>CM041637.1:36102950-36232498 GCA_023333625.1 Bothriochloa decipiens
TTCGAGCAAGTTGTGACGTCGGGTGCCTAAAACCCAGACATCTCCAACCCAGACATCTCCACACATGTGGAGATGTCTGGGTTTTAGGCACCCGACGTCACAACTTGCTCGAAACTTTCTCAATTTTTTACCACAGCCTCCACATGTCATGACAACACACCTCCACATGTTTCGTCATTTTCGGACTTCATTTGGATTTTATATAATTTAAAAACACTTTTCCCACATGTAACTCGTCATGTTACGACACCAACATAGTCGCAAATTCATGCGAGGTCCTGGATACGACCTCAACATACTCCGAACATCATGAATACCATTTTTTGAATGACCAAATTCCATTATTTCATGTACCTACAGTTCAAATTTGGAGTTGTCGAAAAAATTCAAAGAAACAAAAATAATTGAAAAAATATAGCAGAAAAAGTCAAATTGTCCCAAATTTTGAAGTCGAGATGTATTTACTATATCAAGGCCCCACAAAAAACTAGAAAGAAAAAACAAGAAAAAATATGCTTTGTTGAGTGTCAGAGGGGGCATTCGGCAAAGAGGCCTTTGCTGAGTGCTGGCCGGCGTGGCACTTGGCAAAGGATTTTATTAAAAAATAAAAAACACCTTTGCTGACTGCCTGTTCAGGGGCACTCGACAAAGAATTTTATTAAAAAACTAAAAAACTCCTTTGCCGAGTGTCAGTTCTAGGGCACTCGGCAAAGGCCCAACCGGCCAGGACTAATTAGGCCTAGCCGGCCCATCCCGCACGCGCCCCCACCCCAACCCTAACTCCCCATCCCCCGCACGCCCGATCTCCACCGCCTGAGCCCGAGCTCTGCCGCCCACCTGAGCACCACCGCCCGCCCGAGCCCGAGCACCGCCACCCACCCAAGCGCCGCCGCCCGCCTGATCCTGAGCTCCGCCGCCCGCCCGAGCGCCGCTGCCCGCACGAGCCCGAGCGCCACTGCCCGCCTGATCCCGAGCTCTGCCGCCCGCCTGAGGGCCGTTGCCCGCCCGAGCCCAAGCGCCGCCACCCGCCTGATCCCGAGCTCCACCGCCCGCCCGAGCGCCGCCGCCCGCCTCATCCCAAGCACCGCCGCCCGCCCGAGCGCCACTGCCCACCCGAGCCCGAGCACCACCGCCCGCCCGAGCTCCGCTGCCCGCCTGATCCCAAGCTCCGCCGCCCGCCTGAGGGCTCCAGAGCCGCTGCAGCCCCTCCCTCGTCGATGGCTCCATGCAACGCCCCACGCAGTGGCGCCCCATCTCGTTCGCTGGCCACGGCCCCACCCTCACCGTTGCTATAGAGAGGAGGAGGAGGAACCAGGGGATAAGAAAGGAGGAAAAGGGAGGAGAAGGAGGAGGGAGAAGGAAGAAGAAGGGAGAAGGGAGAAGAAAGAAGGAGAAGGAGGAGGGAGAAAGAAGAAGAAGGGAGAAGGGAGAAGGAAGAAGGAGAAGGGAGGAGGGAGAAGGAAGAAGGAGAAGGGAGGAGGGAGAAGGAAGAAGGAGAAGGGAGGAAAAGGAGGAGGCTCGGCCACTAGCCACTTTGGTCGCCATTGTTCCGCCCTCATCGTTCGTCCAGGCGAGCTAGTGTCACAGCCCTCGATGTTCACCCCCGTCGTTGTCCCCGCGCTTTGCCGGAGAAGAAGGTGACCCCAGCACCACATCGCTCGACTCCACCGCCACCCGAGGTATAACTCTTCCCCTCGGTTGTCGGCCTTCGTGCCATGTATCATGTATGTCATTGACGATCTTCGTGTCGTATGTGTCGTTGACGGCCTTCGTGCCAGGTTTTTGGATGTGTGGGCCATCGTGCCCTAAATGTGGATGTTGGCCTTCATGCCGACTTTTCTTGCAGGTTTTGGAAACCTCCCCGTACAGGGGAGGTTCTGCTGAATTTTTCAACTAATAGTGATGTGTTTCTTGTTTTGCAGAGTAGGACGTGTCGGAGGGGAACCGGAGCACCTCGGTGACCCTGATCATGTTCGTGCACTGACTCGCCTCTGCGCTACCACCCTAGGTATAAATCACCTCTCTTCCTTACTATTGTCATATGTAGATCATATAACCGAGTTAGGCTTCTCTCGTCCGAAAGGGATACGCGGTCGTTGGTATGCGGTTCAATGCATATCTGCGACGGTATCTCTTTTGGATTTTCCATGTTTTTTGGACAGCTTGTGGATGCGTAGATGAGTTAGCTTCCATGTTCCGCTCCCGTCTGAGTCAGAGTTTTGGCAGCACCTCCCCGTTGTTCTCCAGATACACACTCTCCCCGCCGGGACGTGTATCGGGAGAACAGCGGGGAGGTGCTGCCAAAATTCCATCTTGGACGGGAGCGGAGCATGGAAGCTAACCCCATCTACACATCCTTGGGTGGGATTAGGACCTATCCTTCACCTATTAGATGGTAGGAACGCCTTGTAGATGCAAATGCTAGTTTTATTACTCGCTTACATTGGCGCATGACAGAGGATGACTGATCATGAGTGGATGTACACGGGCTTCGCAAGTAAGAGCTTGGAATGGGTTAGGGGGACTGATGCTTTCCTGGAGCATGCATTTGGACTAGCTGCTAAAGGGTCGAGTCGGATGCTGTGTCCCTACAGCAAGTGTAAGAACAAGAAAAAGAAACAAAAGCATCAGGTGGGAGTAGATATTCACAATAACGGATTTGTTCCAAACTATACCTGTTGGATCCACCATGGTGAACACCATCGTATTAGGGAGGAGGTGGTGAGACCCATCCTGAGGAGTATGATGCAGATGCCGGGATGGTAGACATGATGGCAGACTTTCACGATGCACGATTCGTTGAAGGAATGGAGGTGGAGGAAGATCCAGAGGAAACCGCAAAGGTGTTCTACACCATGATGGAGGAGGCACAAAAGCCCCTTCATGAGAAGACAATGGTTTGGCAACTGGATGTCATTTCACGCCTAATATCATTGAAGTCGCAACTGGGCATTAGTCAAGACGACTTCAATCTCATGTTGACAGTTGTTGGCAAACTGCTTCCGGATCCTCACACCCTGTCGAAGAACATGTACGAGTCACAGAGGCTCCTTCATGCACTTAAGATGCCATATGAGGGGATCCAAGCTTGTCCGAAGGGGTGCGTCCTGTTCAGGGGAGACCACGAGACAGCAACACACTGTCCAAAGTGAAAAGCCTCTAGGTTTGTGGAGGTAGAAGATAGTGATTGCAAGAAGAAACAATCTAAGATCCCTAAGATGGTCATATGGCACCTTCCTTTCCTATAGAGGCTCCAACAACTGTACATGGCAGAGGAGTCTGCGAAACAGATGATGTGGCACAAGAATGGCAAAAGATCCAGTGACAAGATGGTACACCCAGCGGATGGTGATGCATGGAAGCACTTCAATGACATGAATCCTGGCAAGGCTATGGAGGCTCGGAATGTACGCGTAGCGCTGGCAACAGATGGGTTCAACCCATTTGGAATGATGGCAGCCCCGTACACTTGTTGGCCCGTGTTCGTGATCCCCCTCAATCTTCCCCCCAGTGTCATGTTTGAACCCAGGAACGTGTTCTTGATACTGATAATACCTGGACACCCAGGCAACAATATGGGTGTATTCATGCAGCCAGTGTGGGATGAATTACAACATGCTTGGGAAGAGGGGGTACTGACGTACGACTGAGCTACAAAGAGGAACTTCACAATGCATGTGTGGTACCAGTATTCAATGCATGACTTCCTGGCGTATGGCTTATTCAGAGTGTGGTCTGTTCACGGGAAGTTCCCTTGCCCAACATGCAAGACAGATGTGATGTTCACCTGGCTAGCCAAGGGTGGCAAGTATTCTTCTTTCGACAAACATCGGCAATTCCTGCCTCAGAACCATGAATTGAGATGAGATGAAAAGCACTTCACAAAAGGTGTTCAAGTCACTGACCCCATTCCTCAGGTTAAAAGCCCTACCAATATCCTTTCCGAGATAGAGGCTCTCTAAATTGATAAAAAGAACGGTGGTTTTATTGGATATGGTAACGACCACATGTGGACTCATATATCGGGCTTGACTAGGCTACCGTACTTCAAGGACCTTCTTCTTCCACACAACATTGATGTAATGCACACAGAAAAGAATGTCACCGAGGCACTCTAGGCAACACTCATGGACATTGGTAAGAAGTCAAAGGACAATGTTTAGGCTAGACTGGATGTGGAAAGGATTTGTGATAGACCAAAGCTAGTGATGAAGACCCCTGTGCCAGCAAGAAATGGAAAAGGGCCCGGCCGATTACATCCTGAAAAGGCCAGATAGGAAGGAAGTATTATGGTGGATCAAGATGCTATAGTTCCCTGATGTTCCAGTAGGGAAGTGAACTTGGAGACTATGAAAGTCTTAGGGATGAAGAGTCATGACTTCCACATATGGATTGAGTGGATCCTTCCTGCGATGACCCGGGGATACCTCCCCGAGCCAGTGTGGTGCGTCTTGGCAGAGTTGAGCTTTTTCTTCCGCCAGCTTTGTGCCAAGGAGTTATCTCAGGACGTTTGTCTTGACCTAGAGAAGGTTGCACCTTTGTTGCTCTACAATTTGGAGATGATATTTCCACCCAGCTTCTTCCTATCGATGCAGCATCTGATTTTGCACCTACCGCACGAGGCACGGTTGGGGGGGCCATGCAGTCCCGTTGGTGCTATCCAATCGAGAGGTGTCTAAAGCTTCTTCGGAAAAAGTGTAGAAATAAAGCCAAAATTGAGGCTTCCATGGTAGAGGCATTCATTCTGGAGGAGGTGTCAACATTCACACAGGCGTACTATACCGAGAAACTTCCCAGCGTGCACAATCCAACCCCTCATTATAACGCCGACGAGAAATCATCGAACCTCAGCCTTTTCCAAGGGGATTTCGAAAGAGGAAGCGCAGGTACCAACAAGAAATTGACCCATGATGAGTGGCGCACTATCATGAGCTACTTGTTGTTGAACCTTGATGAATGCATTCCTTATCAGAAGTAAGTTTTTAATGAGCTTGTTACATACGCTGTCACTATCCTCCACCTATCGACTCGACCCCCTTGTCTCTTGTTTTTTAGGGAATATATTAATGAACACCGGAGAGGCAATAGGGCTCCTACTGAGCAAGAAGAAGACCATCTTCTTAGACATGGTGTGCCCGATTTCATTTTCTGGTTCTATACAAAGGTACCATCCAAGTAACCTCGTTCTGACTTTGAGATTCCACTTTGCTCCTAGGAGCGAGTAATGTAACGATCTACCTGTCTTGACCTTGTAGGCCCAGTCAGATGTGGAAATGAGTGGTGAATTGAAATAGGTGGGCGGTGGCTTCTCCCATAGGGTCAAGTCATTCACCGTTTATGATGTGAATGGCTATCGCTTTCGCACGAGAAGCTACGAGGAGAGTCGGCCCAACCTAAAAACCACATGCTGCGGAGTTCATACGCCCAGCACGGATGAGAAGGACTATTATGACATAGTCAAAGAGATATACAAGCTCAAATTTTTGGGTGCCAAAGCTTTTAAGCCAGTGGTACTCAAATGTCATTGGTTCGATCCTGATGTCACGAAAAAAGACCTTAAGATTGGGCAAGTCAAAATTCAATAGGATTCCAACTATAAAGGAGACGATGTCTATATTGTGGCTAACTGAGATGCCACGCAAGTTATTACCTCCCATGGGCATGCCAAAAAGATGAGAAGCTTGCGGGTTGGAGCCTTGTGCACTTGGTATCGCCGCGTGATAAAGCTGTCCCAAACGATGATGATTACAACTTTGACCCAAAGACAGATGAGTTCTATCAACCTAAGGGGCTAGAAGGGAGTTTGGAGATAGACATTCTTTCGCTGATGGGCATGGAAGTAGACAACGACATCGATGAGGATGAGGGTGATGAGGTGCAGGATGCTAAGGACTTACGAATCCTTGAGCGATGGCAGATGGAGCGCGATGGAGTTGTTGAGGACGATGTAGATGATGATGATGATGGAGATGATCACGATGGAGATGATACCCGACACTTAAGAGAGCTAGACAATATTGATAGTGATGACGATAATAGTAATGACAACTACACACCAGCCATATTGCCATTCGTGGAGATAATTTCTAATTCATGTAATACTATATTGTTATTATTACCTTGTAATTATGTTTCTTTATAAGTACTTGTCATTTATTTATGCTAACTATTTTAATATTTGTCATTGCAGGCACTCGACAAAATGCCGGGTGGAAGGCGGCAGCGGCCACAATTAAAGGTCCACTCACAGTACCAGATCCACAACGAGGAGCAGGCGATCACCGACGACGACGAGGAGGAGGAGGTGTTGGTGGAGCCATCGACCAGTAGGGGGATGCCCCCCAGCGGACGTCGCACATCGACGAGGAGGCTGAAGTTCCAGGAGGCCTTGCAAGGGGGGACGACGACGACGACCAGTGACGGCGGCGGCGGCGGCGGCGATGACGACAACGATGACAACGACGATGGGGGTGAGCGAAAACCAGGCGAGACAACTTCCTCAGGTTCGAGCAAGCCCTACCAGCACGGGCCCTCGTCGCTCCCTGACCCACGGCCGCTCCATTCTCGTCGCTCGGTGATTCGACCCGTGGGTGAGACGTAAGTATCCATTGTTGATTTCACTACTTGTTCATATGACATGTTAAAAATTGAGCTGCAGACTAACAATTGTTGTTAATGACTCGTGCAGTAGCTGGATGTTTGTGAGCGGAGGGAGTGGTTCACGCCATATCAATGCCATCCAGGGCCTGCTGATTAGGGAGTACTACCCTGGCTTGGTCACCCACAAGGGTGAGATACAGGCGCCCATGAGGTGGGAGCACTTCTCCAGTGTCATGGACTCCAAAGGCGAAACCTTAGCGGCAAAGATCAAGAGGGAGTTCTGGGTGAGTCTTTTCATCGTACCGCATTTCTCAATACTACGCATTCGTTGGACGTTCTTGAAACAATGATGAGTTCTTGTGTGAGTTCTATGCGCAGGACTTCTTCACATGTGAGGAAGGGAGAGAGCAGCATGCGGCGTGAGTGCAGGAGGTGGTCTGCAAAGATCGTCTCAAGGACCTGTACCACGAGGCGCATCTCCAATGCATCATCACCTACTACGCCGACGTGCTTGGCCAGGTAGTGAAGAAGCCGCAAGTCAGGGAGATGCTACTCCAGAGGGAGACCGACCTCACTGAGACGCAGTACATGTAGGTAATTAAGTAGGAAACATTCATTCTGACTTTTTCCGTGAAACATTTAATTCATCTTCAGGCATGTCAAATACTTGATGTCTTGCAGATGTGTCCAGAGTGGTGCGACAAGTACCGGGACTGCTGGGCGGCCATTGTGCGTGAGTGGACCACGGACGCGGCGTACCAGAGGCGTAGAGAACATTAGGAGTGCCACCTATAGATGCGAGGGGCACCACACCACCAAGGGAACTAGTCCCTCCCATTGTTTATGGAAAGATGGGTACGCTTCTATTGATCTATTTATTTTAGCGCTCAATTGTCATTACTTGTAACCATGTTTGTGTTTTCCTTGCAGACCCAGTCGCATGGTGGGCAGGTCGTCAACGAGTTCACGGGGTACGCCCTTGCTCACAAGGGCAAAGCGACAGCGGCAGACAACATCTACGACCCAGCGGATGGGCCCGACGCGTACACTAACGCGAGCGTCTACCCCAAGCTCACCGAGTACACCTCCGTGGCTTGCCAGTGCCATGGGGAGACGTTCGACCTCGCCACCAACCCCCTGGACACAGACCTTTTGATGTGGTTGGGAGGAGGGAAGCAGCACGGCCGATACTGGATGGCCAACAGCGCCATCGAGTCGTCCTCTATTCCCAAGCTGAGCCAGATTCGATGAGACGGGACCAGGAGTTCCTCCGACATCCCCATAGCGCCTCGGCAGTCGAGCAACGCGCAGATGTTCTCGGCATTTTAGGTAAGTGCAGTTTTATTCGTCGTTCACTCGTTTCACATATGTACCTTGCCTTCATATACCATCAACCTTGCGGGTGTAATATTGCAGGCCCAGATGGCACAGTTGCAGGCGAACCAGACGGTGGCCCATCAGTGGCAGTTGGCGGCTGTCATGCAGCACTACTAGCGTCAGATGCAGGACTTTGCCGCCTACTTCCGGGGCCTTCAGATCCCGGGAGTGCAGCGTGCCGAGCTCCTTGCCTCAATCTTCGCTCCACCACCTATTCCTGTGCCTACTCCTATAGGGACTTCGGTGAGTATATTGCCTGTTGCTTTAGCTTGTGCGGCCATCCTACAGGTACTAATGAGATCACTTGTCCTTTGTGCAGGAACAGTCGATGGGTTCAAACCCGACTCCTACAGATGCCAGCCCTCCACTGGGCCCGACCTTCCCAACTCAGGGGTTCACGTGGCCAGGTACCGCTCCTCCTCCACCGACGCAGCAGGGGCACTCCGGGCCTGCAAGTGGCCCTCTGCTTCCGCCGCCTACTGGACGTTCCAGTCGGCGCCGCGGTCAGGGTGGTCTCCATGGGAGCAAGGTGGGGGCTCTGGGGCCCCTGGGGACGCCGCGTCGAACTAGGTACCTCTACTGCCCGCTTGTGGACTTGTATCGATAAACTTGTCGTTCTTTTGGACATGTTATGAATTTGTATCGATGTAGCAGATGAATTTAAAAACCTTTATGTACGAATTCGTGTTGAGATGTCATTTGATGATGAAATATGATTTTTATGTGATATTCTAGTCTATTGTCGTGAATATATGTGAAATTGCATGTCTCGAATGCAAGAAAACAGAAAAAACAAAAAAAAAGTTTTCCAGCTTTGCTAAGTGCCAACACTCGGCCAAGCTGGGCATTTTTCCTAGTAGAGCCTAGCTTTGCCGAATGTTAGCGTGGCACTCGGCAAAGAGACCATACATTTGCCAAGAGCCAGCACTTGGCAAAGAATTTTTCAAAAAATAAAAAAGCTTTGCCGAGTGCTGGCATGGCACTCGGCAAAGAGACCATACCTTTGCCAAGAGCCAGCACTCGGCAAAGAATTTTTCAAAAAAAATAAAAAATCTTTGCCGAGTGCTAGGCGCGGCACTCGGCAAACAATTTTTGAAAAAATAAATAAAATAAAATATCTTTGCCGAGTGCCTGCCACGTCACACTCGGCAAAGGGTGACGTCGCCTGTTAACTTTGCCGAGTGATGGCGTGGCACTCGGCAAAACCTTTGCCGACCAATTCTTTGCCGAGTGGGCTTTGCCGAGAGCCGCACTCGGTAAAACCTTTGCCGACGGCAAAGACAGTGGATCCAGTAGTGCCAGCTAGCACAGCTGAAATTATGCATTTGACAGACATCATCATCATCATTATTATTATAAAGTTGTACTATATATATAATTTAAAATATCAAAGCTACGTAAAATGCTTTTCGTTACCATACCGCACTCCATAATGCAAGAGGAGAGATTAAATTATATATGCATGTACTCTGCCTTGCTTTCCAATTATCCGAGCTAGTATATATTAAAATACATGCAGGGAACCCTATGTACATATATAGTATTATATTATCACTGCTACTCTCTTACCAAAAAAAAAAAAGAGGAACAGCCCCTCATGAGTGTACGTAGGTAGTTTCTTCACAGCACCATTAATTCTACCTTTCGGTGCCAGCCCCCAGCTCTCTGATGACTTCAGAGTGACGATCGCATGACGTGGTAACGTTACTAGTATTTCCGTTAATTAATATAACCAACGTCTCAAGCTAGGATTAGACTAATGATGATCACAAGCGCCGCCGACAGGTGACCACCGATGGGGGGAACAAAAGGAGATGGACAAAATGCGATAGGCTCATAGGCACCACATACTTTGTAGCGACCTATATATATAGCATGCAGCTACACCATATACGTGCGTTGGGTACACTGATCAGGAAGTTACACACTCACTATACGTCAATAATCAATCAAGGAGTAAATATATACACTGGTGGTGGTTGTAAAACTTGTTTCATGGTGCCATATAAGTATTTAATGTTCTCTTAAAATGCACTTCTAGGCCTCAAGGTACAAATCACTATACTCCAATGGAATGTGTCTTGATAATGCATCTATTTAAACTTGGATCAGTTAATGTGTATTTTTTCAAGAAAAAATGATCAAAGTTAGTTAGATAAATTATTTGAGTTAGGACAAAGCTAAAGTGAATTATGGTTTGGATCAGGTTTCTCCATGAACATGGAAAGCTTGTTAATGATGAACGAAATATTGCTGTAAAAAAGGATTTTTTTGTGGGCATATTTAGATGAGCTTCATATTCTTAAAAAACAGTTTTTGTCTTTGGATTCTAAGAAAGAAATTGGTGGTGTCTTTGAATCCCTCGGTTTTTAAACATCTAGCTTCATTTTTTCTTAAGAGTTAATAAGAAACTGGCAAAAGCTAAGTATCAATAGCTTCTTGTTTTTTAAGAATGTGAAAAAACCTGTCACAAGAAACTGGGCAAAAACTTTCTGTTAGGATCCCACCTAGTATAGTTTCCAAAAGCTAGATTTTTAAAAACTTGAGGGATATGATCGGGCCGGTGTCTTCCAGTAAGTAAAATACACGTTAATTACAATTTAGAATTTCAAACACAGTGTGACGACTGAATGTTTACAATAAAATTATACTATAATACTGTACGTGTCCCATAGATCTATCCAATAATGTGTTTGGATTGCGCACATGAAGCATAGAGACCGTGTAAAGTAACTCGTCCTTACTTCACAATTATTACTGTACTTTGTTGTCATCACTCTTTCCTTTGCAGCACATGCTAGACCAGGAACAAAACGATTACAAAGAGAGGAGTAACCGTCAATGACATAGAATATTAGTGTCATAATTATCATGCACTGTTTGAGAAAAAAATAATTATCATGCACAAATATAGACAAGAGTAGGAGAAGTTAGCTAGCAGTACTATGGGTTTGGCATAAGAGAGGACACTGGGGTACTACATATTTGCAGTGGTCCCTGTTTCTTGCCTTTTCAACCTCCTATCATATTGTGAGCTACATTTATCTTTTAGACTATTCACAAGTTAACCACTTACTGTGGAGAACGTGACAAGGTAATTATATAAGAACAGCTCTAGATAGTAACAGTATATATAGTTCAGTGTGACTAAGGAGCGGTAAAGATATCATACTACCTTCGTCTCAAAAAGAATATAACTATGGGTTACGTGCGACATAAAGTGGTTCATATTTGATTGAGTTTCTGGCGAATGATATTTATATTTATGGCTTTAAATTGATTTACTATAAATATAATTTTCGTAGTTAATCTAATAATATTTATCTGATATTATAAATTATAATAGTTTTTTATCTATAATTGAGATTAAATCTAAAGTATTAAATGTGATACTGTGCTAAAATTATATTCTTTATGGGGAAGAGGATTGAAGAAGTAAGTACTTGGCAAGTAGTGCAGCTAGCTAGCTAGCAGCTATTGCTTCTCCCCAAAATCAAGAGTTTGTGGATATCAATCAAGGACAAGGAAAGCGAGACAAAGATTTGGTATATTTTCTCGATCTCATCATGACAAAAAGTAATTAATTGCGTATGAACATTCCCTAAAATCCGTGAGAAAATTGGCTCGGTCTTTTAGGTACCAGTAGTTTACACGCTTGCATTCCCGAGCAGGAAAAGAGACTGAAGGCCAAGAAAGCGCAAAGCCAGCAGCATACACAGTTGCAGAAGGCTAAAAAAAGCTTAGGCTGACTACTGCTTGGAGAGCTACCGGCAGCAGTAGCAACTAGGCGATGCCAAAATGTGCATGTCAACCTGCAGAGGTTTTAAACTTAGCCTCTAAGCAACTTATATAGCAGCAATAACAACTGAGACATAAGATTATTGTAGGGCCCTTTTATTTGTGTTAATTTAACTCATCAGGAATATTCCTTCTTTAGTTTCATAGTAGTTTTATAGGCATTATAAGCTGATATGAAATAGTTTAAATGAAGAGAGATGTGTTTAAAAGCCAACCGGATGTACACTGTGGGTCTCCAACTATCAGGCCAATGCTTTTTTTTAATCTCTTGATTGTTAAAATTTGTTTGTGTGGGCCTAATTGATTGGTTACTAAAAATTTTCATGCCAAGAATTTGGTAAGCCATTATTTTGATAAGTATTTGGTTGGCTGCTAAAATTTGTCAAATTCTCAGATTTGGCTTGCCAAATCTTTGGCAATTTTTTGCCCAACTTTTATCTTCCTTGACATGACAATTTTTGGTAGCCAACAAATCAGACCCTATGTGCTTATGATTTTTCTTCAATAATGCAACAATGATCTCTAGTTGTCATGCTTTTTCAGGAAACAAAAGGAAGTTCTTTAAATTCTAAAAAAAAAGTAGAGATGATGAGTGAAGCAAATTACATATGATGTATATGTAAAATTTATAGATGCATGGAACTTGAATGGGAAGACAAAATTTATCTCCCAAGTGAAATAAACTTGCTCTAGAAGTTATTATGTATATGTGTAGTAGAAACATCATACTAAATTTGCCCTCTCTCTACATATTTTTTACAGTTTTTTTAGAATTTTGACAATAATATATATGCACAGACGATCCTCATGTGTCTGCAATTATTTAACCAGAGTCCGGAGATATATATGTATAGCCCCTTTATTTGTATGGGTGCCTCTCATGCATTATTATTCTGCTTTAATCAGGCTATTCCTTAAAGCCTGGATGCAAGGTAAACTTTCCCCTGACCCATTTCTTTTCAAAAGCAAAAGGAGGGCCGATGCAAATGCAAAAGAAATAAAACCAAGAGGTGGCAGCAGAAAAAAGGGCAGCCAAGGAAAAGGAAACAGGTAAAGTAGTAGGAGGAGGGGGGCTGAAATAAAACACATGCCCCTCTTTCAAACACGCACCCTTCCACTCCACTAGCTTCTTGTAGCCAGTAGAACTATAGCCAGTGCCACTACGTACACTTGAGATTCCCCTCCATCCTTCTCATAAAGGCCCATATGCTTTCTCCCACCTCTGTCTAGAGGTTGACCTCAACAAGGTAAAAGGGCTTGCGATCGAAGCAGAGATGGTGGCGATCGATCGACGAGTGCACAAAAGCTAGAGAGAGAGAGAGAGAGAGAGGAGGGCAAGCAAGTGCTTGTTGCACTTTGTTTGTGTGTGTTAGAGAGAGAGATCGAGGGATCAGAGGTGGCATATCGTCAGAGAGAGGGGAATATGGATAGGGGAGTCGTCCACAAATCATCGGCGGCTCTAGTGCGCGAGATGGGGGAGGCAGGCCATGGCCATGGATGGTGGAGCATGAATAATTTGATGAGGCCCCCCTTTGAGCAGCAGCACCATCCTTCTCTTTTCATGCCGTCCACCACCACCACCACCGGCGGTACCGCCGCCACCACTGCCGTGCCCTCTTCTTCTTCAGCTTCGTCAGCTCTCGATTCCTTCTCCTCGCTGCTACTCTCGAATCACTGCCCACTGCCAACGACGACCAGCACGTCGCCGCCGTGGCATCAAGACAGCACCACCAGCAGCAGCCATGGCCAGCAGGATTCATGGATCCAGCTCTTTCAGTACGTAATTGTATATTTATTACTGTAGTGTATAGTCTATTAATTCCGGCCCCCTCCCTCTAATCTCTATCTCTATCTGTGTGTGACAGGCAACTAACAAGTTAATTCAAGAACACAGACACATGTAGTTCTTAATATATTAGCAAACAAGATATTTTTTAAAAACCGAGTGGTGCATGAATTATACAAGGAATGATATATATAGCTGCTTGTTCAGTTAACAGTAAACTTTTCTAGCATTTATATTTCTGATTGCGTTGCTGATTCATCTGGCCGGCCAGAGGGGGATTGTCAAGTACTAGTAGTAAGGAAAGCCAGATGGGTTTTCCAAATACGATTTGTTCAGAAGCTGGAGGGAGCAACGGCGCCGGCAGCTACGTCGTCTACGGTGGCGCCGCAGCTGCTAGCCATGGGAGCAGCACAAGTGATGGCGTCCTCCAGCAGAACAAGCAGCGGCAGAAAGCTTCCTCTCCTAGGTCTTCTTCCATAACCACAACGACGACGACCTCCCTCGGAAGCAACATGCTGGAGTTCTCCAACAACAGCAGCAGTTCACCACGTGAGGTAGGGATGCAAAGCTGTTTTTTTTTTAATTCAGTTTCTCTGGGGAGGATGCAAAGCTGATTTATCCATGTGCCTAGCTGCTTTTAGAAGAGTAAAAGGGTTTTTTTAAGCTTACCTGAGACTGGGAGAGTAGAGACACTATAGAGAGAGGTGAATTGGTTACTTAAATCTGTATATGGAAGTGGTAATTAACATATATGATGGCCATGCTAGCTAAATAAGTAAATAAATTATATGTGGAATCGAAAGTTTAATGACTTTGTTCCATCTTTCTGTGTGTTCCACTAGTGCATCAGCACAGCATCTGGATCAGCTTTCAAGAAGGCTAGGACCCAAGAACCCTCCCAGGCTCAATCTACTGTGAAGGTCATCTCTCTCTCTCTCTCTCTCTCTCTCTCTCTGATGCATGGGCCATCATTCCAGTCCAGACTCCAGATCAGTGTAGCTAGCTAGCTAGAGAGAGCTTTGAAGCATGCATGCTGAAATGGACAGGCATGGAATCATTGTGGGGGTGGAAGAGTGTGAGATTGGCAGGGGTTGGAATGATGGCAATTTTAGTATCTTTTGCTTGTTCTTTTGCTCCAGGTGAGGAAGGAGAAGCTAGGGGATCGAATAACTGCTCTCCACCAGCTTGTCTCCCCGTTTGGAAAGGTATATATACGACCGTAAACTATGTATCATCTTTGTTTTTTTACATTGTATACAGCCAGTGAAAAAGTTTAGTTAGATATCAGAATATCAAATTTAATAAATAATATACTAACATAAAAATAATAATGGGTAATTCTGAATGGAATACTACTTTTGACTATAAAAGTCATAAGTCATAACCTCATAAACAAGTATGTTTTCCCAGTTTGTAGATTAAGAAAAATCCAATACAAATGGTGTTCATGGGAGATAAATTAAGGGCACAATCATAAAGTTATTGAGTTGACATGAATTGATACTACTAGTAAGCTAATACGCCTTTTTAAATCTCTTCTTCTTGCCTATATTTAATTGTCAAGAGAATGGTTAGACCTTGGGTATATTCCAAATGAAATAGCAGCCCATCCATATCATCCATTAATTATCCATAACCAAAGTTATTTATTGTGCAAGTGTACTGAGAATGAACGTAGAATTTCATATATAGGCGAGCTAGACGCCACATAGCAAACTAGCTGAGAAGTCATTTTTGTTAGTTACATGTATATATGTTTCAAAAACTAATAATTCCCCCTACTCCTAATAGAAAATGGGTCTGCTCTTATAGAAAAAAGAAAATGGTTACTGCTCTTATAGAAAAAAGAAAATGGTTCTTCTCTACTGGATCAATCAGCCAAAGCCTCATTATTGTCTTTTGCATGCTACCATCTTCTTTCTAACTCTGATATGCTAGCTAGTAGATACTGCATCATGTAAAAGAAGATCCATTTTTACAGAGAAAAAAACAAAGACGAGATCCTGACATGGGCTAACCTCTCCCTCTCTTTTTTGTTTGGCAGACTGACACAGCGTCCGTACTCCTTGAAGCCATTGGGTACATCAGATTCCTCCATGGTCAAATTGAGGTCCAGTTCTTCTCTCTCACACCATCTCTCTCCCTCTCTGCATGCGTCTGGCCTCAAAACAGTGGCGCAGTACAAGGATCACACATACAGTAAAGCATTGCCATTGCCATGCATGCATGCGATGGACTACTGTAATTGTTCCGTTGTTTTTGTTTTCACACTTGTGTGCACTGCACTAAACCACCAAGCACTTTTTGGAGAGCTGCTTTATTACACCGCAGGCTGCTATAGTCTACAGTAACTTGCTGCTGCTCCAGAGCTACACTTAATACATGTCAGACATGCACGATGCATGAGGGTATATATAGCCGAGGTTTATATAGATGATGACTAATGTATGCAGGTAGCTAGCTAGGACACAATCATAGAGCTACACTTATTCACACATCAGTTCAAATAAGTTAACCTCTTATATGTCATAGTATAATACTATAAATACCGTATAGGTGTCGACTGACACTGCGCATGTATTTAGTTAGCAGGCAGCTATATATATATATATATATATATATATATATATATATATATACACGGTAGATAATGCAGAAACACGAAGCATATGCATACACACGCACCGATCCAACCTGCAAAAACTAGCTGGAGAACGTTGTTTCAGTACATGCAAAAACTAACGCACATACTCCTATACCAAGGAAGGATATGAATATGATATGGCAGTCAATTGACAAATAAAAAGAGGCTGCTGCATGCTAAAGCTGCTGCGGTGCAGTCAATTGACAAATAAAAAGAGGCCGATGTGTGGCACCGCGCGCGATCTTTCAAGCCTGGTTTTATGCATCAGTACGTACGTGCAGCATAGTATGCCTTTAATTTATGGAAAGGCTAGCTGCCACACCCTTCATTTCTTCGCATGTTTGTCTCTCTCTCGATGGCAGCAGTAGTAGATTATTACTTCTTACATGATCGATCTCTGCATATGCATGTGCGTAAGTGCTGTGACTTTTAATTATGAACTGTTGAGATTATTAACTTGTTGCTTGGATATTCTCTCTCTCCACAGGCTCTGAGCTCGCCGTACCTGGGAGTCAGCAGCAAGCATCAGCAGCAGCTCCACGAGGCTAGTGTGAGTAGTACTACGTACACTGTGGCTCATGGCTTCTCTCTCCTCCTCTCCCTCGGGATTCTTTTGACTCGATCATCACTGCATGCACAGTTACAGTATCTGCGCGTGTATGTACCGCTGCTGGTGGTAGTAGGACAGCAGGAGCATGCCCGTTGCGTGCACAATTCCCGATGCTGGCTAGCTGCCCCGGCCCGCTCGGTGTGCATGCTCTCGCTGCATAGATCAGCTGCTCCTGCTCATCATGATCGTATCTGCCTGCGCGCCTTCATGCGAATCTGGATAGTACTCCTGGTGGTGTGACTGGGTCAGCAGGAGATCGATCGACAGTCTTCTGTAATTAATCTTGGCGCTTGTTAAGTAATTTATCTTCAGGTAGAAACAAATTAGTTAAAAGTCTTTGCACGTACACTATACACGGTGTGCGTTTTCTACATGGACCCTATAGCTAGTTCTCAGAACCAAATGTGATTCCAATGTACGGTGCCAAATATATGCGCGTGGGATTTCATCATTGGGGTCCAAATTCATAGTATGGAGGGGTGATAAGTTCAAGCAAACAAGCTAACCAACAAAAAGTTAGTGCTTGCGTTGCGTTGCAGTCCCAACACAAAAAATAATTAACTGGCCATCCCCCACACCCTTAAAGCTGTAGAAGCAGTGTATTTCAATTCAGCTATGTCCTTTTAGGCAAATATCTTATACTCATATAAGAGGTCACATAGATTATTGAAAATAGACTGATGCTCCGTGTTCTAAATTCAATCGAGCAGTTTGGATAAGCATGCCCCCATCATGTAGGGACAATCCATCAATCCTACTAGAATTATATACGAATATAAGTAATGCCCAAATTATATATTTTAATCTTTTGACATGTGTTACAATACACCCGACCATAATTTTTTTAATTTCCAAATGAAAAGGAGGCACCTTAAGTTGAACTTAATATTAGTATTTTTAGTATTACATTAATGGTGGTACTATATAATAATCACAAAATCATAATATATATGAGAGGCAACACAAAGATATTACATGTAACTGGTTGAATATTACACAAAAAATTATATTAAGTAGAGCAAATATGTGTGAAGAATAAGGATTATTGAAAATTATTTTATATTGATTTTTATGAATAAAATATTGAGATCATTCAATTATATTTTCAATAGGAAGCAAAAGATTATGCAAATTAAACTTATATGTAAGAGTTGTTTAAATGAGAAACACATGGAATATTCTTTGCAACATTAGCATATCGCTACTAAAGTAACCAACATCTGATGCTACTCCCCATTTTTTGTAATATATACTTGCCTAATTTAGACTTTTTGTTTTTTCTATGTATATTATTTTTACTATCTATCTAGAAATATTGTATACCTAAGTGGTGCCTAGCAAAAGTTATGTTTTCAGAAAAGCCAAAACAACTTACAAATTTAGAATAGAGGGAGTAATATTAGTTTGTTGGTAGTTTTTTTTTTGCGAACACGTACGAGTGTGGATATCTTTGTATTAGAAGAACAGAGATGTATATACAAAAATGCCGAGACCAGCAAAATTTTGTCCGTAGAACTTGAGCAGTCCATTTTTCATTTTTAGAAAAGGCAAAATGTCTTCTAATTTACTCTCTTCGTTCTAAATTATAAGTCGCTTTGATTTATACATAGAAAAATATATGTACCAACGATTTGGAACGGAGGAAGTAGAATAGGAGAATACATATATAATTTCATCAGTAGAGTGGTCCAGTTTTTCGAGAAGCAATGTCTGACCATTTGGTGAGTACCGCTAGCTAGCTCCCCTCAACTGTACGTACATGTAATTGCCGGAGGAAACAAATGCTATTGACACGACACAAGTGATTGGCGTGTACATGCAGTACCACCTGTGGTGCATTAATTTTCCTTTTTCAGATGATCCGATCACAAGGGTTACAGTGGCACACCCCTTTGTTGTATGTTCTTGGAAGCTAGGTACATTTTTTTTGCGTGTGTCCTGCATTCCTTCAGATATTGCGCGCATAATATATAATTTAATCTGTGCCGTGTGTGTACGTAATACGTTGCCTAGTAATTAATACTTATAAATAAAGTATACAAGCACCTTTTCACACGATTGTTTATTCTTCTGAATAAGGATTCGCACATGCACTACTGATCGAGAATGCCCTCTGCTGCGCAGAGAAGTGTAGAGAATTGCAATGCCAAGATTAATTAACTAAGGCAGAGGACAAGCAGTAGACAATAGAAAATTCATATGCGTATGATTTTATCAAAGCATCGTATCTTTGTGAGATCTTTCGATAAAAGTATTGACAGCAACTTTATGCCTGGCGAACCAATTTATAGTATGTATGTGTAAAAAGGTGTCTGATTCCCTTTAATCGCCCTTGATTTGTTTTAGGTGCACGGAGGAGAAAGGCACAGCATATTTCCAGAAGACCCTGGCCAGGTATCATTATCTACTCGATTAGTCTCAGTAATTTATGCTGTTTTTGATGCATGGGATCTATGCCCCCAAACGCATCTGATCGATCGACCGATCGATCGGTTAATAAGTAAAGCACACAAAAAAGATACTTTTGTTCAAAAAAAAAGGAGCCTTTAGTACGTTTGTCAAAAGCCTTGCTTTGATTGGTACACATGCATGCATGTATACAGAAAAGCACATGAAACGAAAGTTAATCGATCATGGGCCAGTACTTGTCCCTAGCTAGCTTTGCATCTTTAGTTGGTTATCATTGCAAAACTGTCTTTGGCCTCTCACTAATGTACGTATATGCATGATTTATCGCTGGCCCATACGTGCAGCTCCTGCATGACAGTAGTGCAATAATAAAGAAACGAGGACTGTCTGATGAGCAGGTACTTACTACTACATATAGCTCATGCAAATCAGTTAACATCTAGCTCGTTTAATTTTGAGATCTCTCTGTCTCATATATGCACATATATATGTAGTATGTTGTTATATATATTGGTTATATATATGTGGTTAGTTTATCTCTTCACATATATATGCAGATATATGTAGTATGTTGTTATATATATTGGTTATATATATATATATATATATATATATATATATATATATATATAGTTAAAATTAATTGTGGCCAGGGTGATGAAAGCTGTGAGGAAGCGAAGAAGGATCTGAGAAGCAGGGGCCTGTGCCTCGTGCCGGTGAGCTGCACGCTGGACGTTGGTGTGGACGTGGTCGCTGGCCCCGGAGACTACTGGGCGGCAGCTGCGCCGGCTTTCGGCATGGGGTTCGGTGGGTAGATCGATCGATGATGGAGGAGGACGATGCTGTACGTGAACACTAGTGTGTACGTGTGTGTATCACGCGGCATGCATGGGCTTAATTGTCTGCATACATAACATCAGGAGCAGCCATCCTGGTAGAAAAATGTTTCAAGGCTGGCTCCTCATGATGCTATGCGTATGACATATATGCACGCACGGGCACGGCTAGAGGGACGCAAAGAGCTAGTATATAACTTGTGTGTTTATGTACGTGAGATCGATCGATCTTGTCTAGAGAGATATCATCAAACAATTTGGATGCCATGGAGAGGGGCGGGCTAGCTGCAGATGATGAATTAAGGCTAGGAGTGCCTGGATGGTTGGATCTGGTGTAAGTAACTCATTTAAGTCTTCATCATTTGGGCATCACTGCGCTATGCATATGGTTGAAATATGTAATAAGTGTATGTGCTATTTTCTTGGCCAAGTTTAATCAATTTGAGCGCTGCCACACAATTTATAATCCTCTCCATCCATCGAGAATATGTGCACATCTCGCACTTCTAGAAGTAAAACTAAGTTTAACCAAATGCATATAAAAGCACTAAGATTTATAGTATTATGTAATTAAATATCATCACTTGATTAATCACATCAATTGTTTTCATACAAATCCTATTTAAAGATACAAATATTAATACTACTTTTTATAAGTTTAGTCGGAATTAGAATTATTTGGCTCATCAAAGTGCGAGATGTACATACTTATTTTAGGACAGAGGAAGCACATCGAATGCATCACACATGCCACGGTAGCATGGTGAGATAGCTACGCAAATCAACAACCTCAACACGGTGAGTGTCTATTTTTGCATGATAATTCAATAGATGCATGGGTGCTTATACAATGGTGTTAAGTTATGCTATCCTACATATGCGGGAAAAATGAAAACCTATACTCCCACCGTCCTAAAATAAATGTTATTCTCGCTTCTCGAGAAGTCAACGTTTTTAAACTGCCAGCAATTATATATTAAAAGGGCGTACCCAATGCCGTAGGCTCCCGCACTGCGGGGTCTGGGGAAGGAAAAATAGCCAGTAGCCATCCCTGCACAAATGTGCAGAGGCTGACGCTTGAACCCTGGACCTCTTGGTCACAGGCGGTAAAGCTCTACCACTTGCACCAGGGCCGCCCTTCACCAGAAATTATATATTAAAATATATAAATATTTATGTTAAGTGACCAATATCATAGGAAAGATCTTTAAGTCTAGTTTTTAATAAATTTATATAGGGATATAAATATTATACGTATTTTTTATAAAATTAGTCAAAGTTGAGAAAGTTTGACTTGCATGGGTCCCATAGCGTTATTCTTTTTGGGATGGAGGGAGTAGAGTATAAAATCTATCTAGATAATCGTGTTCGTGGTCTTGAACGAGGCACAATTTGCTTTCAACGAGTTGGAGCGGGATGAGTGGATATGAATGAATGTGATCTTTCAAAGTGATGTGTGAAAGGAGTATTCAACAACACTTAAAATGTAACAAACGCCTTTTCTGGAATGCCCCATACATAGAATTAAATGTATTTTTGAAAAAAGTTAGAAACCAAAAACCTTACATGTATCGAAAGATAGCTGTCGATGTTTGAACCCAGGGACCCTCTACCAACTAGTAAATTTGTGTGACCCTAATCCGGATGGTGATGCAAAGAGAATACACACGATTTATCCTGGTTCGGGCAAGACAAGGCCCTACGTCCAGCGCGAGGGGGGGTGTTATTGTATTGTCTTGCATCGAAGTGCTTGTGTAGGGGTTACAGGTGAGCGAGAGAGGGAACAGACTCCAAAGTCTCAAGAGGAGAAGGAGGAGGATTGCTTGCAATGTTGATCTAAGGGGAGCAGAATGCCAAGTCTTACTACTACATGTTTCTGCCTTCCCCTAAGCTAGCCATGGCGCCCCCTTTTATAGGCTCAAGGGGACGCCAAGGGGTACAGAAAACCCTAATGCCTTGAAGGATATGGACATGCGGATGCTGTTGGGTTTGCTGTGCAACGTTCTTTAGGAATGGCCGTCGTCCTTTGGAGCGTCACGGTGATGTCGGCGATGGGTTGATGAAAGACCCCTGCTTCTGTTGAGGGCGTGTGAACCCCTATTGGAGACGTGCGGGCGCTGTTCTTTTGTTGACTGATGGCACTCGAGGTCGGGTTGAGGCATAGCAGTGGGGGTCGACGAGGAGTGGATAAGACCAAGCCCCAGGAAATCCAGTGATTTGTGTTGTCGCGTAGCGGGTCGAGGGGGCTCGGAGGTGGAGCAGTGCCTGGTATGGCATAACAGTAACAGGTAAATCACTGCACGTCGTGTATGGACTGTAAAAAGTTGGATTTCACCCTAGTACTTTCCTCCTATTAATGGCGCTATAGCCATTGTTGGGAATATGCCCTAGAGCTAATCATGTAGATGATGATATTCCGATTGTATCCATGATTAATAAGGTGTTCATTGAATATCCATTATAGACAACTTGTATTGATTGGCAATTATGTGAATTACTTGTGGAACTCAATTACTTGAATAGTTATTCTAAAGTTATCCCTAGTCGGCGTTCTTATGAGAACACACTTGAATATTAGACCAGCACATGTATTAGTTGATGGCTGTGTTTCACAAGTCATAGACATGGAGATGTCAAACTAATAATGTGGGCACATGTGAGACATGTAGGCTGGACTGACCCGATATAAGAAAGTCTCTATTCACATCATATACGTTATGTCCTTAGACCTGAGATTGTGGTATGTACTCAAGATGTCAAACGGCCTACTTAGGGACTATCAAACGCTGCTCCGTAACTGGGTAGTTATAAAGTTGGTCTTCGGGTGGTCGGGAAGCATGCTATGAGACATAGACAATCAAGATAGAATTTACCCCTCTCTACTTGAGAGAGATATCACTGGATCACTCAAGTGATTGGATCAACAAATGCATGGTCATGCTTGGGTTAAGTGTTAACCCACGAGTTGAACCATATATCGAGTGGCAAAGGGAATAACTTGTATGTGGTCGTAGTGGTTCGTCTGATATGATCTTTGCGTGCACATAGGAGTTGTCACACCTTGCTAGAGGCCGCTATCAACTATTGGACGAGTAGGAGTACTCGGCCCATGTCAATGTGTGCGTGAACCCATAGGGTCGCACGCTTAAGGGGCTGGAAGCCTAATTCGGGTTGGACTCAAATTAGACAAGGCTTAGGGTTACTAATGGGCCTCCAACTCATGAGCTCATTGGGGACGCCTATATAAGCAAGGGGTAGGGGCATGGTCAGGGTGGCTGGACGCCTTTGACAGCCACCGCCGTCCTCCCCATGCTCGCGCCTTCTGTTCCTCGCGGACCTAGCAGTCCGGAGGCGCATCGCTTCTTCCCTGCACGTGTGGGATTCCTCGGAGGTGCTGCATCTGGAGCACTAGGACAAACTGCGCGAGGGGATTGACGTGACGGACGACCACGCAACTGCACTGCCTGCTGTGACGCGTACGACTACATCGAGTTGTCTTCCGTTGCACCCGCGCGTCTACTGGTAATCCCGTAACCTGTAACTAGTAGTAGATCCTGGTTTATGAGGCAGAAAAGTTTTGTTTTCTGGCTAGCGTAGCACCCTCATAACCCTACAGTGGTATCAGAGCTATAGCTGTTCATTATAGGTTTGGATTTTGCATATAGTTGATATGCAGAGATAGTAGATGCGATCTGCTAGTCTTGGTTGTATGGTTTGATTAGATCAATTTATGAAACGGGGTGGTAGATGGAAACTCAATCTGTTTTTGTGCTCTTGATGCGTGGCCGTGTAACGATCTACTCATACCGGTCGGTTTAATCCGCCACCTGAGTTAAGTGATACACATAAGACCATACATGTTGGGCATAGATCAATGTGATTGATCTAGTGAAAATAGAGGGACTCTGAATGTTTTTGTTTCAGGTTGATGAGATCAATCTGATGAGATTTTCATAGCGATTCCATACATGTTGGGACCGCCATTGCTATCTGTCGTAGTGCATAGAATCGTTCTACGCCTAACTTGTTTTTGCAGGGTATGATGTGATTGGTTTGGCCCATGTGTATTGTATGTAATTCATTCATGGCCTGCGTGTCATGTAAGCAACACGGCTGGAGCCATATTGTTGCCATTTGTTGTCCTGCGCGCCATCTTGTGATTACGCGACTATATAATTAGTATAGCTTGCGGTAAAATAGTTCTTGGAGGACTAATCACAAGAAGGATGGCACACATGGATCATGGAGATGGAGATCACCATGATGGGCAAGATGATGGAGATGGAGATCACCATTCATTAAAGGGCCATACCATGTCACTATGTGTGAATATGATTCTCATTATATGTTCTACTTTCACATGCTATTATGTTTTTGTCTACATGAGTGTGGTAGTGAAGTAGAATGATCCCTCAGCAATGTTTAAGTTAAATGCTTCCCCAAATCTTGCACTGTCATAAGTCTTGTACAATCTATGGTGGGTTTATGAAATTAGGGTGCCATCGGTTTTCCTCGACTAGGCAGGTTCGTATCGAATACTTACTACAAGAAGGTTTGGTTACTTGAACAAGGTCATCCTAACGGTTAGGGATCTTGAAGCATGGAAAGGTTGAGTGCTTGGCATAGGGATGCTAGCCCAACAACAAGCGTCATATGAGATAAGATTAGCTAAGTGTTGCTCACCGATCTACCATACCGACCAGCGATGATGCTAAAGCTCACTGGTCGGGATGTTAGTTGTGGGTCTTGAATCACTAAGTATCAATTGAGGGATATTGATTTTAGTGGGAGTATATTCTATTTGATATAATTTACTCCTTCATGGATACATTGTCTGATTATTTTTCATTACTTTTGTTGTAGATGGCCGCTCGCAATCAACCATTTTCTTTGCGTACAATTCTTGAGAAAGATAAGTTGAATGGAACAAATTACACTGATTGGATCCACAATCTGAGAATTGTTCTCAGGGCTGAGAAAAAGGAAGATATTCTAGACACCCCATTACCAGATGAGCCTGGAGAAAATGCACCTGCTGCTGAAAGAGCCGCTTACAAGAAAGCATGCGATGTTGATCTTGAAGTGAGTTGCCTTATGCTTGCTTCAATGGAATCTGATCTGCAGATGTGTCGGCGTTAGGAACCCGGGGGTGTCCTAAGCCAACGAGTAAACGTATGTGTGTGTAACCCGTTCAGATGGTGATGCAAGAAGAACACAGTGATTTATCCTGGTTCGGGCAAAGAAGGCCCTACGTCCAGCGGGGGGAGAAGATTTGTATTATCTTGCACCTAAGTGCTTGTACAGGGGCGAATACAAGCGAAGGAGAGAATTCGAGGGGGGTCGAGTATAGAGCGAAAGAGTTATTCAGAGTCTAGGAGTCTACCTAGGCGTGTGTTCGGTTGTTCGTGAGATTGTTCTCTGGAGTTGGGCCTCTCCCCTCTATTGGGTCTCCTGGCGTCCCCTTTTATAGGCCAAGGGGAGGCACAGGGGTACAAATATCCTAGTTTGATGACGCGGTGGTGACATCGCGGGTCGTGGTGGTCAACTCGAGGCCTCTGTAGAGATGTGCGCTGAGCATGGCTTGTTCTGTAGCAGCGTGGCTCGGAGTTGACAGGCGTCCTTCGGAGATGTGGATGCTGACCGGTGAAAGACGCGATCCCCTGTAGAGGACGTGCGAGTTCCTGTTGGGGTCGCATCGGGAGTTGTTGGCACAGCTTTTGAAGTTGATATAGGTTGACCGGAGGGCGTCGATGCGTACTCGAGGCCCAGTCGAGGGGTAGCCTCGAGCGTAGTGGTTGAGCAGATAAGATTGAATTTAGGGAATCCGATGTCGGTTGTTTATCGCGTAGTGCATCGAAGGGGCCTCGAGCTGCCTAACAGCGCTGAGTACGGCGTAATAGTGCCATGCAGACCGATGCACGTCCTCAGTATGGGCGGTAAAGTGGGATTCGACCGCTATACGGACCACTGTGCGGACACTATAGCCATACGATTTGACGAGGTTAGGTAGTTTTGCATTAAATGCGCTATCGGACGCACCTGGAGTTGGTGGATCGAGGGGGCTCGATGCTTGTCGTATCGAGGCGTCCGTCCCGCCGGGGCCTCGACACTTGACGTGGGGTCCCCCCTCGAGTGATCATCGGCTGGTGACGTCAGTGATTTGTCGAGGGTTGCGGCAGAAGTTAAGTACTCTATTGTGGGCCGGCCCAGTGTGTATTTGCTGGTGGGCCCCGGTGGGTCGAGGATGTACGGTCTAGTCTTGCACGTGTTTTTTCGAGAGTCCCACGAGATTAATCTGAGGGTAAACTCGGGGTTCGACCGAAAACAAGGAAGGTTTAGGTTACCCCTTTTCTCGGTAACCAACAGTAGCCCCCGAGGCTTCGTGTAAGTGTTGATACTTACACAAAGGCTCAGTTGAGGGCGGCTATCAAACCCTTTTCGAGGGCCAGCCTTCGCTCCCTGGAGGTTTCGAGGGCCTGGGCCCGTATCCCGTATCGTGGTAAGATCCATCCGTGGATAACTCCTCCTGTCCATCACGCATGCCTTTTTACGCAGAAGCCGGAGCGGCGCGGTAGTGGGTGATTCCTGTACTTGAAGCGCATTTCGAGGAGGATAACTGTCAGTTCTCATTTTTCAAGAAAAGATTCAAAGCGGCGCGGCCGTAATATCACGGGAGTCGGAACGGCGCGGTCGTGGTGGGGCCGGCATGACGCCTGATTCGCGGATGCTTGACATGTGTCCATGGTCGATGGCAGTCGAGAGGGTGAATGCGAAACGGCCCTGTCCATGACCCACTGGAATCGAGAGGAGAGTGCTTTGGGTGCATTTAATGCGGGGACTTACTGGTCGGGCAAGCGTTGGCCGTCCGTCGGTCTTCTGCCCCTATAAAAGGAGGCGCTCCGTGCACCGTTGCTCTTTACTTGCTTTCCTGCCATTTTTGCATTCGCCTTCCTGTGCTTGTTTGCCTTCCTTGCGCCCGCCTCCCTGCGCTTACCTTCCTTGCGCTCGCCTCCCTGCGGAGATAGGAAATCTTCTGGGTCGTCCGTCCACCGAAGAACTCCGTGCCCTTGCCATGGCGCCGCCGGAGATTCTTCAACCCGCGGTGTGGCTCCCCTCGGATGTGACGAGGAAGGAGCTGGAGGGGTTGGTGGCGAAGGGGCTCCTTTGCCCTATCACCAACAGGGCCGAGCCCGAATGGCTCGTTCCGCCGAAGGGGGACCACGAGCCGAACCCACCGGAGGGCTACGTGGTCAGCTTCGTCAAGTTGCACCGACTGGGCTTCGGTTCCCCGCTGAGCCGGTTCATGCGCACACTTACCCACTACTACAGGATCGAGCTGCAGCATCTCTCTCCCAACGCAATCTCCTACGCCGCCATCTTCACCACAGTCTGCGAGGGTTACCTCAGGGTGGAGGCGCACTGGGAGCTCTGGCTCCATCTTTTCTTGGCGGAGTACTTCTCCAAGAGCGTGTTGCCGAGGGTGCGGAGGCTGGTGCCGGCTGGGCCTTCATCCCTATCGGCCTGACTTCGAGCCACGGCGCCTGGCCTTTGAAGTGGTTCTACATCAGGAACGACGAGGGGCTGCTGCCTCAATACACGGGGCGCGTCATCGAGTCGCGTCCCCACAACTGGGGCGCCCCAGCTCAGGACCCTCAAGAGAGGCTCGAAGACCTCCTCGACGCCCTGGCGACCCTTCGAGGGCAGGGGTTGACTGCCGGGGTCATTGCCTCGGCCTTCCACCATCGACGGGTGCTCCCCCTGATGTGGCGCTCGCTTCGCATGAGCCAAATGTTCGTTGGAGCGGAGCTCGGGGGGAGCCGGATGGTTGCCGAGGCTATTACGCCAAAGTGTGTCGCCAAGAGGGTTCGAGGCACGGTGTCGGGCCCCTTCACGGCGCAGGATGTCAACCGTCTTTCGATGCGGACGGATCCCGGTTGCTCCGAACTGGTGAGTGTATTACTTCGTCGAGCCCTTCTTTTTGTTTCTTTTCACCTTATATTTTTTGGGCTTTTGCGTGTAGGGGGAGCTCGACTACGAGTTGTCGCTGCCCCCCGTTAGGGAAGATTTCGGGGCTTGTCCGATGGGGCTTCTCGGCGCCTCGTCGGCAAAGAAGACGAAGAAGGAGGAGGGCAAGAAGAGGCGGATGCATAGCCTCAATCTCTCTGCGGGCGAGCAGCGCTCGGCTAAGCGGAGACGAGAGGTGGGGCCCGTCAGAAGGTCCTCCTCTGAGGAATCAAGGGAGGAGTGGAGCGGAGAAGAGGAGCACCTCTCGACCCGGAGGGTTGCAGCTGGTGCCCCTTCAACGCAGGGCACCGCTGGTCCTGAGGGGCCCACGGAGGGGCCCGTGAAAGTCACCTGGCCCTTGGGGCTGGGCCGGTGGCGCTGGCCTTGGCCGCATCGGCGGTGGCCTCCGCTCGTGGGGCTGCGGGGCCTCGCGTCGTGACGCTGCCGGTAGCGACTTCAAGCCTTCCTGGTGCCGGGACGCGGCCGTCGGCGGGGGCCTCATGAACCCTAGGAAGATTGCCGGTGGGGTAAGTTCTTAACCTTGGAGCAGCTTTCGCGTCTGGATTCCACGCGTCTAATTTTTCCTTTCATACAGACTCAAGCGTGAGCGGGCACTGGCGGGGCCCGCCCCGGCCAAGCGCCTTCAGACGGAGGCTACGACGGAGGTGATGGCGATCACGGCGGCTCCGGTTATGGGCCCGGTTCCTTCGGCGACGAGCGCCGCGTCGACTCCTCCGTCGATTTCGAACGCGGGGGTCGTCGCTTGGGTCAAGGCCGCACGCGCGGCGTTGGCCCGGGGAGCTGATTCGGTGGCCCGGGAAGCGGCCACCGAGCCTGCGGTGGTTGCGGCATCGAGCCCCCGAGCCGGGATGGCCGTCGAGGCGCCGAGAAGCAGCGTGTCGGAGGGCCCCTCGGATGACACGCGGCTGGGGTTTTCAGAGGCAGCGCCCATTGTCCTCGAGGACAAGGAGGGCGAGGCCTCCGTCGACGGAGGGAAGGAGAAAGATGCCGCGCCCCCCTGTCACCACCGAGGTCGGGGGTCGTCGAGTTCGGGGGTGCCGAAGCGGCCCCGTCAGGCGGGGCCCCCGTGGGTGATTCGGTCGAGGAGGCGAGCATCGCCGTGTCTGCCTCAGCGAACCTTTTTGTCGAGCGGGAGGAGCCATAGGCCGGCTTGCTGGCTATCGTGCCGTGGGAGGGTCAGTCTCCCCCCGCGGTTCCCGAGCAACGACCTGCGGCAGGCGCGGCCGTCGACGCGGAGGGTGCCGAAGCAGAGGCGGCACGGCGGTGCTCCGAGGCGGAGACTTCGGGATGGGGCTCGGAGCCCATCCGCGTCCTCGACCCCACGAGTCACGACGCTCCCTCGTGGGAGGTGGATGACCTCGCGGAGCTCAAGTGCTGGAGGGCCATCGAGGAGGAGCGTTCCTGCCTTCAGAGCTCGCTGAAGGCAATGCTTGGTCTCGTCAGCGACAACCTTCACCAGCGCCTCGCGGTAAGCATCCTACTTCAAAGTTATGGAAATCGGTGAGTGTTTTCTTTGTTGATGATGTCCTTTGTTCTTCTTGCTCTTAGGGTCTGAGAAAGCGCTCGAACATCAAGTCCTATCTTATCCATGGTGCCAAGGATAAGTGGAACCAGATCCCCGAGCTAGAAGCAGCGCTCGAGGCTGCCCGGGTCGAGGCCGCGAAGGCGAAGGAGGAGGCCGCTGCCGCTCGAAGTGAGCTTGAGAAGGCGAAGTCCGAGACCGCCTTGGCCCGAGAGGTGGCCGCCCAAGCTAAGGAGGCCGAGGCCAAGGTGGAGGAGGAAGCGAGGAGGGCCCTTGAGCAGGCGAGGTCCGAGGCCAGCGACGAGCTGGCAAGGGTTGGCGCGGCCCTCGAAGCGGTGCGGAAGGAGCTCGAGGTCTCGGTCTCCGAAAACGCCAGGCTTTCCGAAGCCTGGCAAGAGCAAAGGCGGAATGCCATTTCGGCAGGCGATGCCCTCGAAAAGCTCAAGGAGGAGAATGCGTCGATGGTCCGCGCTGGTGAGGCGTTTGTTAACGAGTATCTTGTTCTGTAAGATACGCACACGAAGCTCGAGACCCACGTCGTCGGTGAGTCTTCCTTCTTCTCTCGAAGAGTTTTCTGCCTTGGTCTTCTTTCTTAAGCGTTACTGACTCCGTTTGTTTATTTTCAGCCTTGGAGGAGGAGCTGAATCGGGCTCATCGCAACCTTGGCCTGCTTCAGAAGTCGTACACGGCCGAGGTGAAGCTGACCGGCGAGCTCGGCGGTATGCTCGACATGGTCTGCGACAGCCTTGGCGTCCCTCGTCCCGAATCGGCCGTGGATGACGTCCATGGGGCCCCTCTCCTTGACCGGCTATTCAAGCTTGGCCGCGTGGTTAAGGAGAAGGTGCGGGGCACTCTTCATGTCGGCGTGAAGCGGGCGATGGCGGTCATCGGATCCTGCTACATCTACGACATGGAGGTCGTGTCCCACGGCTTCGTCAGCGACCCTTCGAAGACTGACGAGGAGAACGAGGCCATCTTCATGGGGTTGGTCGAGGCTGCCGAGGAACCTGGCGATCGTCTTGCGAGCCTCTTCGAGCGTGAGGTCCTTTCGCCTCCTGAGGATGATGGCCTGTGAGCCAAGCTTGGGCAAAGAGGCCTTTGTAAGAAATCTTGTAGACTTTTGTTCTCGAGGTCGCGATGCCTCGAGCCAATGTACATTTATATTCGTATGTATACGTCTAAGTGTACTCTAAGTCTTTTCTATCTCTACTGCCTGATCGGGTCTCTACTTTTATCGAATTCGTCACACGATCGTGCCCTTCGAAGGGGGGAGTGAGTGGAGGTGCCGTAGCCCTGGGGCGTCGGCGGTCTCCCGACCCGACATCCCTCGACGTTTTGGACCTTCTCGTGTCGTTTTTAACTTAGTATCAACCCATGTCGAGGCATATCGAGGCAGAGTGGACCTCGAGACTTAGAAAGTGTATGATTTTTAAGTCTTCTTCTTTCTCGTGTTCCTGATAACGTTTCTTTCTTAGTGAATTCGACGCATGTTCGTGCCCCTCGTCGGGGAGCGAGTGGAGGTACCGTAGCCCTAGGGCATAGGTGGTCTCCTGGCTCGACAGCCCTCGACGCTTAGGACATTCGCATGGCGTTTTCAACTAAGTATTAGAACGTATCGAGGTGCGTGAGAGACAATAGACTTTTTGAGTTTTGAAAAAATCAGGCGAGTTTTTTGGGGACTTCGGGGGGCTCCCCCCTTATAGCCCCCGAGGGAGGTTTGACTCTGAGGGAGCAGAGTCGAGGCTACCTCTTATATGTATAAGGAAATTGAGCTTGTGATCGAAAGCATTCCGTTGTGCGAAAAGAAGAAGGCATCAACTAGGGATAGAAGCGACGTAGCTGGTCGATGTTCCATGCGTTGTTGAAGATTTCGCCTTTGTCGTTAGCGAGCTTGTAGGTTCAGGGCTTCAACACCTCTGCTATGATGAAGGGGCCTTCCCATGGTGGAGTTAACTTGTGCTGGCCCTTATTGCTCTGTCGCCGTCGTAGGACAAGGTCGCCCACTCGAAGGTCCCTTTTGCGCACATGCTTGTCGTGGTAGCGTTGAAGCTTCTGCATGTATCTTGCAGAATTGAGGAGGGCCATGTTTCGAGCTTCTTCGAGTTGGTCGATGGCGTTTGCGAGGGCTTCTTCGTTTCTTTGCTCGTTGTACGCCTTTAGTCGAGGGGAACCATACTCGAGGTCAGTGGGGAGGACGGCCTCGGACCCATAGACCAAGAAGAATGGGGTGAACCCCGTGGCTCGACTAGGTGTTGTCCTTAAGCTCCATAGGATCGAGGGCAACTTGATGGCCCACTTCTTGCCGTGCTTGTTAAGGCAGTTGAAGATTCTCGGCTTGAGTCCCTGCAAAATCATGCCATTGGCACGCTCGACCTGGCCATTAGTTCGAGGATGAGCAACCACGGACCAGTCCATGCGGATGTGATGGCGATCGCAGAAATCCAAAAACTTCTTGCCAGTGAACTGGGTGCCGTTGTCAGTGATGATGACGTTCGGGACCCCGAAGCGATAAATGATGTCGGTGAAGAACTCGACCACCCGCTCGGAGCGGATATTGCCGATGGGTCGGGCCTCGATCCACTTGGTAAACTTGTCGATGGCAACGAGCAGGTGGGTGAAGCCTCCAGTTGTCCTTTTGAGGGGACCAATGAGGTCGAGTCCCCATACGACAAATGGCCATGTGAGAGGGATCATTTGCAAAGCATGCGCAGGGAGGTGCGTCTGCTTGGCATAGAACTGGCACCCCTCACATGAGCGGACGAGGCTGATGGCGTCAGAGACAGCGGTCGGCCAGTAAAAGCCTTGTCGGAAAGCGTTCTCGACGAGGGTCCTGGGCGCAGCATGATGACCGCAAGCCCCCGAGTGTATGTCGTTGAGTAACCTTTTGCCTTCCTCAACGGTGATGCAACGCTGCAAAACTCTGGTCGGGCTCCGTCGATAGAGCTCCTTGTCTGGACCGAAGAGGACGTAGGTTTTGGCCCTTCGCGCAATGCGTCGAGCCTCGTTTCGGTTGTCTGGTAGCTCCCCTTGAGTAAGGTATTCGAGAAAGGGCTTACGCCAATCGGCTTCGTCGCTTGCTCGAGGGGATGATACCTCGAGGTCCATGACCTCGGCCCCCGGTCGGGGAGGCCTGGGTTGGATGAGGCTCGACCCCCTTGGACGGATGTTCGTGTTCACCCGCGAAGTCAACTGATGGCTTGTAGAGATCTTTTGCGAAGACGTCGGGTGGCACGGTGCCTCGGGTTGACGCGATCTTTGCGAGCTCGTCTGCGGCATCGTTGTAGCGTCGAGCAATGTGGGTTAATTCGAGGCCGTAGAATTTGTCTTCCAATTTGTGGACCTCTTGATAGTACGCTTCCATTTTAGGTTCGCGGCAGCTCGAAGCCTTCATGACTTGATCAATGACTAACTGCGAGTCGCCCCGAGCTTGGAGGCGTCAAACCCCGAGCTCGATAGCAATGCGTAGTCCGGTCACGAGGGCCTCGTACTTCGCGACGTTGTTCGAGGCTGCAAAGTGGAGTCGAATTATGTAACGCATGTGAACCCCGAGGGGCGAGATGAAGAGCAGGCCCGCGCCCGCTCCCGTTTTCATCATCGACCCATCAAAGTACATGGTCCATAGTTCGGCCTGGATCTGTACGGGCGGTAGTTGAGCGTCGGTCCATTCGGCCACAAAATCTGCCAGCACCTGCGACTTGATGGCCTTATCGCGGTGCGAAAGTGAGGGTCTCGCCCATGAGCTCGACTGCCCACTTAGCGATTCTCCCTGTGACCTCCCGATTGTGGATTATCTCCCCGAGGGGGAAGGACGAGACCACGGTTATCGGGTGGCTTTAGAAGTAATGTTGGAGTTTGCGCCGCGTAAGGACTAGAGCGTATAACAGCTTCTGAATTTGAGGGTAGCGGGCCTTGGTCTCCGAGAGTACTTCACTGACGAAGTAGATCGGCCTTTGAACGGCAGGGTGTGCCCTTCTTCTGCCCTCTCGACCACTATGGCTGCACTGACCACCTGGGTGGTTGCGGCGACATAGAGGAGGAGGGGCTCGGCCGGATGAGGAGGTACTAGGATCGGGGGCGAGGCTAGCATAGACTTAAGCTTTGAGAGGGCTTCCTCGGATTCGAGGGTCCATTCGAAGTGCTCCGATTTCTTCAAAAGGCGGTAGAGGGGCAACGCCTTTTCCCCGAGATGGGAGATGAAGCGGCTTAGGGCTGCCAGGCATCCTGTGACCCTCTAAACGCCTTTGAGGTCTTGAATGGGCCCCATCTTGATGATCGCCGAGATTTTCTCCGGGTTGGCCTCGATGCTGCGCTGAGAGACTATGTACCCTAAGAGCATGCCTCGGGGGCCGCCGAAGACACACTTCTCGGGGTTCAGCTTGATGCTCTTCTCCTGGAGGCATTTGAACGTGGCATCGAGGTCAGAGACGAGATCCTCAACTTTTTTGGTCTTGACCACGATGTCGTCGACATAGGCCTCGACCGTCGAGCCGATGTGTTCTCCGAAAATGTGGAGCATGCACCGCTGGTACGTTGCCCTGGCGTTTCGAAGGCCGAAGGGCATAGTAATATAGCAGTACATGCCGAAGGGGGTGATGAAGGAAGTCGTGAGCTGGTCGGACTCCTTCATCCGGATCTGATGGTAGCCAGAATAGGCGTTGAGAAAGGAGAGGGTCTCACATCCCGCCGTCGAGTCAACGATTTGATCGATGCGTGGCAAGGGAAATGGGACTTTAGGACATGCTTTATTCAAGCTGGTGTAATCTACACACATCCTATATTTCCCATTTTTCTTTTTGACTATTACAGGGTTAGCTAACCACTCGGGATGGTGGACCTCCTTGATAAATCCGGCCACCAAGAGCTTGTTGACTTCTTCCCCGATGATCCTGCGCTTCTCCTCGTCGAAGCGGCGCAGGCGTTGCTTCACCGGCTTAGACCCGGGGCGGATCTCCAAGGCATGCTCGACGACTTCCCTCAGTATGCCTGGCATATCCGAGGGACTCCACGCAAACATGTCGGTGTTCGCACGGAGAAAGTCGACGAGCACTGCTTCCTATTTGGCATCGAGGGAGGTGCTGATGAGTAGCGCCTTCCCCTCGGAGCAACTCGGGTGGAGGGGGATCTTCTTCGTGTCCTCGGCAGGCTCAATGCTGCCGGCATGTCGCTTGGGTTCGGGGATCTCGTCGGCGAGGGCCTTGAGAGTGGCTGCAAGCATCGCCGTCTCCTTGAGGGCTTCCGCGTGTTCGACGCACTCGACGTCGCAGTCGTATGCGTGCTCGAAGGAAGGGCCGATGGTGATGATGCCGTTAGGGCCTGGCATCTTGAGCTTGAGATAAGTGTAGTTGGGAACTGCCATGAACTTGGCATAGCCCGGTCGCCCAATGATCGCATGGTATGTGCCTCAGAACGGGACTACCTCGAAAATGAGGGTCTCCTTTCGGAAGTTCACGGGAGTACCAAAATACACCGATAAGTCGATGCACCCGATGGGAATAGCCTTTTTGCCTGGCACGACGCCGTGGAAGCACCCAGCACTGAGTTTCAGCTTTTCCCTTGGAATTCTGAGAAGGTCGAGGGTCTCAGAGTAGATGATGTTGAGGCTGCTGCCTCCGTCCATCAAGACCTTGGAGAAGCGGGTGTTGACGATGACAGGGTCGACAACAAGCGGGTAGAGCCCCGGGTTCGGGACGTGGTTTGGATGGTCATCACGGTCGAACGTGATAGTCGTCTCAAACCAGTCCAAGAATCAAGGGGTGGCAACTTGAGTGGAGAATACCTCCCGATGCTCCCTCTTATGCTGTCGAGGGGTGAGCCGGGCGGTAGGTCCCCCGTAGATCATGTAGCAGTCCTGAACCTCGGGGAACCCATCAGTCCTGAACCTCAGGGAACCCATCAACCTTGTCATCATTCTTGTCGTTGGGCTCTTCCTTTTCCCCTTCCTTCCCTCGAACTGTACCCCCGAAATGCCTTTTGAGCATCCGACAGTTTTCGAGGGTGTGATTGGCCTGGCCCTTGTGATATGGGCATGGTTTCTTGAGCATCTCGTCGAAGAGGCCCTTTTCGAGAGGGCCTCAAGGCTTCTTGCGCTCGAAAGCCACCATGAGGTCGTCGTCGGGGGCGTCTTTGCGCTTGCCTCGCGGGTTCTTCTTCTTCTTCTTGCCCCTTTCTTGCCGCCCTGGTTTGAACCCTCGGGGTTGGCCACCTTGGCTTGCGTTTGGCCTTTGCCACCATCGAAGAAGGCGCTGACGGCCTCTTCTCCGACGGCAAAGTTGGCCACGATGTCCATCAATTCATCAGCAGTCTTTGGGAGAGCACGCCCGAGCTCCCGGACCAGTTCCTTGCAGGTGGTCCCGGCAATAAAAGCCAGGATCACCTCTTCGTCGGTGACGTGGGGAAGCTCAGTGCGCTGCTTGGAGAAACATTGAGTAAAGTCGTGGAGGGATTCCCCGGGCTTCTGTCTGTAGCCTCGGAGTTCCCACCTGTTGCCCGAACGCACATAGGTGCCCTTGAAGTTCCCCTCGAAAACCCTGACCAGGTCGGACCAGTCATAGATTTGGTTAGGGGGAAGCTCCTCGAGCCACCGTCGTGCGGTGTCGGAGAGAAAGAGTGGGAGTTGTCGAATGATGGCGCTGTCGTCGCAGGCCCCACCAAGCTGGCACGCCAGCTTGAAGTCGGCAAGCCAGAGCTCAGGCTTTGTCTCATCGTCGTATTTGACAAGACTTGTCGGGGGTCTGAAGGGGCTAGGCAGCGGCGTGCTGTGAATCGCACGGCTGAAGACTCGAGGTCCCAGTGGATCCGGGGATCGACGTCGGTCCTCGTCACTGTCGTAGCTTCTGCCCCGATGAGCGCTGTAGCCTCGCGCCTCGGCGTCACCACACTTGCATCTGCGGTGCTCGTTGATGTCGTGACGCACGTCGCGGGGCTCGCGGTTGTCACGAACGCGATCGTGGTCCGGGACCGCCCCCTTCGAGCGGGGGGAGTCTACCGGCTGGGTCGAGGCCTGCCTCTGATGCCACGAGGGTTCGTGGTGTTGCCCTGAGGCTGCACCTCAACGCCTCGAGGCAGAACTTTTGGCCTGCTGGATGGCGGCCACCTCGAGAAGGCCCTTGATCTCCTGTTGGACTTGTTGGGCTTCAGGATTCGAGGGGGCCGGCATGTTGCAGAGAAGCATGGTTGCCGTGATGACATTCTGGCTGGCTCGATTGAAGGCGGGACGCGCAACCGTATCCACGCCCACAATCTGCCACTGTACTTGCCGCGCTCGGGCCCGAGCCCCTCCGCCTGGGGGATTCCGATTGTCTTGCTCAAGGGTACGCTCGAGCTGGCGCAGTCGCTCTTTGTCTTCGTCGAGTTTGGCTCGAAGCTCCCGGACCTGCGCGAGCTGGGCGACGCGAGCGCCCTGCGAATCATACGGGTCATTGGTCGCGGCAGGGGGCCGTTCCTCCTGTCCCGCCAGGAGGAGGGGCCCACCTGTTGCAGCCGGTGGTGTGGACATCTCTGCGGGATCGGCGTCGTCGTCGCCCGACGCGGCGACTATATCGACGTGAAAACACTCTCGCGTGGGAATGAAGTAGAGAATCAATGTGGCAAGAAGATCAAGGCCTTGCGATCTAATCATAGAGGCGAATATCTAAGTCATGAGTTTAGCAATCATCTTAAGAGTTGTGGAATTGTTCCACAGCTAACGCCACCCGAAACGCCTCAGAGAAACGACGTGTCTGAGCGACATAATCGGACCTTGTTGGACTTAGTTTGGTCTATGATGAGCCAGTCAGACCTACCTTTATCATTTTGGGGATACGCTCCAGAAACAGCCGCTTTCGCATTAAATAGGGTACAATCTAAGTCCATATGAGATGTGGACTGGTAAGAGTCCCAGTTTATCTTTTCTCAAAATTTGGGATTGTGAAGTTTATGTTAAAAGACTTATATTAGATAAACTAACACCCAAATCGGACAAGTGCTTTTTTGTGGGATATTCGAAGGAAACTATAGGTTATTATGTCTATAATCAGTCAGAGGGCAAAGTGTTTGTTACTCAAAATGGTGTTTTCTTAGAGAAAGAGTTTCTCAAAAGGGAAAAGAATGGACAAAAGGTGTATCTTGAAGAAGATGAGCCAGTAGGGACTGACTCTGCGAATGATGCTATTGTAGCAGAGCAAGTTGAGACACCCGTGGCAGTGGAGACACCGCCACAACCACGAAGATCAGCAAGACTTCTCGCATTGCGTGGGGATCTGTTATTGTTAGACGATGACGAACCTGTGGATTACGTGGAAGCTATGATAGATCAAGATTCTAAGAAATGGCAAAGTGCCATGAGATCCGAGATAGATTCCATGGGAGACAATCAAGTTTGGAACTTGGTTGACCCGCCTGATGAGGTTAGACCCATAGAGTGCAAATGGATCTTTAAGAAGAAGAAAGATACGGATGGAAATGTTCATGTCTATAAAGCTCGGCTTGTCACAAAGGGTTTTCAGCAAGTTCAAGGGGTTGACTACGACGAGACATTCTCACCGGTAGCGATGCTTAAATCTATTCGGATCATTCTAGCAATTGTTGCATATTTTGATTATGAGATATGGCAGATGGATGTTAAAATAGCCTTTCTGAATGGGTATTTAGAAGAGGACGTGTATATGATACAGCCCAAAGGCTTTGTTGATCCTAAAAATGCTGGAAAAATATGCAAGCTTAAGAAATCCATTTATGGGTTAAAGCAAGCATCTCGGAGTTGGAATCTTCATTTTGATGAGGTCGTCAAAGGGTTTGGCTTCCGTCAGAATGAAGAAGAACCTTGTGTTTACAAGAAGGAAAGTAGGAGCACTGTTGTGTTTCTGATCTTGTATGTGGATGACATATTACTGATCGAGAACGACATTCCTATGTTGCAATCTATAAAGACTTCACTGAATAATAGTTTTTCTATGAAGGATTTAGGAGAAGCAGCATACATCTTGGGAATTAAGATCTATAGAGATAGGTCGAGAAGGCTAATAAGATTAAGCCAAGACATGTACATTGACAAGGTGTTGAAACAGTTCAACATGGAACAGTCCAAGAAAGGGTTCTTGCCTATGTCACATGGTATGCGCTTTAGTGACAAGCAGTGTCCTTCATCAGATGAAGAGCGCAACCGCATGAGTAAGGTTCCATATGCTTCGGCTGTTGGTTCCATCATCTATGCCATGATATGTACTCGCCTAGATGTCTCATATGGTCTAAGTGTTGCGAGCAGGTACCAAGCTAATCCGGGTGAACCTCACTGGACGCTAGTTAAGAACATCCTAAAGTACTTGCAAAGGACTAAGGATGTGTTCCTAATCTATGGAGGTAAGGAAGAGCTTGTTGTAAACAGTTACACCGATGCTAGCTTCCAAACCGACGGGGATGATTCACTATCTCAATCAGGTTTTATGTTCACAACAAATGGTGGTGCAGTAAGCTGGAAAAGTTCCAAATAGGAGATGGTGTCTGATTCTACAGCAGAAGCCTAGTACATTGCAGCTTTTGGTGCTGCAAAGGAAGGTGTTTGGTTGAGGATGTTCCTCATTGACCTTGGTGTGTTTCTGAATGCGTCAGGCCCATTGAATTTACATTGTGATAACAATGGGGCAATTGCATAGGCTAAGCAGCCTAGGGATCACCAGAAGAACAAACATGTACTCTGGAAGTTTCATCTCATTTGAGAGTTTGTAAAACGAGAAGAGATCAAATTGTGCAAAATACATACGAAATTGAATATAGCAGATCCTTTGACAAAGGCTCGTCCACGGCCTAAGCATGAGGCACACATGAGGTCTATGGGGATTAGACATATGAGAGATTAACTCTAGTGCAAGTGGGAGACTGTTGGGAATATTCCCTAGAGCTAATCATGTAGATGATGATACTCTGATTGTATCCATGATTAATAAGGTGTTCATTGAATATCCATTATAGACAACTTGTATTGATTAGCAATTATGTGAATTGTTTGTGGAACTCAATTACTTGAATGGTTATTCTAAAGTTGTCCCTGGTCGGCGTTCTTGTGAGAACACACTTGAATATTAGACCAGCACATGTATTAGTTGATGGCTGGGTTTAACAAGTCATAGACATGAAGATGTGAAACTAATAATATGGGCACATGTGAGACATGTAGGCTGGACTGACCCGACATGAGAAAGTCTCTATTCAAGTCATATACGTTATGTCCTTAGACCTAAGATTGTGGTATGTACTCAAGATGTGAAACGACCTACTTCAGGACTATCAAACGCTGCTCCGTAACTGGGTAGTTATAAAGTTGGTCTTCGGGTGGTTGGGAAGCATGCTATGAGACATAGACAATCAAGATGGAATTTGCCCCTCTCTACTCGAGAGAGATATCACTGGATCACTCAAGTGATTAGAACAACAAATGCATGGCCGTGCTTGGGTTAAGTGTTAACCCACGAGTTGAACCGTATATCGAGTGGCAAAGGGAATAACTTGTATGTGGTCATAGTGGTTCGTCTGATATGATATTTGCGTGCACATAGGAGTTGTCAGACCTTGCTAGAGGCCACTGTCAACTATTGGGCGAGTAGGAGTACTCGGCCCATGTCAATGTGTGCGTGAACCCATAGGGTCGCACGCTTAAGGGCCTGGAAGCCTAATTCGGGTTGGACCCGAATTAGACAAGGCTTAGGGTTACTAATGGGCCTCTAACTCGTGAGCTCATTGGGATGCCTATATAAGCAAAGGGTAAGGGCACGGTCAGGGTGGTTGGATGCCTTTGACAGCTACCGCCGCCCTCCCCATGCTCACGCCTTCTGTTCCTCGCGGACCTAGCAGTCCGGAGGCGCATCGCTTCTTCCCTGCACGTGTGGGATTCCTTGGAGGTGCTGCATCTAGAGCACTACGATGAACTGCGTGAGGGGATTGACGTGACAAATGACCACACAACTGCACTGCCTGCTGTGACACGTACGACTACATCGAGTCAACTTCCGCTGCACCCGCGCGTCTAGTGGTAATCCCATAACCTGTAACTAGCAGTAGATCCTAGTTTATGGGGCAGAAAAGTTTTATTTTCTAGCTAGCGTAGCACCCTCCTAACCCTACAGCCATAAGGGTGGGTGAGAGTTGGCGGGTGCATTCAATGCCTTCAATTTTGTCGCTGGTAGGTAGTCGGGGGAGGGTCGACAGACCCGAGCCTTCCTCATGCGGATCGAAGATCCCCATGGCCGAGGCTCTCGGTCGAGGGCCCTTGTCGAGTGGGCCTCGTGCAAATCGGAACGTATGCGAGGGTACCCGGGGTGGCCGTATGTGTACGAAGTAAGTATGCGCGTGATTTTTCCGGGGACTCTTTGTCGATTGATCTCTCGGGGATTTGTTCTTATAACCCTTGATCTGGGGTACCCCTAATTGAGGTACCCGACACTAGCTTTCAAATTAAACCAAGCACAATTCCATGAATTATTCATATGTATGTATTCATAGATCCCAATTCATAGGATATATTTGGATTTGCTGAGTACTTTATATTATATACTCACCCTTCCCTAGTTGTACCACCACCTCTATTGAAAAAAATTCTAGTACAATACCAAATTAAAGTTTCTTGAGTTTGATTACCTACATATATATAAAAATAAATATTTATGATATCAAATAAGTATTATTAAATTTGTAATGAGATATACTTTTATTCTTTTATAATATACCTATTTGGTGTCATAAACATCGAAATTTTTACATATATATTTAGTCAAACTTTTTATACGTTAACAAAAAATACATTTAGAACACTCTTTTCGGGCCAGAGGTATTATAGAGGATTACTTGGTCAAATACATGCTTTGTGTTTGTACGGCCACCTAATTTGTTTTCATGCAAGCAGGTAGGCCGCCTAGATCTCCATTATTGCGTGATGCATGAATGCGGTGTTGATGGTAGATAAGTATCTTTTATAACTGTCAATAAAAGATGAAAAAGGATCTAAACATAATTACCATCTAGATATAGGGGTTACACTGAAAGAATTACATGAGTTTTGGTGAATGTCAATTTTTGCACGGTGTCAGCTGAAAAGAATCCAAGAAGGCCCACATGTAAGGTTCACATAGAGAGAAAGACTCCACGCACGAAGAAGAATACTCTAGAAGACTCAAGAAGACACTGGACCGAACCTGAGGCCGAGCAGGCCCAGAGTCGGGGTGCTCGCCCTAGACCCTAGGGCGCCTGCCCTACCACATCAACCAATCAGGTTGAGTCTCACGGATCATGATCTCACTGCCTTTGAGATCCAATCCAAGCTGTGCATGAAGGCCGGTTTGATCCGACGGCCATAGTGCATCCTAGGGGGCTATATGGCCCCTGGCCCTAGGAGAAACCCGAATTCATTATTCGTATATCATTCGGAGGAAGAGGTGTCCCATGAAAGGATGACCTCTCTTCTCTAGGAGAATTAGGGCTAGACTTTTCTAATGTAGTAAACTAGATCTAGATGAGAGTTAGGGAGAGCGAAGTCGCTCCGGTTCTGGACAAGTCTTTAGGGATTCGGTATGTCTTTGTATCTATTCTTTGCAAGACTTGTGCTTTCATATATATTCATCTTCTCTATTTATCTTATGCCTTTCATATGTATGATTAGTATAGTTGTTACATCTTAGCATGGGATCTTTGCTCATATTGAGTGCTCTAGTTATCATACGTAGCTAGAGTAGTAATCGATAGTATAGACATGGTGTCTAGCCTATAGGTTACCTGAGGTTGCGTTCAACCCCACGAATAGTTGTGGTAGCCCCAGGGGTGATAGCTCTGTTAGGCCTTTATAATCCACCACAATGGGGTTGATGTTTCGTAGAGCTTTCAGCAGCCTTCTCCCAACTACCCTTTTCCCAGTCTTCTTCAAGAGTTGGAAAGGACCTGCTGCTCCAAAGTGCTATTGTGTGATTGCTATATCTACCCATACCTTAGTCACATAGAACCAAAGTAATAGAGAAGTGTTTAGGAACCTTGATCTCTCCCGTTGTCCTCTCACTTAGCTAGCTACTCATTTATCATAGAATTCTCTTGTGTGTGCTTACATTCATATATCCTTTTACATCATTTACCCCTGCTTAGTCTAGTTGGTTTACTAAGTTAGTAGATACATAATAGTGAATTATCAAATTCTTTAACCCATGCTTCCCTGTGGTAAAATATAAATAACAATACCTGGATACTCCCGATAAAATGCTACAATGGCATATTCTGTGTGCTTGCGGAATCCTTCATATTTTAGTTGCACTTAGTTTATATACCAACAAATATTTTTGGCTCCGTTGCTAGGGAAGCATTTGGCGTAAAGATTTTGATAATGATCTTGATGTCTGCTAATTTAGTGTATCACTAGCTTTAGTAGGATTACATCTTATTCTGTTGAGTTGTGGAATAGACAGGACAAAGGAAGCCATTTTGACCTTCCAATAAGCTTCCACAAGAAAAAGAGACATTGACGAACCCAGGGTGCCTAAACATTCAACATTCATTAATATTGGAAACCTGCCATCTCACAGGTTTGTGTATACGTGTATATATATATATATATATATATATTTCTAACCATATGTAGATTGGAGAAAAGGTCGTCGTCACAATAATTCAACTTACATCTCAAGTGACGAACATTGAAGCTACACAACTCATAACCATCATGTGAGTCATGGTAAGTGTGATCGAGAAAGGTGAGACAGCCTTGCTCATGGATTTAAAACTTTTTGAGTAATTATGTTTTTAAATTTATGCATCCCACTGGATGTGTATTTTGAACAATTCATGCATTCACTCCATTTAGTTTAAATTTTCTAATATCTAATTCACTGCATGTTTAGTTATTTGCATGCATCCTTGTCATTTGCATCTCAAAGGAAAAAAATTCTCACCAAGATCATGCTCATTCATCCCTAATTGACAAACTCTCTAAAATGCTTTCATGCTACTTTTGTCTGCCATAGTATGCTTTAGTTTGGAAGTAATGGACATACTTCCAAAGGCTTTTTAAATTAAGTGTGGTACTTAGGTTAAATAGCCTTCCTTAACCTAATTAAGACATGGAGTCTAGTTTGGTTATTGAACTAAAAATTGCTAGTATAGACAATGGTTATTTTGTTGGACTAACCCATGCAAAAAACTCTCAATCCAATTTGGATAAGTCAAGAGATGATCTTACATCAGAAATGAAGCAAGGCACATGACGAACTCCAATAACTTTACACAAAAGACACTATAAGTATCACATTTTATTCACTCACTTGTCTTTTGCTACAAGTTACCTTTGCCTTGAGCCATGCTACTAGAGTGTAGCCATAATCCTCTTAAAGTATGATAAACAGAATCTATGCTAACATATTCCTAAAAATTATCCCTTCATTAGCATAGATGAAATTCATATAAATTGTGGACAACCCATATTTTGAAATTATTGCAATCCTTTGGGTATGTGTCCACTAACATTTGGTAGGAAATATAAACGTAAGCGATTCTTGTTCATGGTTTGCATTAACCTACCAAATCACCACTTCAGTGATGAAATAGAAAAGGAGACAAGAGCACCACATGCAGGATCTACAACAATAGTACTCACTCAAAGGAAGTGGACGAACAAAGTGAGAGAAACAACTATTGCTTAAAGACAACCTAGCATTGAGCCTTCCCAAAACTCAAGCTAGGAGGCCAATGAGAAGCAGGGTGCAACTCACTTCATATTTGCCAATCAGAGAGCTGCTCCCATTGTTCTTGAAGACACCATCTTGCATGTTGGCAGCAAGCACAAGGATGACAAGATGCCATTATAGCATGGCATGCATTCTTGTGGCAATAAATCAACAATCACGAGGTTGACTGTTGTCCAAGACCTGAAAGACCATGAACAAGCATGATCACAAGATGATGTCCTTAATTAATTGGAGATGAAGCCATCATGCGGTTCCCAATGAGGTTCCTTCTTGACCATCAAGATGGCTGGTGTATCATTAACAAAACAACTCTTTGCCAAGTCACTAGAAGACAAAGACCACCAAGGAGGAACTCTAGTCTGCATCTCCAATGCACATCAATTCGTCAACCAAGACCTAATGAAATGAAGAATGGTTGATGAGAGAAGAGCAGGCAATTGTCCACATCATCATCTCCTAGATCAGATAATCCTAAGAAAAGCAAAATGCAAGGGAGATGTCCTGCTCAATGGACCTAAAAATTATGAGCCCTTGCCGACAGGTAATTCGGTATTTATCTCATATTTATACTACTTTTATCTTAAGTTATAAAAAATTATGGGCACATGAAGGCCCATCCATATTTATATGGGCACATGAAGGTCCAATTATAAAGAAAAGAAAAAAATGTGAGCACTTGAAGGCTCAAGCTTTAATTAAAAAATATATTTCTAGGAAAAGTTTTCTTCGGGTATTTTTGGTCACTAACCTTTGCAGGTGAAGATTTAAGAACAAGGGATGAACAATATCTAAGTGATGGGTTATGAGGGTGCTACGCTAGCCAGAAAACAAAACTTTTCTGCCTCATAAACCAGGATCTACTGCTATTTACAGGTCATGGGATTACCACTAGATGCGTGGATGCAGCGGAAGATGACTCGATGTAGTCGTACGCGTCGCAGCAGGCAGTGCAGTTGCGTGGTCATCCGTCATGTCAATCCCCTCGCGTAGTTCATCCCGGTGCTCCAGATGTATCACCTCTGAGGTATCCCACATGTACAGGGAAGAAGCGATGCGCCTCCAGACTGCTAGGTCCGCGAGGAAAAGAAGGCGAGAGCGTGGGGAGGGCGACGGCGGCTGTCAAAGGCATCCAACCCTGACCAAGCGCCCTACCCCTTGCTTATATAGGCATCCCCAATGAGCTCACGAGTTGGAGGCCCATTAGTAACCCTAAGCCTTGTCTAATTCGGGTCCAACCCGAATTAGGCTTCCATCCCCTTAAGCGTGCAACCCTATGGGTTCACGCACACATTGACATGGGCCGAGTACTCCTACTCACCCAATAGTTGACAACGGCCTCTAGCAAGGCGTGACAACTCCTATGTGCACGCAAAGATCATATCAGACGAACCACTATGACCATATACAAGATATTTCCTTTGCCACTCGATATATGGTTCAACTCGTGGGTTAACACTTAACTCAAGCACGGCCATGCATTTGTGGATCCAATCACTTGAGTGATCCAGTGATATCTCTCTCGAGAAGAGAGAGGCAAATTCCATTTTGACTGTCTATGTCTCATAGCATGCTTCCCGACCACCCGAAGACCAACTTTATAACTACCCAGTTACGGAGTAGCGTTTGACAGTCCCTAAGTAGGCCGTTTCACATCTTGAGTACATACCATAATCTCAGGTCTAAGGACATAACGTATATGACATGAATAGAGACTTTCTCATGTCGGGTCAGTCCAGCCTACATGTCTCACATGTACCCACATTATTAGTTTGACATCTCCATATCCATGACTTGTGAAACATAGCCATCAACTAATACATGTGTTGGTCTAATATTCAAGTGTGTTCTCACAAGAACGCCGACCAGGGACAACTTTAGAATAACCATTCAAGTAATTGAGTTCCACAAACAATTCACATAATTGCCAATCAATACAAGTTGTCTATAATGGATATTCAATGAACACTTTATTAATCATGGATATAATCGGAATATCATCATCTCATGATTAGCTCTAGGGCATATTCCCAACAGTCTCCCACTTGCACTAGAGTTAATCTCTTAGATGTCTAATCCCCATAGACCTCATGTGCGCCTCATGCTTAGGCTGTGGAAGAGCCTTTGTCAAAGGATCTGCTATATTCAAATCCGTATGTATTTTGCACAGTTTGATCTCTTCTTGTTTCACAAACCCTCGAATGAGATGAAACTTCTAGAGTACATGTTTGTTCTTCTGGTGATCCCTAGGATGCTTAGCCTATGCAATTGCCCCATTGTTATCATAATGTAAATTCAATGGGCCCAACGCATTTGGAAACACACCAAGATCAACGAGGAACCTTCTCAACCAGACACGTTCCTTTGTAGCGCGAGAAGCTGCAATGTACTCAGCTTCTGTTGTAGAATCAGACATCGTCTCTTGCTTGGAACTTTTCCAGCTAACTGCACCACCATTTATTATGAACACAAAACCTGATTGAGATAGTGAATCATCCCCTTCAGTTTGGAAGCTAGCATCGGTGTAACCGTTTACAACGAGCTCCTCCTCACCTCCATAGATTAGGAACACATCCTTAGTCCTTCATAAGTACTTAAGAATGTTTTTAACCAACGTCCAGTGACTCTCACCAGGATTGGCTTGATACCTGCTCGCAACACTTAGAGCATAGGCTACATCTGGACGAGTACATATCATGGCGTACATGATGGAACCAACTGCCGAAGCGTATGGAACCTTACTCATGCGGTTGCGCTCAGCATCAGTGGAAGGACACTGCTTATCACTATAGCGCACACCATGTGACATAGGCAAGAACCCTTTCTTGGACTGTTCCATGTTGAACCTCTTCAACATCTTGTCAATGTAAGTACCCTGGCTTAATCCTATCAGCCTTCTCGACCTATCTCTATAGATCTTAATGCCCAAGATGTATGTTGCTTCTCCTAAATCCTTCATAGAAAAACTATTATTCAGTGAAGTCTTTACAGATTGCAACATAAGAATATCATTCCCAATCAATAGTATGTCATCCACATACAAGATCAGAAACACAACAGCGTTCCCACTTTCCTTCTTGTAAACACAAGGTTCTTCTTCATTCTGACGGAAGCCAAACCCTTTGACGACCTCATCCAAATGAAGATTCCAACTCCGAGATGCTTGCTTTAACCCATAAATAGATTTCTTAAGCTTGCATATCTTTCTAGCATTTTTAGGATCAACAAAACCTTCGGATTGTATCATATACACGTCCTCTTCTAAATACGCATTTAGAAAGGCTGTTTTAACATCCATTTGCCATATCTCATAATCGAAATATGTAGCAATTGTTAGAATGATCCGGATAGATTTAAGCATCGCTACCGGTGAGAATGTCTCGTCGTAGTCAACCCCTTGAACTTGCCGAAAACCCTTTGCGACAAGCCGAGCTTTATAGACGTGAACATTTCCGTCCATATCCTTCTTCTTCTTGAAGATCCATTTACACTCAATGGGTCTAACCCCATCAGGCGGGTCAACCAAGTTCCAAACTTGATTGACTCCCATGGAATCTATCTCGAATCTCATGGCACTTTGCCATTTCTTGGAATCTGGATCCATCATAGCTTCCGCATAATCCGCGGGTTCGTCATCGTCTAACAATAACAAATCCCCATGCAATGCGTGAAGTCTTGCTGATCTTTGTGGTTGTGGCGGTGTCTCCACTGCCAAGGGTGTCTCAACTTGCTCTGCTACAATAGCATCACTCGTAGAGTCAGTCCCTACTGGCTCATCTTGAACTTCTTCAAGATACACCTTTTGTCCATTCTTTTATGTTTTGAGAAACTCTTTCTCTAAGAAAACACCATTTCGAGTAACAAACACTTTGCCCTATATCCGATTATAGACATAATACCCTAAAGTTTCCTTTGGATATCCCATGAAAAAGCACTTGTCCGATTTGGGTGTTAGTTTATCTGATATAAGTCATTTGACATAAACTTCACAACCCCAAATTTTTAGAAAAGACAAACTAGGACTCTTACCAGAACACACTCATATGGTGTCTTAACTACGGACTTAGATGGTACCCTATTCAATGTGAAAGCGGCTGTTTCTAGAGCGTATCCCCAAAATGATAAAGGTAGGTCCGACTGGCTCATCATAGACCGAACCATGTCCAACAAGGTCTGATTACGTCACTCAGACACGCCATTTCTCTGAGGCGTTCCGGGTGGCGTAAGCTGTGGAACAATTCCACAACTCTTAAGATGATTGCTAAACTCATGACTCAGATATTTGCCTCCACGATCAGATCGCAAGGCCTTGATTTTCTTGCCACGTTGATTCTCTGCTTCATTCTTAAATTCTTTGAACTTTTCAAATGTTTTAGACTTATGCTTCATTAGGTAGACATATCCATATCTACTAAAGTCATCAGTAAAAGTTATGAAGTATTGAAAACCTCCTCTAGCTGTCGTGCTCATTGGTCCACATACATTAGTATGTACAAGTTCCAACAAGTCAGACGCCCTCTCAGGAAATCCTTTGAATGGCGCCTTGGTCATCTTGCCTAGCAGACAAGTCTCACATGTCTCGTATGATTCAAAATCAAACAAAGTTAGAAGGCCATCATCATGGAGCCTCTTCATGTGATTCTCACTTATATGACCCAAGAGACAATGCCACATATAGGTAGGACTTAACTTATTAAGCCGAGGCCGTTTAGCAGTAACATTACAGACAGGTGCATCATCAAGATTTGAAATAAATAATCCATTCACAATGGATACAAAAGCCACAAACATGTCATTCTTGGAGATCACACAACCATTGTCTTTACTCACAAAAGAATAACCATCCTTCATAAAACATGAAAGTGATATAATGTTTTGACTTAAGCTAGGAACAAAATAAAAATTATTCAATTCCATGATAAATCCTGATGGCAGGTGAAGTTGTATCATCCTGATGGTCAACGCAGCAACTCTTGCATTGTTGCCCACACGAAAGTCAACCTCTCCCTTCTCCACGCTTCTACTTCTTATCATTCCCTGCATCGTATTGCAAATATGAGCAACTGATCCGGTATCAAATACCCAGGAGTTGATATATGAATTAGAGAGAAAAATGTCCGTAACATGAATGACAAGGGTACAAGTAGCAGTAATACATTTACCGCCGCCATCCTTCTCTAAGGACGCCAAGTATTCCTTGCAATTCCTTTTCCAGTGACCTTTGCCCTTGCAATAAAAGCAGTCTGAATTTACAGATGGTCCAGCCTTAGCAGTAGATGGGTTTGGCTTAGAGATCTCATCTCTAGCCTTGCCCTTCTTCTTGCCCCACCTCTTAAACCGAGGTCTGTTCTAGACCGCCAACACTTGGCTACTACTGGCACCTTTCTTGATGTCAGCTTCTGCTGTTTTCAGCATACCACATAGTTCACTCAAGCCTCTCTCCGCTCCATGCATATGGTAGTTTGAGATGAAGTTTCCATAGCTAGGTGGAAGAGACGAGAGAATAAAATCAGTGGCCAACTCTTGGCCGATTGGGAAGCCTAGCTTCTTCAACCTTTGAGTGTAACCAACCATCTTGATTACGTGTGGTCCTACTGCTGCGCCCTTTGCAAGCTTGGTTTCCACAAGCGCCTTAGAGACATTGAACCTTTCCATCCTGGCCTGCGTGCAGAACATCTCCTCAAGTGCCATGATCATATCATTCACTGAGTGATTGTTATCGAAATGCATCTACAGATCAGGTTCCATACAAGAAAGCATAAGGCAACTCACTTCAAGATCAGCATCGCATGCTTTCTTGTAAGTGGCTCTTTTAGCAGCAGGTGCATTTTTGTTAGGCTCATCTGGTAATAGGGTGTCTAGAATGTCTTCCTTTTTCTCAGCCCTGAGAATAATTCTCAGGTTGCAGATCCAATCCGCATAATTTGTTCCATTCAACTTATCTTTCTCAAGAATTGTACGCAAAGAAAATGGTTGATTGCGAACGGCCATCTACAACAAAAGTAATGCAAAATACTAAGACAATGTATCCATGAAGGAGTAAATTATATCAAATAGAATATACTCTCACTAAAATCAATATCCCTCAATTGATACTTAGTGATTCAAGACCCACAACTAACATCCCGACCAGTGAGCTTTAGCATCACCGCTGGTCGGAACGGTAGATCGGTAAGCAACACCTTGCTAATCATATCTCATATGACTCTTGTTGTTGGGCTAGCATCCCTATGCCAAGCACTCAACCTTTCCATGTTTTAAGATCCCTAACCGTTAGGATGACCTTGTTTAAGTAATCAAACCTTCTTGCAGTAAGTATCCGATACGAACCTGCCTAGTCGAGGAAAACCAGTGGCACCCTAATTTCATAGACCCACCACCGATTGTACAAGACTTATGATAGTGCAAGGTTTGGGGAAGCATCTAACTTAAACATTGTTGAGGGATCATTCTACTTCACTACCACACTCATGTAGACAAAATATAATAGCATGTGAAAGTAGAACAAATAATGAGAATCACATTCACACATAGTGACATGGTATAGCCCTTTAATGAATGATGATATCCATCTCCATCATCTTGCCCATCATGGTGATCTCCATCTCCACAATCCATGTATGCCATCCTTCTTGTGATAAGTCCTCCAAGAACTATCTTATCGCAGACTATACTAATTACATAGTCGCAAGATCATAAGACGGCGCGTAGGCCAATACATTAAATGTCAACACATATGGCTCCAGCTGTGTTGCTTACATGACATGCAGGCCATGAATGAATTACATACATACACATGGGCCATACCAATCCACAACATACCCTACAAAAACAAGTTAGGCGTAGAACGATTCTATGCACTACGACAGGTAGCAACAGCGGTCCCAACATGTATGGAATCGCTATGAAAATCTCATCAGATTGATCTCATCAACCTGAATCTGAAACATTCGGAGTCCCTCTATTTTCATTAAATCAATCACATTGATCTATGCCCAACATGCATGGTCTTATGTGTATCACTTAACTCAGATGGCGGATTAAACCGACCGGTATGAGTAGATCGTTACACGGCCACGCATCAAGAGCACGAAAACAGATTGAGTTTCCATCTACCACCCCGTTTCATAATTGATCTAATCAAACTATGCAACAAGACTAGCAAATCGCATCTACTATCTCTGCATATCATCTATATGCCATCATCCGAACCTATAACGAGCAGCTACGGAGCTGATACCACTGATGTGTTATGAGGGGCTACGCTAGCCAGAAAATAAAACTTTTTTGCCTCATAAACCAGGATCTACTGCTAGTTACAGGTCACGGGATTACCACTAGACGCACGGATGCAGCGGAAGACGACTCGATGTAGTCGTATGTGTCGTAGCAGGCAGTGCAGTTGCGTGGTCGTCTGTCACGTCAATCCCCTCGCACAGTTCGTCCCAGTGCTCCAGATGCAGCACCTCTGAGGTATCCTACACGTACAGGGAAGAAGCAATGCGCCTCTGGACTGCTAGGTCCGTGAGGAACAGAAGGCGTGAGCGTGGGGAGGACGACGGCGGCTGTCAAAGGCATCCAACCCTGACCATGTGCCCTACCCCTTGCTTATATAGGCGTTCCCAATGAGCTCCCAAGTTGGAGGCCCATTAGTAACCCTAAGCCTTGTCTAATTCGGGTCCAACCCGAATTAGGCTTCCAGCCCCTTAAGCGTGTGACCCTATGGGTTCACGCACACATTGACATGGGACAAGTACTCCTACTCGCCCAATAGTTGACGGTGGCCTCTAGCAAGGCATGACAACTCCTATGTGCACGCAAAGATCATATCAGACAAATCACTACGACCATATATAAGTTATTCTCTTTGCCACTCGATATATGGTTCAACTCGTGGGTTAACACTTAACCCAAGCACGGCCATGCATTTGTTGATCCAATCACTTGAGTGATCCAGTGATATCTCTCTTGAGTAGAGAAGGGCAAATTCCATCTTGATTGTCTATGTCTCATAGCATGCTTCCCGACCACCCGAAGACCAACTTTATAACTACCCAGTTACGGAGTAGCGTTTGACAGTCCCTAAGTAGGCCGTTTCACATCTTGAGTACATACCACAATCTCAGGTCTAAGGACATAACGTATATGATGTGAATAGAGACGTTCTCATGTCGAGTCAGTACAGCCTACATGTCTCACATGTGCCCGCATTATTAGTTTGACATCTCCATGTCCATGACTTGTGAAACATAGCCATCAACTAATACATGTGCTGGTCTAATATTCAAGTGTGTTCTCACAAGAACACTGACCAGGGACAACTTTAGAATAACTGTTCAAGTAATTGAGTTTTACAAACAATTCACATAATTGCCAATCAATACAAGTTGTCTATAATGGATATTCAATGAACACTTTATTAATCATGGATACAATCGGAATATCATCATCTCATGATTTGCTCTAGGGCATATTCCCAACACTAAGGACATAGGAGTTACAACACACTCTGAGGGGATGATTCAACACACACAAGTGGTGAGTGACAGCAAGGCTCAAGCTTGGAGGAGGAGGGCCACTGACACCTCTAAAGATGATCCAACAATGCTCTTCCTCTTCACAAGCTCCAGTCGCTCTGACATGCTGGTTTGCAATCCCTCCACTCACATTACTTTCTCTTTATAAGTTTGAATTCTTCTACAACTTGCATATGCAAAAATGAAACTTAAGGCAAAATAAAATCAATCCTTTAGAGAAGAACCAATGGTGAGTAAATGTTCTATGCTAATTAAAATATCCAAACCAACTTTCCTATAGTATAGAAAGTGACCTTTAGCTATGTGACAGCTCTACCCTTGTTATTATTCGTACATTCCTTCACGTATGTATTGTCCACTAATCCTCTACAGAGAAGAAACAATGAGTGAAGCAAAAGGTCTAGACAATTCAAATAGAAAGAGAAATAGAGGAAGGTCCAAGAAGGAGGGCCATTTGTGAGACAAGATGATCATGAACAAGTCAAGGAGAGAATTGAGCCAAGCAAGGCAAACTTTGAGAAAAAGGAAAAGACCACCAAAGCATCTATCCATCATCACATGGTGTCATCATGCCTGTAATGCCCAAAAAATGAAAATAAAGGAAAGGAATAAAGGAAAAAAATAAAAAAAAATGAAGGGTTGCTGTAGCGCCGCTACAGTACCGCGAGATCGGTCCTTTTTCCTGGACCGAGTCGAACTCCACCTCCACCGTGCGTTTGTTTTTCTTTCCTCCCAAACCTACGACTCCTCCACCCCAACAGCCACTGCCCCCTCTCCTCTATGTAGTCACACCAAGAAAGAAGAAGAGAGGAGGAAAGAGGAAGGAAGGCCCTAGGGTTTTGGCCTCCGCCGCCGTCGTCGTGTCATCTTCCCCAAGATCACATCGAAAGGAGGATGCCATCCCAGCGACAAGGATAGCCCAGGGATCATCTTCAAACTCTTTGGGATCAACCAAGGTGAGATTTAGAATCCTAATCCCCTTCTTTGGATCAAGTTTCATGAATCGAATCATCTCTTTAGGGAGTCTTGAGTTAGGGTAATTCCTGAAATTAATCTTGCCCACATTCTGGAACCCCATCAGATCATGTCATCTCTGTTCATCGCTATTTTTGGGCATCTTAAAGATCTCAATAATTTTTGGGCCTATAGACTTTTTTGTAGAGTACTTCGTCATGTTTCTTTAGACACCAATATCACCTCCATATCCTTCGTAGTTTGGGAGATATGAACAGTTAAAGTGGACTGTTTTGCAGTGATGAAAATCTGTACAGTTCTAGATTGAATCAGTTTTAAACTATTTAAATGAATTAATTTGTTCTAATGATCTGAATGAAAATAGTAGTGTTTTTCTTTATCTTTGCGGATTAGTAAATTTCATAGTAATTGAATTAGTATATCTTCAGTTATGAATTTTTGATGTCTGATATTCAGTTTTGGGCGTCAGAAATATTTAGTTATGTTCTATGGTTAATGAGACCATCTTGGACACCTCAAATGTAAAATCTTACAATATGAGAGTTGTAGATAATAGAGTTTTACTTAATCTGGTAAATTTTGAGAATTTTTGGACATGTATTCCGAAATCTATGAAAACGATTAGCGGCATTGCTGCTGTCTTGATCGGTAGCGCAATCGGTAGAGGCTTGAATGGTGGGTTTGGGGCGCTCTAGTGCGTTTTTATTGTTATTCTTGATTGTATGTTGGTGCATGTGCTGAATATTATTTATGATCAGGTGGTAGCACTTCAGAACGTCACTAGTGCTCTTATTCCCATTCGGTAAAGAGGCAAGTAAATGTAGCGGTGGTTTGTTACCGTTTTGGCTTGTTATTTTCATCACCTACATCCTATTATTTATAAGAATGTCACATTACTGATATACAAAGCATGTGATCTTGGTTTATTCAACCTTAATTTAATTATGGAATTATTCATAGTGATGTTATTATTCAATATTTCTATTTATGGCTAGCCCACAACTCTAAAGTTGGAGTTGAAGTATCATCGATGGTATATTAATTTTATTGCAGCATGCCAGGTGCATTGCATCATTCATTGGCATTAGAAGTTAATGTCTTGACCTATGGTCAGGACTGTACCGGTACGCATCATGGGATGCAGCTCCACACCTTGTTGGATGTGCAGGCAGGAGACATTTGCATTGCATTCATATGCATTCATGAAAGATATTATTGAAGGAAATTATCTATTTTATTATGAAGCTCTCTATCATTCAGCTATATCTCAAATTGGAAGTCTATGACTTGATCTTGTTATCATGCCAATTGAATTAAATTGATGTTTAACTCAACTCGTGGTTTAAATAGCTTGTCAAAATAAATTTGCTTGCTGAGATGTTTTCATCTCACTCTTGCTTTACTCAATCCAGATACTTCATGATTGCTTGGAAGGGAAGGGAATTAGCTGCACGTCACGCACTTCTTTTAGAGACTTCATGATTTAATATAAATAAGTTGGCTTTCTTTCATGAGACTTAGAAGTAAATATTTAAAGAGTGGTTGATACACTTTATTGGAGTACCATATTTTTGTGTTAGGATGTTCGTTTATATTCTTTAATGCTAGTTTGGTTCTTTTCATTATATATATGTTTTGCTTCCGCATGGCTATATATTCAAAGGATATGCCGCCAAATACTTTATCTGTTTGTTGCGACTGTTGTTGGTGTTGTTTAGTGGCATCCTGGGGTGCCGTAGAATTCCGGGGTGTTACAGTTGGTATCAAAGCAGGCTTTAGATTCACAGAAATTAAATATTAATTTGACACACTTGCACTTTTAGGATGGGTAATTATTGTTTTATCTATTCTTGATTGTTATGACATGATTTGTTAGACATATAATGTGTTTCAATCGAAGCTGGGGTGGGCATGTTTTTTAATGTGGCTATTGTTTGTTTATCGTGGTGGCTGCAGCTATGCCGCCTAAGAAGGGAAAATGGGGTCGGCCAGCAACTAATCGCTCTGCAAATGATAACCAACCTTTTGGTCCAGCGGCAATGGTAGCCGCAATGGAGGCGATGCAGCGAGAGTTGGAGAGCTTGAGGCAAGCTGCCAATACTGGTGGTGGTGCTGCTACTACTACTGGTGCTGCGACTATCACTGGTGCTGCTACTACTGCTGGTGCTGGTACTACTTCAGGTGCTGTTACGGGTGTTATTCCCACTGGTGTTCTTCAGAGTGTTATTTCTTTGGTGAAGTGGATGGGCATGAAGTTGGACACCTTTGATGGCAGTGGCTCTCCAGTTGATGCAGCTGATTGGCTAAGTTATGTGGAGGATAAGATGGAAGTCTTTCAGGTGGTTTATGGGGATCGTGTTCGCTATGGGACACAATTGCTAAAGGGTGAGGCTCTGATATGGTGGAGGGGTGTGCAGGCATCTCATTCGTCTACACCTGGATCTTTGACTTGGCATGTCTTGGCTAGGGAGTTTGAGGGGAGATTTTACCCACCCACTTTTCTAGAGAAGATGAAGATAGACCTGCAAACATATAGGCAGGATAAGAAAATAGTGGCTCAGTATGAGGTGGGCTTCAACAAGATTGTTCGCTTTGTTCCACATGTGGCCCGTAATGAGATGGAGAAGGCAAGCCAGTTTCATCAGGGTTTGAAGCCTTCCATCAGGCACACTTTGGGGGCCTTTCCATTGGTGGATTTCCACACCACTGTGCAGTAGGCTTTAGGTGTGGAGATGCAACAACAGTATACTAATGAAATTCAAAAGTCATCTAGTGCAGATCAGTCTCGCTCTCAAGATGATAAGGGCCAGTCTGGTAGTCCAACTCATAAGAAGGGGAAGTTTTAGCGTCACCATCCATATCGTAGCAAATCCTCTCACTCCAGTTCTTCAGCAGGCGGTACACCTCAGTATCGGGCTAGTCCAAAACCCGGTATGGGGCTAGTTTGTTTTCGTTGTGGTGATGTGCACCGACGTGTAGACTGCAAATGGAATGGGAGATGTTCTATTTGTGGCCAGGACCACAAGGATGTGGTGTGTAGGAGGAATCCAAATGCAAAGCTTTGTCGGGAACCAGTATCTTCTTCATCTTCTAGTGGCACTGCTAACATGATGGCATCTACACAGCAAGAAGTTTCAGTGCCCCCTATTCTCCAGTATTTGGGTGCACCGTCTTATCCTCAGTACTTGTCAGCTTCCCCTACACCGACAGTTGTTCCTTCGGCACCACAAGCGGGAACTCTTCAACTACCATATCCTACTGCTCCACCAGTGTACCCACTACCTTGGACTTCTACTCCTATAGGCTTTGCACATGGTGTTCCTTCTTCCACGGGTGTTTCTAGAGCTTATGCACTGCCTTCTGTTGATGGAAACAATGGGGAGGTCATTACAGGTACTATCTTAGTTGATTCATTTGATGCATATGCTCTTTTTGACTCTGGCGCTAGTTTCTCATTTGTCTCGGAGGGTTTTGTGGCTCCTGCGGGTCTTTCTGTGCAGAAGATTGGTCAGTCGATTGTGGTTAGTTCTGCTAAGGGTTTTATATCTAGCCATTCAATTTGTCCGGGTTGCTCTGTTATTCTTGCTGATGAGGGGTTTGTTGCTAACCTTGTGGTGATTCCCCTTGAGTCTTTTGATGTTATTCTGGGTATGGACTGGCTTCCCAATATCGAGCTACTGTCTCTTGTTTTTGGAAGATGGTATCTTTGCAGGCACCCTCAGGTAGAGAGGTGGTCTTTGTAGGGAGTGCTATGAAGTACTCTCTTGCTCTACTGTGCCTATTGCTCCCAGACCGTTGGACTAGAAAGAGTGGAATCCTCTTCTCTATGGTTGAAGGTAGTGAGGTTGCCTTGCGAGTGGAGGACATATGAGTGGTTTGTGATTATCCTGATGTGTTTCCTGCTGAACTTCCAAGTATTCCACCTGAGCGTGATGCAGTTTTTGAAATTAAATTGGTTCCTGGTACGCAGCCTATCCATAAGACTCCGTATCGAATGGCTCCAAAAGAACAAGTTGAATTGAAGCGTCAGTTAGATGACCTCCTTGCTAAGGGTTTTATCAGACCTAGCAAGTCACCTTGGGCTTTCCCTGTGCTATTTGTGGAGAAGAAGGATGGTACCAAGAGGTTATGTGTTGATTATCGTGACCTTAATCAGGTAACCATCAAGAACAAATATCCTTTACCTCGCATTGATGTGCTCTTTGAGAAATTAAGAGGTGCTAAGGTATTCTCTAAGATTGATTTCAACTCTGGCTATCATCAGTTGAGAATACGAGAAGAAGATATAGAGAAGACAGCTTTTAGCACCAGGTATGGGCATTTTGAATATATCGTTATGTCTTTTGGACTAACAAATGCCCGTGCTGTGTTTATGGAAGCTATGAATAGGATGCTACATGAGTACTTGGATGATTTCATCGTTGTTTTCCTTGATGACATCCTGATTTACTCTAAGTCTGAGGAAGAGCATGTGCGACATCTTAGTCTTGTTCTGGATGCTCTTCGGAAGAATCAGTTTTATGGAAAATTGAAGAAGTGTGCTTTTTGGCTCTCTGAAGTGGCCTTTCTTGGTCACGTTATTAATGAGCATGGCATTTCAGTTGATCCTAAGAATGTTGCTAGTGTTGTTAATTGGCAAAGACCAACAACAGTGACTAAGATTCGTAGTTTCCTTGGTCTTGCTGGCTATTATCGGCGCTTTGTGCAGGATTTCTCTAGTATTGCAAAGCCAATGACGAGACTTACAGAAAAGGGGGTTCCTTTTGTGTGGAGTAATGATTGTGAGATTAGTTTCAAGACTTTGAAGGATAAGTTAGTGAATGCTCCAATATTGTCCTTACCAGAGAGTGGGAAGTGCTTCACAGTCTATACAGATGCATCTCGTGTTGGTCTTGGTTGTGTTTTGATGCAAGATGGAAAAGTGATTGCTTATGGCTCTAGGCAATTGAAGAAACATGAGAGGAATTATCCTACCCACGATCTGGAGTTAGCTGTTGTTGTGTTTGCTTTGAAGTCTTGGAGGCACTATCTCTATGGTGAGTCTTATGACATCTACACTGACCATAAGAGTCTTAAATATATTTTCACTCAGAAGGAGCTAAATCTGAGGCAATGTAGGTGGCTTGAATTGATAAAAGATTATGACCTTACAATTTAGTATCATCCGGGAAAGGCGAATGTAGTTGCAGATGCTCTTAGTAGAACTGGAGTTCCAAAGGTTGCAATGCCTTTGATTGTGGATTTGGATCGTATGGGTGTCTCCTTATGCTATGCTGGTGTTGCAAGAGAGCAGACTCAGTTGCTCATTCAGTCAAACCTTCTTGAAAGGGTCCGTGAAGCTCAAAAGCGTGATCGCTTGATTCAGGAGGCTCGCAAGAGGATTGGTGATGGCAAACCCCGTGAGTTTAGTGTTGATGAGAATGATGTGGTTCGCTTTAGGGGTCGCCTTTGTGTGCCACAAAAATCAGATGTGAAGATGGATATCTTAAGAGAAGCTCATCGTACTCCGTACACAGTTCATCCTGGTGAGACAAAGATGTATAGAGATCTAAGGCAGAACTTTTGGTGGAAGAGGATGAAGGTTGATGTTGCCAAGTATGTGGCAACTTGTGGTGTGTGCCAGCAGGTGAAGGCTGAGCATAAGAAGCCTGCAGGATTATTGAAACCCCTAGAGGTTCTAGAATGGAAGTGGGAACATATCACCATGGATTTTGTGGTAGGTTTACCACGTTCCCCACGCGGTAAAGATGGCATTTGGGTTGTTGTAGATAGACTCACTAAGGTGGCTCAGTTTATTCCAATGAAGACCACAGATACAGCTCTAGACTTGGTTCCCTTGTACCTCAAGGAGATAGTGAGGCTTCATGGTGTGCCTAAGTCCATTGTTTCAGATCGTGACTCCAAATTTATTTCTAATTTTTGGAGGAGTTTGCAAAACGCTTTAGGCACTCAACTTAACATGAGTGTTGCCTTTCACCCACAGACTGATGGTCAGTCTGAGTGCACTATTCAGACCCTAGAGGACATGCTACGTGCTTGTGTTCTTTCTTGGAAGGGTAGTTGGGAGGATCATCTAGCTTTGGCTGAATTTGCTTATAATAACAGCTATCAGGCTAGTATTAAGATGGCACCATTTGAGGCACTGTATGGGAGAAGATGTATCTCGCCGTTGTGTTGGGAAACGTTAGGGGAAAGGTCTTTAGTTGGTCCAAGTTGGATTCGACAGACAATTGAAAAGGTGCAAGAGATACGTCAGAATATGTTGGCTGCCCAAAGTCGCCAGAAAAGCTACGGACATGTTAGAAGGCGAGATCTTGAGTTTTCAGTGGGTGATCAGGTTCTTCTTAGAGTATCGCCTACTAAGGGTGTTGTACGGTTTGGTAGCACTGGTAAGCTTTGTCCAAGGTACATTGGACCTTTTGATATCATAGCCTGAGTTGGTAGCTTGGCTTATCGCTTGCAGTTGCCTGACTCTATGAAGGGAGTTCATAATGTATTCCATGTCTCTATGTTGAGGAAATATTTATGGGATCCCAAGCATAAGATCAACTTAGGGTCGATCCGAGTGGAGAAGGACTTGACTGTGAAGTGTCACCCAGTGCGTATCTTAGAATCATCAGAGCGTGTTCTACGGACAAAGATTATTAAATATGTGAGAGTTCTATGGACGAATCAGTCTGAACATGAGGCGACTTGGGAGCTTGAAGAGCAGATGCGTAAGGAGTATCCCGAACTCTTTGATACCGGAGAGTCCAATGTGGTTTAATTTTACAACTTGTGTTTCATGGGTTTTTGTCGTAGATGCGGCAGAATTCGAGGACGAATTCTTTTTAGGGGGAGAGACTGTAATGCCCAGAAAAAAATAATACAAAAAATGAAAATAAAGGAAAGGAATAAAGGAAAAAAAAATAAAAAAAAGAAGGGTTGCTGTAGCGCCACTACAGTACCGCAAGATCGGTCCTTTTTCCTGGACCGAGTCGAACTCCACCTCCACCGTGCGTTTGTTTTTCTTTCCTCCCAAACCTATGACTCCTCCACCCCAACAACCGCCGCCCCCTCTCCTCTGTGTAGTCACACCAAGAAAGAAGAAGAGAGGAGGAAAGAGGACGGAAGGCCCTAGGGTTTTGGCCACCGCCGCCGTCGTCGTGTCATCTTCCCCAAGATCACATCAAAAGGAGGATGCCATTCCAGCGACAAGGATAGCCCAGGGATCATCTTCAAACTCTTTGGGATCAACCTAGGTGAGATTTAGGATCCTAATCCCCTTCTTTGGATCAAGTTTAATCGATCGAATCATCTCTTTAGGGAGTCTTGAGTTGGGGTAATTCCCAAAATTAATCTTGCCCACATTCTGGAACCCCGTCAGATCATGTCATCTCTGTTCATTACTGTTTTTGGGCATCTTAAAGATCTCAATAATTTTTGGGCCTCTAGACTTTTTTGTAGAGTACTTTGTCATGTTTCTTTGGACACCAATATCACATCCATATCCTTCGTAGTTTGGGAGATATGAACAGTTAAAGTGGACTCCTTTGTAGTGACGAAAATCTATATAGTTCTAGATTGAATCAGTTTTAGACTATATAAATGAATTAATTTGATCTAATGATCTGAATGAAAATAGTAGTGTTTTTCTTTATCTTTCTAGATTGGTAAATTTTATAGTAATTGAATTAGTATATCTTCAGTTATGAATTTTTTATGTCTGATGTTTAGTTTTGGGCGTCAGAAATATTTAGTTATGTTCTATGGTTAATTAGACTATCTTAGACACCTCAAATGTAAAATCTTACAATATGAGAGTTGTAGATAATGGAGTTTTACTTAATCTGGTAAATTTTGAGAATTTTTGGACATGTATTCCGAAATCTATGAAAACGATTAGCGGCATTGCTGCTGTCTTGATCGGTAGCGCAATCGGTAGAGGCTTGAATGGTGGGTTTGGGACGCTCTAGTGCGTTTTTATTGTTATTCTTGATTGTATGTTGGTGCATGTGCTGAATATTATTTATGATCAGGTGGTAGCACTTCGGAACGTCGCTAGTGCTCTTATTCCCATTCGGTAAAGAGGCAAGTAAATGTAGCGGTGGTTTGTTACCGTTTTGGCTTGTTATTTTCATCACCTACATCCTATTATTTATAAGAATGTCACATTACTGATATACAAAGCATGTGATCTTGGTTTATTCAACCTTAATTTAATTATGGAAGTATTCATGGTGATGTTATTATTCAATATTTCTATTTGTGGCTAGCCCACAACTCTGAAGTTGGAGTTGAAGTATCATCGATGGTATATTAATTTTATTGCAGCATGCCAGGTGCATTGCATCATTCATTGGTATTGGAAGTTAATGTCTGACCTATGGTCAGGACTGTACTAGTATGCATCATGGGATGCAGCTCCACACCTTGTTGGGTGTGCAGGCAGGAGACATTTGTATTGCATTCATATGCATTCATGAAGTATATTATTGTAGAAAATTATCTATTTTATTATGAAGCTCTCTATCATTCGGCTATATCTCAAATTGGAAGTCTATGACTTGATCTTGTTATCATGCCAATTGAATTAAATTAATGTTTAACTCAACTCGTGGTTTAAATAGCTTGTCAAAACAAATTTGCTTGCTGAGATGTTTTCATCTCACTCTTGCTTTACTCAATCCAGGTACTTCATGATTGCTTGGAAGGGAAGGGAATTAGCTGCACGTCACGTACTTCTTTTAGAGACTTCATGATTTAATATAAATAAGTTGGCTTTCTTTCATGAGACTTAGAAGTAAATGTTTAAAGAGTGGTTGATACACTTTATTGGAGTACCATATTTTTGTGTTAGGATGTTCGTTCATATTCTTTAATGCTAGTTTGGTTCTTTTCATTATATATGTTTTGCTTCCGTATGGCTATATATTCAAAGGATATGCCGTCAAATACTTTATCTGTTTGGTGCGGCTATTGTTAGTGTTGTTTAGTGGCATCCCGGGGTGCCGTAGAATTCCGGAGTGTTACAATGCCCCAATAATGAAAGTAACATTTTAAGGTAAGTGGCCATTACTTAAAAAAGCTTTACCTTGACTTTGGTATACACCTAAAGAAAGAAAGAAACATGTTTGAGTTAGAACTTGCTTGATTCAATCTGATTAACTCAACATGTCTTGTTTCTTAAGCTGGTTCATAGCATCACTCTCTTGATTTCATAGTCATAATTAAATGAACTAAATGTGGCATCTTTGGGAGATGGTTGTTTAATCATGAAACTGTTTGATGCATAATGTAATGTTGACAATCCTTCCATAGCTTAAGTAATTCTACTCTTGTTGCTTAAAGTGTTTGAATGCTACATTCATGCTCACCCTTCTGATCTTGCCACCCATGATATAATGTACAAAATATCTTATCATGTTAAATGTGCCTAAGGTTAGAGAAGAATAAATAAGGTCATGATTTCGTTGGTGTTTTTCCACCAACAGGACCCATGAACTTGATCTCTACCTTGTCTTTGCAAGCAGGACACACTTCGAGTAGAATATAGGGGAGTTAGCTGATTTCCCAAATCCTACAAGTGAAAGTTCTGAACGTGCATCATGCACACTGAGCAAGATGATGCCAGCTTCCTCAATTAAAGTTTCACTTCAAACTGTTGGACAAACAAAGAACATAGGTGACACCATCCTCAAAATCACCATCTCAAGAGGTGTAGTTATCAAGGTTTTCACTTTAGGGTCAAACAATGCGCCTAAGGAGTGAACATGTTAATAAGTCCTATTCGAAGGATTCAAATCATTGAACCCTCGCCAGGGAGGTAAACTTGGTAGTTATCCATATTTCCCTTTTTAGCATTGCATTAGCATATTTACTTCCCCGCACTGCATAATGAATTCCTATTGCATATTTACTTCCCCACACTGCATAATTAATTCCTGATGCATATTTACTTTGTTACATCTGCATTAGAAAAGAAAAAAATGTCATTGCATTGCATCCTAAAAATGCTAAGCCCCATGTGAATAATTCTTTGGTGTGTAACAACCCACAGAGATATTCACCATGGTGGCTTAAAAATAAAATAAATATACATTCATCTTAGTTGTATTTTCTCTTGTATCATATAAAATATAAAAGATTGCAAAAATATTGAAAGAGAGATCCTGATAAAGGATGAGGTTCTAGATGCTCAAAGCTTAGAGGTTTATCACTAACACTTAATCAATTCCACAAGCTTTGTTGTCTATTTGAGCTTCACAGGATTTGAAGGATCAAGAAGAGCTAACAAGCAAATGGATGTTCTGTCCAATGTCGGAGTGTTGTCTCAATAGTCACCAACATTAACACTCCACGGGAGGAAGTACAACCCCACTGCTAGTTTGCTACACTTCAAGAGTAAACGACTATGCAACCAGCTTGGGGGAGGGCATCCCCCATGTATCTAGCTAAGTATTTCTCTCCCCCTATAGTTATTAGTATAGAGTTTGCTTTGTTTAAAAACAATAAAAAGATGCACAACCCTAAATCTAAATAAAGATTTCTTTCTATCTATATATACATATATTATGTGATCTTTAATTTTGAAATAAAAAGTGCGAGTGTGAAAATGTTTGCCTGTTAATAAAATAAACCCTAAAGATAATCTCTTGCATGGAAATGATGAATAGTTGCTCTGTCGTAATTCCTTTCAGGTACATAGTTTTCAGCCTTGAATTCTCTCGAGTTTTAGATAAAATTGTTTTGGCCTAAGATTTGCTCTGAGATTGAAACTTGTGGGTAGCGAATACTTAATCTAAGTCTAGGTAATTAATGGATATGATATGAGAAGGTCTGAGCTACTGTTTATCTTGTTCCTAGTGACACTAGAGTTCTGGAGATTTATCTTTTGAAAACTTAAAAAATGCCACATGATGAGTTCCTGTATGACGAGAGCTTAAATTCCAACCACAGTCATATATGCATGCTTGATAGAATAGAAAAACCTCCACATCTATTTACTGTTTATGTGCATTGAGTTTGGTCCAGCTATGTTGACCCTTAGGAACTTTTCATGCGGTTAAAATCAAGATTTCACACATACACTTTTGCACCCTGCTACTTCTACCCTAGAAGTACGCACCATTATATTCACCCATCTAGATCCACTCAAAATTGTTCTACTCCTACACTGGGAGTGAACATCAAAAGTATTTCTCCATAGATTTTCCTTGTCTGCTACCCAAGTTCCAAAATAAATGTTTCAAGTTGTTATCATATTTCATCTCAAAAATTCCTTTGCATCAGATAGTGGGCTATTTCAAAAAAAGTATGATAAAAAAAAGAGAGAAGTGAATAAAAAACATGTGAAAAAATAGAGCAAAGCCCCAGTTTTCCAAATCCTTCAAAGTTCTAAGTTGAGACAAGTTACCCTTTGTAAAGGAACATTGTAGAATTAGGCTTTCACCCCTTCTACCTTCCACAAATATTCTCTTCCATATTGTTCACTACTTATTTGCAGTCACACATGCACATCTTGATTTGATTGTAAGATGAGTTTCTCTGGATTCATGGTTGGACTAGGCAACATATGTATTGCAAGTATGTATGAGTTGTTTCTTTCCCACCTATGAACTCCACAAAATTTTACTAGTTATAGGGTGAGAGCGAGAAGGCACATTATTACTTTGCCTTATTCCAAAAATACCACATATTAAGAGAGAACAAGGCAAAACACCATTGTTGCCTTAGTGAGAATCCACAAAAACCACATATGAGAGACTTGAGAGGGTCGTGCAAAGGAATCTCTGAGTTTTATTTTGAAAACTTAAAAAAACTCTAGAATGAAGGTTGATCGAAGAAGACATAGTGCTTGACTTGATCATTCTGTCTTTCAATGCTCAAGACCCAAGTGAAGGCTATAAGCCCCCATGTTTGCAGGATGTAAGCTGAAAACAATCAAATAAGGCCCACATGTAAGGTTTACATGGAGAGAAAGACCCCACGCACGAAGAAGAATACTCTAGAAGACTCGAGAAGACACTGGACCGAACTTAAGGCCGAGCAGGCCTAGAGTCAGGGCGCCTACCCTAGACCCTAGGGCGCCCGCCCTACCACCTCAACCAATCAGATTGAGTCTCACGGATCATGATCTCACCGCCTTTGAGATCCAATCCAAGCCGTACATGAAGGTCGGTTTGATCCGACGGCCGTAGTGCATCCTAAGGGGCTATATAAGCAAGGCCCCTGACCCTGGGAGGAACCTGAATTCATTATTCATATCTCATTTGGAGGAAGAGGTGTCCCATTAAAGGATGACCTCTCTTCTCTAGGAAATCAGGGCTAGACTTTTTCAATGTAGTAAACTAGATCTAGATGAGAGTTAGGGAGAGTGGAGCTGCGCTCTGATTCTGGAGAAGTCTTTAGGAATTTGGTATGTCTTTGTATCTATTCTTTACAAGACTTGTGCTTTAATATATATTCATCTTCTCTATACTTTATGCCTTTCATATGTATGATTAGTATAGTTGTTACATCTTGGCATGAGATCTTTGCTCGTGTTGAGTGCTCTAGTTATCGTACATAGGTAGAGTAGTAATCAATAGTACAGACATGGTGTTGAGCCTATAGGTTACCTGAGGGTGCGCTCAACCCCACAGATAGTTGTGGTAGCCTCAGGGGTGATAGCTCTGTTAGGCCTTTGTAATCAGTCGGAAAGGACCTAATGCTCCAAAGTGCTATTGTGTGATTGCTATATCTACCCATACCTTAGTTACATAGAACCAAAGTAATAGAGAAGTGTCTAGAAACCTTGATCTCTCATGTTGTCCTCTCACTTAGCTAGCTACTCATTTATCATAGAATTCTCCTGTGTGTGCTTACATTCATATATCCTTTTATATCATTTACCCATGCTTAGTCTAGTTGGTTTGCTAAGTTAGTAGATACATGATAGTGAATTATCAGATTCTTTAACCCATGCTTCTTCTGTGGTAAAATATAAATAACGATACCTGGATACTCCCGATAAAATGCTACAATGGTATATTTTATGCGCTTGCGGAATCCTTCATATTTTAGTTGCACTTAATTTATTCCAACATGCGATCGAGATATGAGATCTTGGAGCATGTGGTAGACTGGCAAGGTGGAAGCCAAAATCAGAAGGTTATGACAATAGCTCAAAGGATGGGTAAAAGATGTAAGTGGGGCCTATAAGAAAGAAAAATGACACTTTTAAATAAATTATAGGAATTGGACAGAAAAAGAGTAATGCATTCCCAATGAAATGGAGCTAGAACTTAAAATGTGTTAAATGAAAGGCTGGCTAAACTTAAAATGTGTTAAATGAAAGGCTGGCTAAACTAATTCGGAGGACTTAAATGGTACCAAAGGGCTAAGGTGAAACATCTATAAGAGGGTGATGCAAATACGAAGTATTATCACCTATTGGCAAATGGTAGGCATGGTTAAACTCGTATTTTCCACCTGGAAGATGGGAATGATATAATAAGTGGTGATGTTCAACTTAAAAATCATATTACTAATTATTATAAATCACTTGTTGCCCTATCAGAGAGCTCTACCATCTCCATGAATGTGCTTCAAATTGAGGATATTCCTCAGGTTTTAGTATTGGAAAATGAGTTTTTAATAGCCAATTTTACTGAAGATGAAGTGAGGACGACAATCTTCCAATGGAACATAATAAGGCACTAGGGCAAGATGAGTTCCCTTTAGAATTTTATCAGGTCTTCTAGACTTAAAGATAATCTAATGGCTTATTTGTTCATGGACTTCCACCATGGTTCACTACCACTAAATATCTTAACTTTAGAAATAGAAGGATGTGAAATTGACTCAACAATACAAGCCAAATTGTTTATTGAATGTCTCTTTCAATATCTTCACCAAAGTGGAACTACTAGATAATTACCTAGCCCAAAAAATTATTAGACCAACACAAACAACCTTTCTCCCTGGTAGAAATATCATGGAAGGTGTAGTAATTCTTCATGAGACGATACATGAAATTCATTCAAAGAAACAGGAAGGGGTATTTTTCAAAATTGATTTTGAGAAGGCGTATGATCAGGTAAAATGGAGCTTTTTGCAACAAACACTAAGAATGAAAAGGTTTTCATAAAAATGGTGCATATGGGTAGAGCAGTTCACGCAAGGTGGAAATGTGAATATTAAGGTTAATGACCAACTAGGACCATACTTTCAAACAAAAAAGGGCCTATAATAGGGTGACCTAATGTCGCCAATACTATTTAGTATAGTGGCGGGCATGATGTTGGCCATACTGATTGCTAGAGCAAAGAAAACAGGGCAAGTTGAAGGGGTTATTCCTCATCTTATTCATGATGGCTTGTTTATCCTACAGTATCTGTGATTTTTACGAGTCATGATGTTGAGAATGCCATAAATATAAAATTAGTACTTAGCACTTTCGAACAACTATTAGTGCTCAAAATAAATTTCCACAAAAGTTAAATCTTTTGGTTTGGTAAAGCAAAAGACCATCAAGTGTTCTATTCGCAGTTGTTTGGGTTAAAAGTTGGAAAGTTCCCCTTTCGCTATCTTGGTCTACCTATGAATACTAGGAAGTTAATGACTGGCAAATGATTAAGAACAGAACAGAAAAAAAGAGGCTAAGTGGATGGAAAGGTAAAATGCTTTTGGTTAGGGGTCGTCTAGTCATAATAAATTTGGTGCTTTCTAGTTTACTGATGCTTTCGATTAGGGGTCATCTATTCTATGTCAGTTCCTTAGGTTCGCACCCACTATAATTCAAACTACAAGATTTTGGCTTTGTCATCATATGCTGTGTATCTTATAAATTCTTAACATTTTCTATGGAAGTAACTAAGCATTTGATGAACTTGTTGGGACATAAATTGTGTAAAGCATGTCTCTTGATGGATGGTATAAAAATGGAGGCTTCCTGAAACTAGGCATTATTGGAAGGATAAAAGTGCGTGCTAGAGCTGAGGGTAAGCATCAAATCAAACATTCAGAGATGAATATATCTATATCTATACAAGCGAAACAAGTGAACTTTGGATTTGTAGATATGTATACAATAATTTTATAAAAGCTTCCTTTCATGATTTTGTGTTCATAGGATATCTGATAGCAAGTATAACATTTCTTGTCCATTTGAACTTATTACGTACTGATTTTGTGGAGTCATAACTATGTTGCTATGTTTGAACCTGTGTGGTGTGTTGGAATAGTTTGAACTTCCCTCCAGGAAGTTTGTGTGGTTTGAACTTGCAGGAACTTGTTAAACTTATTATCTTTGGAATGTATGTATGTATGTGTATGATGGCTTGGCTCTGTTGTGTATGAACTATGAGCTATGATGACAGATTTCTGGATGGTGGTATCTGATTCTGATATATATATGAATATTTCTGTGCTTATATGACCTATGGTGACAGATTAGTGAACTGTATGCAAGCGTCATTGAATGGTGGTCATTTCATGGCGACGTACAGTATGACACAACTGTTCGTCATAAAATACCTCACGTTGCATACAAATCAAGACATATTGTAGGTGTCATGTAATGCACTATGGCACAACTGGTCGTCACAAAATGTCACCTCTTGCCGCAAGAGCCTTCCAAAACAAGACGAAACCAAAATGTCAGAAAATAATATATGACGTTACCGGTCATCACAAAAAGTTCACCAAGCAACATGTGCCGGTGTAATTTCGTGACGACACATAACATTATGTGACGCGTTGACCAATTTTATGTGACGAAGGCTAGCGTCACAAAATAGAACCTTTTGTGACGCTGGGGAAAATACCGTCGTAAATGAAACATTATGTGATGCGTTGACCACTCTTATATGACGACTTCTAGCGTCACAAAACTGTACCTTTTATGACACCAACAAAACACCGTCATAAAAGGGTGTGAATTTTAATGACGACTTATTATCGTATCGTCAAATTTTGTGACGGTCTTTTTATGACGACATATATGACTACAACTTCTTCTTCATAAGGTGCTTTTTATGACCATTTTTGGACTTTATATGACGATATGCTTTCATCATACAAGCCAATATTTCTTGTAGTGATAGCTGCTGGACTATATAATTCCAAACAATTTGTGGCCCTTTCAAATTACTTCCACCAGAGATCTCTCACATTAATTTCGATTCAAACCAGTCATGTTTTTGCATCAAGTTAGCTTTCTGATTAACCATGCTTTTGGAACATCGTGAGTAATTTTGTACTTGCGTGGTTTTTGTCCTGATTTTAGGGAAATCCAAAATCTCACGTACCTGGTCCATCTGCTCCAAAGAATACAAGATCCGATGAAGATGGCCTCTTATTCTGTCGGGCAAGAAAAAATGTGTATGGCCTGACAAAAAAATGGGGCCACAAAGAAAATTGTGGGCAATTGGGTACGAAGTGGGTTGAGTATTTTTTTTGAGAAAGCTAAATGGGCTGAAAATGTACAAAATAAGTGGGCCGTGATGTAAACAAAACATGCCCATGCTAAATTTGTTTCGATATGAGAATTATTTTATCGTGCTACCCGTGTCACATCACATCCCACGTCATGTGCCACATCAGATCTCTTGATACTTGTCATCATCTCATTTAATATATTATGACAAATATAATGACAAATATTATAGTAATAATTTAGTGCCAAACGTACAATTATCACTAAGATTAATAATAGTTAGATCAGTTAGTCACCAAAAGAGAATTATGACCCCACCTTCTATGACCACAGCTATATAAGATCGTATCTGCATCAACAGCTTATGAATTTTACTTGTGTGCTTTGGGCTGTACGAATTTTCGGATCCATCTATATCTTTTGGCATGGTTTGAGTATATGCTTTCGTTTACGCTACTACGTTAAGAACTATCTGAATATGCTGTGAGACTTGTATTACAAATTGAGTCAAAAAAGATGGTAGTGATTTTTTTCGCAACATGTTATTCTCCTATTAGTATAGTTTAGCTAGCTATATATGGAGTAGCTGACTAACAACTAGTTAAAAAATTGTCTTGAAAATTAATTTATCTATAATCCAATTTATTTGAATAGATTACTAAATTTTATCCTCTAGTTTGTCTATGGATTCACGAAAATCTTAAGATTGGGAGTTTTTGGCAGCGCTCCTCAAAATTCAGCGAATGGTCCCCAGCCCGCCACGGAGGTTGCCGTGGTGACCCACTCTCATCCAGTGCGTGTGGGCTGCATGTTTGGGCCACGTGGCGCACGCTTTGAGCTTTGTGACACGAGGCGAGGCCACGAAACCCAACAAAGAAAAACCCGTGGGCCGTTTGGCCGCTCCGCCTGCTCGGCGACTGGACTATTATTGCTCCCATGAACCTCGCCGTCGCAGCCGCCCTGCCGCCGGTGACGCCGCGTTCCGGCGTCGTGCTCCCACGGACCGGCAGCCGACACTGCCGCCGCGTGGTCGTCCCACTCACGGCCTCGACCTCGGCGGCCTCCTTTACCTCCTCCTCCTCGGCGCGGGCGGCGCCCATCTATGCGCCCACGCCGCAGGACCGGCCTCTCCGGACGCCGCATAGCGGGTAAGCGCCACACGATTCTCTGATTCGGTAGTGTTCCTGGAGTTCAGCTGGGGATTCTAGGATGGTGTTTTGTTTAAGAATGAGTTAGTCCATCATTTCTCACTCCATATTTTGTTTTTGGTTGTTTTGTGGAGTAGAATCAGTTAATCTATTATCACTTCATTCCTAATCCGTACTAGTATCATTTCACCATAATTTACATCATTCCACCAAATTTTAAGAAGTGAACTCGCGATGCACCAGCACCACCTTATCTAGAATGGTTTGATTCCTCAAACAAGGACCTATAGTTGATTGAATCAGCCAACACATGGTCACATTTGCTTGGTATTTCGGGGCATCGGGCATGAATGCGGCCATTTCAGAGCTCCAATTTGCAGTTCACGCCCATTCAACAGGGATCAGATTATCCACAATGCTGCTATTTTGTTACCCTCATTCCTGTTACACGCTGCTACGACCAAGTGCGAAAAGCCTGAGACAGAATGCTTAAACATGGCTGGCCAATTTTGCAGGTACCACTTTGATGGCACTACTCGACCTTTCTTCGAAGGATGGTACTTCAAGGTGTCGATTCCAGAGTGCAGGCAGAGTTTCTGCTTTATGTACTCTGTTGAGAACCCTCTCTTCCGTGATGGTATGAGTGATTTGGACAAGTTGGTACATGGTCCACGCTTTACTGGTGTGGGAGCACAAATCCTTGGCGCGGATGATAAGTACATATGCCAGTTCTCTGAGAAATCAAACAATTTCTGGGGAAGTAAGCTTCTTGCTCAGTCTCTCTGTCCTTTGTTGTATGGAAATCAAACATTGTATGGAAACTCTGTAGTCAGAATTTTAGAAACAGGTTGGCATGATAAATTCGTAGCATTCACAATGTGGTACTGCAGTGCGAGTTCATGCAGATTTAAGATTTGTAATGAACCAGAAAATCATGTTAGTGCTACTGTTCCTACCCTATTTGAATGAACTAGTATTGTGTATTGGCGTTTATATATGAAATTTTCATATCTCATGGTCAGTTCCAGCAAAAATGTAGTGCACTGCTAGTCATCACAAAATTGGAGGTCTTCATGATTCTAGTTCTGGACATCCCATGATGTATTCTTATTAGCAACTTAGGGACACTTTAGACATTTGATTGTTTTGTTCCACTACATGACCCCTTTTAGTTTATTATGGGTTCAAGCACGTTTCTATTGTATGTTTAACTACTTTTTCCTTCCACAAAATGTTAGGACATTGGCAAAGTCACAAACAACTCAGCTTCTGATGTGAAAAATATGTAAAACATGGTGAAAATTATGTTAATACTGTCTCCATTTGGTAATATCTGTTCATTTTCTTGGGAAGATTTGTTCCACAATTTTTTTCATTGAGGAAACCTATATTTAGATGTTGAAAATATGTTGAACAATTGTAGCATGCATTTCATTAGCATTTCCCAAGTTTGGAGCTCTTGTTTTTGTTCACGATGAGATTGGATGAACATTATAAAATGGAGGGAAAACTAATAACAAGTCACAAGTCACATCTGATGTAGATTGATGGCTACTCTTACTCTTCATTGAAAACCTATTATATTAATTATGTATGGTGAAGTACTCTATCATCTCTGGTTGATTTTTATTATAAGATTTTCTGTTCATTCATATGTTTGGTTGATTGTTTCTGTGGCTCTGTTTTGTTGTGGGAGAAAAACACTGTACCATGGCTCATAAGTTCAAGTGAACAAGTTTGTCAAGCATGTTTAGTTAGTCTATGCACCTTGTTTAATTTTCTTGGAATCTTGCAAAATTCAGTTCGCTGGGAAGCTGAGTTATTTACAATCTCAGCAATTGTGGGCCTAATCCTCCAATGTCTGCCCACAGTCTGGTTGATTGTACCTGTGATGGTATTGTGTTACCTACCTGGTCGACTAAGGTTTTCTTGACCTCTGGTTGAGAGCAGCTACCCCGTGTTTTGTTTAACTCTACAGTTTCCTAGATCGCTGTTCCTTTATATAAGGTCAACTGCATGCCTTCGTGCGCAAAATTTTACTTTTTAATGGGGTGTGGTTAATCACAAAAAAGTAAAATAAATTAGTAAGCTGCATATTAAAATATAAAATTTGTTGTTATTCAGTTTTTTCTATTAGCAGTTAGTGTTGCTTTTCCTGGTTTCATGGAATTTCAATAATGCATCACTGGTCATTGAATTCCCAACTAATAAGCTGCATTTGGATAGGTAGGCACGAACTAATGCTGGGAAACACATTCATTCCCAATAAAGAGTCAATTCCCCCGCAAGGGGAGGTTCCCCCTCAGGTAGATGTTTGTCTTCTTTCAAATTCCATAGACTCATAACATGATATGATGTACTTACTTTGCACTACACAGAGCTCTTGACTGAACCAGAAAGCACATTGGATGACATGTGCTTAGCTAATCCATAACTTTCTATCAAGGGGGGCGCAGTAGCCAGTAGGAAATCATTGTTTGTCAGCGGTAATTTAACTTGATAGTTGCTGAAGCACAATATCTTTGATTTTGATAATAGTACTGGCTATATATGTTGATATAAACATTCTGTCTACTTTTCTTCTGTTAACTTTTAAGTACGGAAAATTTGATATTATTCATGCTTCAATGCCATTCATTTTATTTTTTTTGGTGAAGATACTTTCAGCAACATGTATCTCCAGTTTATGTACTGGTTCTGTCCATTAAGTATCCTATGTCAAAAAAAACAAGTTTGCAAAGATGGGTTTCCATTGGTGTATGCAATTGTAATATTTTAATATCAATATAATTTAATTAAATAGTGACTAGGGAATATGAAATTTCCTGTTCTCTTGTTCATTCATGATATTTGGTAATCTGCTGGTTTATTGTTTTATTCTATCGAAATTTTGTAACATGTAAAGGGTTCTCATTGGATACTCAACGGTTATAGGATTTCTCTAAGCGTGTTTTGGAAGGGTTCCAAGTCACCCCAATCTGGCATCAGGGTTTCATACATGATGATGGAAGGCATGTGATATCTCATATAAAAGATTGTTTTTTTTTCTATTATTAGGTTGCTTGCATAGCACTGCAACAACAGTTGCTCAATATTTATTCTGCCCCTCAATATGTGATAGTGGCTCTTCTTTGTTAACATTAGTATATGTTGCAAAACTTAGCAGTTTAACTATGCTCCCAGTTCAAGATGATGATAGGCAACATTTTTTTCTCAAACAAGAGTTGTGTATCATTTTATTAAGAAAGTAGAGAGTACGCCAGAGTGACAAAGTCACCCGAAAACACACTCAAAACTCACTCGACACAGCCACACCACAAACAAGAGAAAACAAGAATCAAATGGCCCTTTTTAACAGCAGGTGACCAACTGGGTGTCAAGACTAGGAGTATTATCCCCCAGCAAATGACCTGACGAGCAGCTCCTTTAGTGCCTTTGCTCCAGTGGAGCACCACAAAATACATTAATAGTGACAGCCTGCATCACATCTGTTTTTTTTTTCCACTCGAACAACATAGGAGAGCTGTGTATCATTTCATTAAGAAGCCTGCAGAACAGCAGTGACTCAATTGTCATCTTCTCTATAGGAAGTTTGACTACATCTTGTTAGAAAGTGCCAGAAAAATTTAGAAAATGATAACTCATTTTTTGTCGCAATAATCTGAACATTATAATAGCTGTTCTCTCTTGATCTTGTTGCAACTCAAAAACTAGCAAATCACCTGCAACAATAGAGAGGCTAGCACACAAAAAACAGTAACTTTGCTATAAATCAACGGGGTGTGGGTAAAATATTAGATGGGCACTTTTGTTTCTTTTATTGATGTGAACTAGTTGTACCTTTGCAGGTCAAATTACGTGCCAAATGTCCAAACAGCTCGCTGGGAGTACAGCACTCGTCCAGTTTATGGGTGGGGTGATGTCAAATCTAAGCAACTGTCCACAGCTGGTTGGCTTGCAGCTTTTCCTTTCTTTGAACCGCATTGGCAAATATGCATGGCTAGTGGCTTGTCCACAGGTTTGTCTTTGTGCTCAGAAAAATAAAGATATTGAGTTACTGATAGACCTTCTATTCATAAATTTGTTCTTGTTTTAGACAGCCCATATTCCGCTATTCCATTGCTGAGTTCACATCTCATTCATAAACTATGATGCACAATAGCAGTGTTGATTTGTACTTCTTAACGATTCATGTGAATGTTTCCACGTCCTTTCACTTTTCAGTAATGCTTGCAAAAACCCTAGTAGCATGTAGTTCATATCTGGAGTGCAGCTGGTCCACTCTTAAGATTTTTGTTATTACCTTCCATCAAATTACTTCTCTCCAGTTAAGTTCTGTCTCTTACGAATTTGAGGTTGTTGGCGCTAGGACCTAGCACCTACGAGGCGAGCAGCACCTGCTCGACCCTCCCCTCGAGACCCTCCTTGAAATAAGGAAGAAGACGAGCTGAGCTCTCTTCCCGTACTCACACAGCACACACACGCCGGCGTTGGCCGACTGCCTGGACACAACTGTGATGACAAGAGCTGCCTTTTCTCCATTGCATTGCTCATATTTATATACAAGTCATGTACCTGCTACCGGGTACAAGATCGTGGCTGACCTCAGCCCACCTACTCGTAGTACTAAATCAGCCAGGACATGGCCGATGTACCTCTGCATACTCCTACCATGTTGCTACAGCACTAGTGATGGCCTAATGCCATACTGCTACAGTGTGCAGTACATGGGCAGCCTGTGCTGCACCTTGACCGACTGCAGCCGGAGAGAAAAGTATGGGGGCGGCAGATTATGTCTAACAATCTTCCCCTAATCCTGCTGCCCTCATTTGACCTCCACCATGCCAATCATCTTCCTCAGCTCCTGGAACCGAGGTCTCTCGAGTGACTTGGTGAGGATGTCAACGAGCTGCCGATCAGTGTCGACGAATTAGATGACCAGCTGTCCTCCATCGACGCAATCACGAAGGAAGTGAAACTTCACGTCAATGTGCTTGCTCCTGTCGTGGAGGACGGGATTCTTCGCTAGCGCAATCGCCGGCTGGTTGTCCACCTTGAGCGCCGGCGGCCGAGCCTCAACACCAGTGAGCTTGCTCAGCAACCGTCGCAGCCAGACCACCTGGTACGCCGACGTGGCCGCAGCCACATACTCCGCCTCACAGGTGGATAGGGCCACCATCTTCTGCTTCAGTGACTGCCAGGCGATCGGCGCTCCGCCGAGAAAGACAAGTACGCCGGTAGTGCTCCGCCGCCCGTCCACATCACACGCCATGTCCGCGTCGCTGAACGCCGTGAGTCTCGGCGCGCCCTCCTTGGCCTCGGGCGGTGCTTCACTGAACACCTTCAGCTGAAGCCGCCGCGCTTGGGGAAGACAATCCCCAATTCCACCGTGCCCTGGACGTAGCGCAACAAGCGCTTGACCGTTATCCAGTGATCCTCCCGCGGATCCTCCATGAACCGGCTCACATAGCCCACCGCAAAAGCGATGTCCGGCCGCGTATGAGTCAGCCAGCGCAACCCGCCGACGATGCTTCGGTAGAGCGTAGCGTCCTCCTGCGCCGCGGTGCTCTGCCTCGAGAGCTTAATGCGCTCCTCCATTGGCGTGGCCACAGCCTTGCAGCCTGCCATGCCCGCCCGCTCGAGCAACTTCTGCGCGTAGGCGCGCTGCCCCAGCCTGATGGCGTCCTCCCCTGCTTCACCTCGATGCCGAGGTAGTAAGACAAGGCACCCAAATCGCTCATCCGAAACCGCGCTGTCATCTCCTCCTTGAAATTGGCGATGTCCTAAGCCCGCGCGCCGGTGACGATGAGGTCGTCCACGTACACCCCGACGATGAGATGCTCCTTCCTCCGTCGACGGGTGTACAGTGCGTGCTCCGTGGCGCATCTCTCGAACCCAAGCTCAGCCATGGTGGCATCGAGCTTGGCGTTCCACGCCCGCGGTGCCTGACGCAGGCCGTAGAGGGCCTTGCGCAGGCGCAGCACCTTCTTCTCCGCGCCCTTGACGACGAACCCCGGCGTCTGCTTGACGTAGACCGTCTCCGCCAGGTCCCTGTTGAGGAACGCCGACTTGACGTCGAGGTGGTGAACCTGCCACTCCTTGGCAGCAGCGAGGGCGAGCAGGAGTCGCACCGACTCCATGCGTGCAACGGGGGCAAAGACCTCCTCGAAGTCGACCCCCTCGCGCTGCACGAACCCTCGAGCGACGAGGCGTGCCTCGTGTTTCACCACGGCCCCACGCTCGTCCCGCTTCACCTTGAAGACCCACTTGAGTCCAATCGGCCGGCAGCCCGCCAGCAGATCGACAAGCTCCCAGGTCTTGTTCTCCTCGATGGCCTTCATCTCTTCCAGCATCGCCTCCCGCCACGCCGCGTCGCGCTCCGCAACGGCGAACGTGGTCGGCTCCTCTGCACTCATGAGAAGCAGAGTATGGTCGTCGTCGAGGGTCCGCGCCGCCAGACCGGGTACCGTCGCATCTGCCATGACGTCGTCCAAGCGATGGAACCGGACCTCCTCACCCTCGTGGTATGCATCCACGAATTCCGTGATGTCCAACGGTGGCGTTGCATACTCGATGGTTGCAACCACAGTTCTTCGAGGCGGAGTCGTTCGCAGCGGAGAAGTTCCGTGCTCGACCCCCCCCCCCTGCGGTCGAGGTCCCACGGCCTGCACTCGAGGCTTCCTGATCAGCGATCGAGGCCCCTCTAACAGTCGAGGCACCCCGGCCCGTACTCGGTCCTGCTAATCCGTGGTCGAGACTGCCTGCCTCGGGGTCGAGGCCCCCCGGTCGAGGGTCCCTTGCGCGACCGTAGCCCATGGTCCCGTGCTCGAGGCCTCCCTCGATTGGGTCGAGTGGTTCGAGGCCTCCCGCGAACGAGTCCGCGGTCGAGACCCCGCGTGCCTGTGTGGTCGAGGCCTCCCGCGCCGATACGCGGTCGAAGCCAGTCCGCGCCTCCGCGGTCGAAGCCAGTCCGCGCCTCCGCGGTCGGGGCCGTCCGGGCCTCCGCGGTCGAGGCTGGCTCGACCCGTGCGCGTGACTCAGTCGGGTTCGAGGCCCCCCTCGCCCTGCTCGACGCCTCCGGTTCTGCAGTTGTGGTCGAGGCCGCGCCCCTCCGACCCGCGTTCGCGGCCGAAGCCCCCGGTCGAGGGGTGGCCCAGTGGAACGGAGAACGGCCCAAGGCAGGGGACTCTACTCTGGACAGATTGGGTGGCTCCTCCGCCGCAGGGTCCACTGCTCCGGCTTCCCCGGTCCCTGATGCCTCCTCAGGTTCACCATGGCCATGGATTACCATCCTGTCCACGACGAATGTGTCGCAGAGCCCGCCGCCTTGCTCGAGGCTTCCTGCTTCCGGCCTGTCCCAGGTCCACGACGCAGCCTCGTCGAAGACCACATCCCGTGACAACACGACCTTGCCTCTGATTGAATTGTATAGCCGATAGGCTTTCGACCCATCCTCGTAGCCGAGGAACACCATGCGCGTGCTCCTGTCCTCCAGCTTCCCGAGGCCCGGCTTGACGGTCTTCACATGACCGATGCAGTCAAACGTGCGCAGGTACGAGACATTGGGCTTGCGCCCGTGCCACGCCTCGTACGGCGTCTTCCCCTCGAGGGCTTTGGTCGGCGACCGATTGAGGATGTGCACGGCGGTCGTGACCGCCTCTCCCCAGAACGCCGCCGGCATCCCCTTGGCCTTCATCATCGAGCGTGCCATGCCGACAATGGTCTGATTCTGGCGCTCCACGACGCCGTTCTGCTGCGGCGAGTAGGGTGCTGTGAGGTGTCGACCCACCCCCTCCTCGACGCAGTACTCAGAGCACTCGAACGCCATGAACTCGCCGCCGCGGTCGGTCCGGAGCACCCGCAGCTGCTTGCCGCACTCCGCCTCCGCTCGCGCCTTGAAGCGCTTGATGGCATCCGCCGCGTCACTCTTACTTGTCAGGAGCTGCAGCCACATGTAGCGACTGCAGTCATCCACGTGCAGGAGGAAATATCTCCGCCCTCTGTGCGTCGTTGGCGTGATTGGCCCGCAGAGGTCCCCATGGACCAGCTCGAGGGGGTCCGTCGCACGGTACCTTGCCGTCTTCGAGAACGCCAGCCGCCTCTGCTTCCCCGCCAGGCAGCTGTCGCACAGTTCTCCGGTGTGCTTGATCTCTGGAAGCCCGGTAACCATCTTGCCGAGCCGGCCAAGAGCGTCGAAGCTCAGATGGCCGAACCGGCCATGCCACAGCCATGGCTCCTGCGTGCACGCCGCCGCCAAGCACACAGGATGTTCCACCTTCAAATCGAGAAGATAGAGCCGGTTCTTGGAGCGCGTTACTTGGCGAGAAGACGCCGCTCCTTGTCCCTGATCCGCAGCACGTCGTCACGGATCAGCACCTCCGCCCCACGCTCGTCAAGCTGTCCTAGACTGACGATGCTCGCACGGAGCTGGGGAATGAAGTACACGTCCGTCAACGCACGCTGCTCCCCGTTCCGGCAACGGAAAACGACCGTGCCTTGGCCTCGAATGGCCACCCTCGAGGCATCCCCGAACTTGACCGTACCGGTCTTGTTCGTGTCGAGGTCGGTAAAGGCGGTGCGGCAGCCAGTCATATGGTTGCTCGCGCCGGAGTCGAGGTACCACCGCTGCTCCTTCTCGTCACCGACTGCGCCCAGATGTGCCTGCGCTCGCGGCTCGTCAAGTTCGACAGCCTGCGGCGCAGTCCTCTACTCCGCCTCCGTCTCCCCTGCTTCACCTTCCTGCAGAGCACAGTACTCACCCATCAAGAGCGCTTGCTCGTCGTCGCTGTCGTCTTGAGCCAGGTGCGCCTCCTCCTTCTTCTCCTTCCTCGCCGGGCATTCGCGCGCCCAGTGTCCAACTTTGCCGCACTTGCGGCAGACGTTGTGGGCAGTGAATTTCTTCTTGCCCTTTTTCTTGTCCGCCGGAGCCTTCCCTTGCTTCTTCCCGCCGTTGCCGCCACGGTCACCACCGCCGCGGCTGGAGCCTTCCCCGGACCTGTGCTTCATCCGCGCCGTCCACTCCTCCTCGGTCAGCAGCAGCTTGGGTTTCTCCTTCTCCGGCAGTGCTGCACCGCGGCTCTCCACAATCCGCAGCCGCCCTGCCACATCCTCCAGAGACAGTGTGGAGATGTCCAACATCGTCTCAATGGACATGGCGAGCTGCGAGTACTTCGGAGGTACGACACAGAGCAGCTTGCTAACAAGATCCTCGTCTTCCAGCGGCTTGCCGTAGGTGGCCAGCGAGCTGGCCAACGACTGGAGACGCAACGTGAAATCCTCCACCGTCTCCCCGGACTTGAACCGGATGTCGTTGAACTCGCGCTTGAGTTGCTAGACCTTCGCGTGCTTGGCTCGATCCGAACCAACACGAAATGAGGCCAGCATCTCCCAAGCCTCCTTCGCCGTCTTCTTCTGGCCGAGCGCCTCATGGAACTCGCCCGGAGTGGACGCCATGAGCGCCTCCATGACGCCCACCTCCGCATCCTCTCCGACATCGCCAGTCTCGACGGCCGTCCACCAGTGTCGCGCGCGGAACTTCCATTTCATCTGGACAGCCCACTCGCCGTAGTTGGTGTGGGTGAGCATCGGCCAGGAGTTGCTCCCGCCGTACTCCCTCACCACGCGCACCTCCACCGCCTGTGCCACGGGCTGCAGCTGCCTCTCCGCATCTCCGCCGCTGCCCTGCAGCGCACCGGTGCCGTTACCAGTCTCCGACATCGCCGGCGGTGAAGCCTAACGATGTGTGCGACTCCGATACCACGTGTTGGCGCTAGGACCTAGCACCTACGAGGCGAGCAGCACCTGCTCGACCCTCCCCTCGAGACCCTCCTTGAAATAAGGAAGAAGACGAGCTGAGCTCTCTTCCCGCACTCACACAGCACACACACACACACCGGCGTTGGCCGACTTCCTGGACACAACTGTGATGGCAAGAGCTGCCTTTTCTCCATTGCATTGCTCATATTTATATACAAGTCATATACCTGCTACGGGGTACAAGATCGTGGCTGACCTCAGTCCACCTACTCCTAATACTAAATCAGCCAGGACATGGCCGATGTACCTTTGCCTACTCCTACCATGCTGCTACAGCACTAGTGATGGCCTAATGCCATAATGCTACAGTGTGCAGGACAGGCAGCCTGTGCTGCACCTTGACCGACTGCAGCCGGAGAGAAAAGTATGGGGGCGGCAGATTATGTCTAACAGAGGTTTCTACTAAGAGTTTTTTTTGTTGCCCCACTCTCTGCATTTTCTATGGGTCATGACAGTAAAGTTGTATCTTTTGGTGTACCCTGGGTTTTCCCATGCTTCTTTCTCTCTTTGTGTACACACCTTCTTTCTCATAAGATTGAAATGTAAGTACGGCCATAACTCCTAATTATTTGGAGTATCTGGATGAAAAGTTAGTAGAATATTTAAAACTGCATCATACATATGTAAGTTTTGAACTGTTTGGTTAGTATGCCCTATGGAACATAAATTAATCTCCTGCTATTTGCATAATGGCTTCCTTGAGCTATGCATTTAATTGGAAATTTCTGAAACAATCTGTAACATGCCATATTATTATTCCCCTCAATAAGCTCCTTCCAGTGTGGAGTAGTATTAACAACAGTGATATGTGAACTTTTCAGGATGGATAGAATGGGATGGAGAACGGTTTGAATTTGAAAATGCTCCATCTTACTCGGAAAAGAACTGGGGTGGAGGTTTTCCAAGAAAGTGGTATTGGGTGTGTTATCTGTATTCATTGTGCCCTCTGATCCTCTATTAGTTATGATGCCATAAACGCATTATAATATTAAATTAAATCTTGTATTATTTGGAATAAGAAGGCATGGTTTCATCCCATAATTAAAAAAATCAAATAATCTTTACCCTTCTTTTTAGTGATAAATTGGTAAGGAATCGTGACTCTGCTGACCTTTTTTAAAAAAAATACGCAGGAGAGCTGTGTTTCATTGTATTATAGAGATGAAAAATAGGGTGGGTGTCCCCAACAGGATCCTCACTCATACGGGGACCAGATATGAGTGAGGCAATACACAGATTCATGGTCCAAACACATAGTGAACAAACACAACTCCACCTTAGCTAAAAAGGACCTAGTCTACAAATGCCAGTCCTTGTAGTTTCCTCGCCCCAGCCATGCACCAGAGGCTGCGCTCATTCTTCAGCTCACTCCAAATCATGCTAATAGTAGGAGAAGCCCCCTCAAAAACACCTGCATTCCTATGTTTCCAAATAATCCAGGCCCCTAGAATAATTAAAGAGTGCACTCCTTTTATATGCTCCTTACTAACTCTGCTCATCGTCTCGCACCACCAGTCAGCAAAACTCAGTTGTTTTTGTTGGGGGACTGAATCTGCTAGGTTCAGTGATTCTGCTGACCTATAGTGTACAATATAGAATTTCCTAGAAATTCTTGTAGCTTTTTCTGAAAATTACCCTTTTTCATTTAGTCTTTTATGCCAACCACCCAGTCATGATCGTATTAATCCCTGTGTCTGTGTGTGTAAGTCTCAGTCAGATTCATGTCTGTATGGTGAAGTTCGCAACTATGCTGTGTTCTGGTCTGTTATATTTGTAATATCTTCTGTAAAAAAGTAATTATCTTTTAGCAACGAAGATTAACAAATGATTATTGATCCTTCTTTCCTTGATGTGTTCTGGAAGCTATGATCTTCCATTCTTTTTCCTTGCGAATTAGATTATTCTTCTTTATGCTTTTTGTTAGTTGCAGTCTCATGGATCATCAATATATTTTGATTGAATCTTTGCTTCATTCAGATCCAGTGCAATGTCTTCTCAGGAGCTTCTGGTGAAGTTTCTCTAACTGCTGCTGGCGGATTGAGGAAAATTGGACTTGGTGATACCTACGAAAGTCCTTCACTGGTAAAATTTTGGAATTTTTGATACTTAGCTTTTCAAATTTAACCTGCTCCGTACTTCTACTTAGCACTTATATGTTATGGCCCTTATGGGCATGCATCCATGAGAGGGAATTGGTGAGGGAGAGAGGACACATCACACAAGGGAGAAGCTGACTAGAGCATATGCCGTAGGCGTGCACCCGAGTGAGAAAGAGGGGTAACGGCTAAGCGGTGGCAAAGAGATGAGGGCAGAAGGCACTTACCTCTTGTTTCCTGCTTGGCCTTCCTTGATAGGCTGCCTCTCTTTATACAGTGAACTAACTTAACCCCTAAGCAATTAATTACAAACTTGAAATCTGGAATAATCCGGAGACTACCTAATTTAACCCTAGTGAATGGGTAACTAATGATGCATTGGAATCATAAACCTGCATGCATACTACAGTGCACGTGTACAGTTCTGTGCCTCCCTGGGTTAAGGTTGGGCAGGCAGGTTCTTGGGACACGCCATGGTCCATAACAATAGGTTACTTATCATCATACCTGGATATGTGATCATGAAACAAGGATACATGAAAATTATTTATGGACCTACTGGTCATCAGTGATTGTGGAAATATGATTTCTGACAAAATATCTTGGTCATTCTGGTCAATTACTGCCACAGTTATGCCACTAATGAGTACTTTGATAGTTACATAAGTTCACATGGAAACAAACGAAACAAAGAAAGAAGTATCATCAGAAGCTTGTTCATTCTGTCATTTTCTTATGCTCAGCATGTAAAGAGTACATTAACTATCTGTGTATGAGATATAAAATATATGGGATTTAAGGTTGACTACTTGCATCAGATCTTTTTTCCTCTTTTGCGAACAGGGGCTGTACTGTTTCTTGTGTCACATTGAGCGCCTTGAATCTTAATGATTACAAACAAATGTAGTTGTACCTGTTTGTCATTACTTATCAGTCTCTTCTCTTGTTTCACAATAGGAAACTGTCATTTAGTTAATATATTGAGTGGTAGTATTTTCTCCTACAAGTACAAATGAAACAGGCACACACAAAGGCGTCATATAATTTTTAATGGAGTATACCTTTCATATAAACAAAACAATGTATATGGTGTAACAATGAAACAGAAGATATATCATGAAACTCTGATGGATAAGTGCTCTTTTTCTTTCCTGCAGATTGGAATACATTACGAAGGACAATTTTTTGAATTTGTACCTTGGACTGGAACAGTAAGCTGGGACATTACAGTGTGGGGTCTTTGGAAGATGTCTGGCGAGAACAAAACTCATCTGGTAATTATCGCATAATGTTAAAGTTTTGTGAATTTTGCTTGTCTATCAAATGTTGATTGAAAGTCTAAATTGATAAGGTACTCATTTAGCATTCATAGTTGTTGGATGATATGAAAAGAACTAGCTTTGTAGTAGTCTCTGTTTGCAGCCGAACTCTAGTGGTGGTTTGACTGTTACAGCCAACCTTTTTGTTCTGTAACCTTTGATAAATTTATGCATCCTTGTCATTTTGCAGGTAGAAATAGAAGCAACCACTACAGAACCAGGAACTGCTCTGCGAGCTCCTACTATTGAGGCTGGACTGGTACCAGCGTGCAAAGACACCTGCTATGGAGATGTAAGGGTACAGTTGTGGGAAAAGAAATACGATGGAAGCAAGGGAGAGGTATGCTTGCATTATCATGAAGCTGTTGGCACCTGTTCTCTTGAGCTTTCATATTAATAAGTCACTGTTTACCGTTACATCCTGCATGTTCTTCATGTTCTTCGTTTTGTGGTGGCCAAAACCAACTTAAAAACAATCCAACAACTTGTAGACCAATCAATCTCATTTTTTATGTTCATGATCAGAAAAGTATTTTACAGCACAAGGAATATGCTACATTACGCACATGTTAATTTTTTTTTTTTTTTTGCAGATGATACTCGATGCCACAAGCAACATGGCAGCACTAGAAGTTGGCGGAGGCCCTTGGTTCAATGGGTGGAAAGGGACAACTGTTACAAACGAGGCTGTAAATAACATTGTGGGCACCCCAATCGATGTAGAGAGTCTCTTCCCAATCCCATTTCTTAAGCCCCCGGGCCTGTAAGATCACCTAGGAATGTCACAATGAAGGGAGAAGTATCATTGATATCAATGTGGATCATACAGTAAAATTTTGGCCAGCTCAATAGTAATTCCTGATTTTTCCTTGTTTATTGCTACAATTACCAGGTTAGTACTCCCTCCGTCTTAAATTGTAAGTCATTCTAAGAAACTTAGAAAGTCAAAGCATTTTAAGTTTAATCAAAATTGTAGAGAAAATTACAAAGATTTATAACATCAACTAATTATACTATAAAAATATAGTTAACGAAGAATCTAATAATGCTCAGGTGGTATCATAAATATTATTATCTTATCTTATAAAGTTTGGTTAAACTTAAAATGCTTTGACTCTCCAAGATTTTTAAAATGATTTACAATTTGAGACCGGGGGGGTACAAAGATGAGTTGGTCTATTCGACAAGTCTGCCTGCTTCCAGTTGAGCTGAGGAACTTGTTGCTTAGTTTTTCATGGTACTACTACCATCTGACGTTGCATGTGCATCAACATCATTGTTAGCTCACAGTTTTCCCATCTTTTGGAAAACATGATGCTTTTTACAGAACCTTATATTGTTGGGAAGACTATTTCAAGACTGATAGAGACATCCCTCTGAATTTATGGCAAAATGGAACATGATGGGGTCAAGCCTATAGTTGTGGAGCCCCCTGTGTTATGCTCTTGCCATGTAGGAGTATTACAACATGGGTCAAAAAGTAGTAGCAGAATTGTTGTCGTTCCCTTTTAGCCGGGATTGAGTTGTGATGCCATATGGATCGCGTAGGGCTGAAATTATGCAGTCCTCTTGCGAAGGCTTTTGTTGTTTGGTGGGAGATCTGTGCAGGACTGCAGGTTAGGTACAGGATGGAAAATATAAAGAAATAATTGTTATAAGAGTAAAAAACTTAAAATGTATGAAAATAAGGTCCCATGACTACAAACACATTTTTGGAGTTTGTTTTGCCTCTGCGAGCTTTGGGAGATTTCAGAAGTCTTCAATACATTACAGAAATGTGTATGATGCTTGTTATACATGTATAATATGTGAATCAAACAGTTGATTAAAATGTGAAAGGCATTATTACATAAAAAAGTTTGATACGATGGGAAATAAAACTGCGGAGAGGAAATATATCGTTGTCTCCGGACCCTGGTTTGCATGCCTCAAATTCTTGGAGCGCCACACAACTAGCTATGAAAAATTGTGCCTCAAATTCTTGGAGCACCACGCAAATAGCTATGAAAAATTGTGGAGGAAACCGGTGAACGAATATGCTGTTATCATGAAAACTTGTGGTCATATGCTAAGCTCTTACGGAAAAAAATATTAATAAAGAGATAAGTGCTACTCTGATTTTTTTTTGTGAAACAATAAAATATTACTATGCTTTGTCCAGATTTTTGGTGCTCTATTTTGAGATCAATGATCATGCTGGTTATTCCCTCTATCCGTTAGTGTAGTGCAAGCCATATTTTGTTTTCAAAAATAAAAACATGACGAATTTTGAGAAAAAATTACTTCAATAAATTATCCTAAATGCATAGCCTGTGTGTAAAAGTTATATCATATTCAAATACTTCATCAGTAGGAATTTACAATATGACGGAAGAAAAAACTATATCTATCTTTGATAACTTCCTTTCTTCTAAAGTATATATAGCTTACATTATTGGGGAACAAAGGAGTACGTGGATCAGACTTCATATAGTCAAAACACCAACCTATTATTTACTACCATGAAATATTTTACACTAATATTAAAATTATCTGCTCTAAATGACAGTGGCAAATTCTCTACTCAGTTCATTTCAAATTATAAGTCACTTTAAATTTATTTTTAGTGAAGAGAGTACCATTTTGAGTATCTATCAACTACTAATAATTCATTCCAACCTAACCACAACAAATCCATTCATTCCTCCATCAATTCTACCGTCTCTTTTCTGCTCTTAAAATGTCTCAATCCTGACCAGCCGAGACGCCTAGTCCTCGTTCCTGTACTATGGTGCCACCCAAACCTCAAGATCCCAAATCCAATTTTCCCCGGATCAAACAGCACCCACACGATCTTCCAATCGCCGCGTGATATATGATATAAAATAAATTTCTTACTGCCCTATTCGCGTCGCATCGAATCTATCTCGTCTCCTGTGTTTTGTTTTGCCTTTTCTTTTTTTGTGTGTTCCTGGCGATTTATGCCATCACATCTAGCGCTGCTGTCGTGCCTGCTGGTACTGCTCCTCTCGTTCGACAAGTTCCTCTTCCACTACCTGAAGCGCCGCTGGTTCTCCGGCGGCGGCAGCGGCGCCACCGTCCCGAGGGCTCCCGCCAAATCGAGGCGGACCATGGCGGCGGCCAAATGGAGCGAGACGGCCATGCTCGTTATCGACATGCAGGTCGGTTTCTTCTCTCCACGTCTCGCAGGGGAGCTGTTTCTGTTTCTTGGTTTCGAGTTCAATTCTGGGTTCTGATGGCTTTGCGCGTTTACTGGAATTGGTTGCTCCATCCAGAAGGACTTCGTGGACCCGGCGATGCGCAGCCCCATGCTGGTGGCCGGCGGCGAGGCTGTCGTCCCCGCCGTCGCCGAGGCCGTCGAGGTTGCAAGGAAGCGCGGCATTTTCCTCGTCTGGGTCAGTTTCGACATCACTATTCTTTTTTGCCTTCCCTATTGTAATTTCTGCGCAGTTTCTATGTTTATTAGTACAACATCAACATCTAGATTATTATTGGGTCGATGCAACGAGGCGTACTGATTTCACGGTCCAACGAAAGAGGAATCTTTTGTTGCGTGCCTTCTAAGTAAGTTCTTGACACGGTGCTAGGATCCAAATTTGCTGCCTCCGTTCCGTTAGCTTCAAAATTATTTTTGTTTGTGCTTTTGGGACGCAAAGAAAAGGCCAACAGGAATTGGCACGTTCAGGGACACAATAAAAATACCTTTTATCCTAGAGGTTTCTCTTTCAACGCAATGTGTGATGCGTGTCCCCTACCCCTAATAGGTTAATTCTACTAATTCACCTCTTGGCTTCAACAATTTCTAGGTTCATTGACCAATGTCTTGTTCCTTTCTGAGCCTGCTTACTTGGCAGGACCATCCTGTCCGTTGTAAGCGCACATGCCACTCCTGAACCTCCTTTACTCACAGCAGTACTGAGGGTTGTTTGGGTCTCAACATCTGCAGCAATTCATCGTTGGATGGCTGGGAAGTGCAGTGGTTCTTGGAGTTTCTCATTGTGTCAATTCGGAATAGTTCCCTTTTTCTTTCCACTTTCTCTAGGGATAATGCCAGCCAGATCCTATAAAAAATGATATGAAAAAATTGAGGGTTTTACAATATATGATGTTTGCAATGAAAATCCAATTTTTTGAAGAACACAGGAAAATGTGCATATAGTTATTTTTAATGATAAGGTAATGAGTTGTGACACCTGACCTGAGAGCTACCATATTCTTGATTAGGTAGTATAGGAAAGATAAAGAACACAAAGTTCATGTGTTTTTAAGTGTTTAAATAGTGTATTCTTCTAAACTCTTCTTCAAAAAGTAATGAAACAAATAATCTGTCGGGTATATATTTCTAATTTCAGGCACTGGTCCTGCAGGAACTATATTGTATACTGCTTGAAGCCTGAAATCTTTTTCGATAAGTTATCCTGTATTCATTTAAACCATCTTGGATGTTTGGGTATATTGGTGTACATGTACTTTGCTTAAATGTTTTTCAGATATTCACTGGAAACATGTGGCAAGTTAATATCTCTAGCATAACCTAAAGCTTTTCACAAAAAGCAGCATCATTCAGAAAATAGAGTAATAGATTTAATCATCTGGCCCTTTCATTGCTCTGTGCCAAGACATTGATGTATGGGGAACCTGACTGTAGGTTGTCAGAGAGCATGATCCTTCTGGAAGAGATGTTGAACTTTTCCGCAGGCGGCATTATTCTGGGGGAAAGGGTCCAACAGTGAAAGGTCTGAAAGGAGCGGAGCTGGCTGATGGGCTTGTTATCAAAGAAGGGGAATACAAGTTGGTGAAGACTAGATTTAGTGCTTTCTTTGCGACGCACCTTGATTCTGTCCTGAAAACTGCAGGAATAAAGAACTTGGTCATTGTTGGTAAGCACTGATATATATATTTATTGATATGGAAGTGATTATCATTTCGCTCCATGATAATTGAATTCTGTATGATTGTATCCTTGTTACTGAATAATGTTTAGTCCTTTCCCTTCTGTCTCCCTTTTCAATTCTTCACTTGCATTTTCAATTTTCATGGCTATATTATGGAAACACCCATTCGTCAATGGGAATAAACATACAAATTCTTAGCAACGTGTGCACACAAAAAGGAAAACTAATTTGAAACAAAGATGTAATCCTTTCTTTTCTGCTTGAGAGGTTAAGCATCATATCGTACATCATCGTGCTACTTATACATGTATGTGTTCATCTTCAGGAGTTCAAACACCAAATTGCATTCGGCAGACTGTCTTTGATGCTGTAGCATTGGACTATGAGAAAGTTACAGTTCTTATTGATGCAACAGCTGCTGCAAGACCAGAAATCCATTTGTGTGAGTTTATTGATCTCCTATATTACTTTCCACATCAAAACAATATTTGCGCTCTTTGCAATTTGACATGTGTATGATTAGACTGGTGTTAGACATGTTTGTTTACATTAAAGAGAAAAAACTTGTATTCTAGATTTTCTGATCTTATAAATTTATTTTTAAAAGCAGCAGATTATTCATAATCCTTTTTTTACGGTATACATATTTGGTCCAATGTGATTGCATAGATATTTAAGTTATGGTATTGTGAAGTGATGAGCCAAAGAACAGACATATTTTGCGTCACAGTAATTTGTAGGGTTATGTTTCAAACTGCTGCATCTATTGAAAAGCTCTTTTTGTTTCCAGTTTTGTATGCAACTGTTAGTTGGAAGAGTCTTTTCTGGACCCGCAACAGAAAAAAAATCCCATTAGAGTTGCCAATATCCTCAGCTAGAATACCTAGTATGAAACTCAGTCCCAATCTGCACACTGGATACAGATTATGTACTGTTATTGAATTTTCCTCAATTGTTTGTCAATTGAAGCTTCAGTGCCATCAATTCATTAAAGTGTAGGAAATAAATTCATGCTTTATCCACAGTTTCCATTGTAGTAATGAAAGGGGGCAACCTGTTTCAAAAAAATCCAGGTTCACAATGTGGTTAGAATTGGTATTCTGGCAATATCCCTGTGATTAACTAGACTCCTCAATAGAAACCCAGCATGTTTAACATAAAACTCTGTATTCTCAGCATGCATGCATTGGATGAAGAGTAAGTACACCAATTAATTTTCAACATATTTTTTTTTCAGATTGCAAGGTAGATACTCTATTGAAGTTGTTGTTACCCGATGCTTAGACAACAGATCATTTAACCTTTTTGATTTTTTTTCATTCATGTGGTCACATTTTGAAATGAATGTAGGACTTTAGTGATTTATCCATGCCTTGTCCAGGTTCACAAACAGGTTAGTATGGATAGACACCATGTTAGACCTTAGCTGACAAACATTTTGGAAAGTTACATGAAACTTTTTTGAAAAGTGATTTTTTTTCATAAGGATGAAGTTGAACTAAACAAGGGAAAAGCCTGTTACAAAATTGTTGTCTTAAAAAGAAATGGCCAGAGCTCATGCTAGAATTTAATCGCTACACCGTCTGACAGTTGGCAAAGATGATATTATACTTCTCTATCTGTGTCATCTGTCTTGTGGGATTCCTGGTGATTGATGGCATCTACTACATGTGTTACCCAGCAAATATCAGGGATATGAAGAACATCGGAGTGGATACGCCAACCGTAGAAGAATGGCGCCGCTAGGTTCCGCTGCCACGTCACTCTTCAATTGGCAGCACCAGCAAAGAGAGATCACCTGATGTATGAGATGCATGCAGCACCTCCCTGCATCTATTTTTTTTCTAATCTGTGCGTCTAACTGCGTGACTGCACGTACGTAGTTGTAGTGTTATACCCTGTGACTTTGAGTAGAACAATGGCAGATGGTGGTATATAGTATATGCAAACTTGTAATCACTCCTATGTGCAGAGTTCTGTTCAGCATACCCTGTGCTTGATTTGACTTCGGAATACGGCACTGAATCTGCACGCCTCGCAGCAGATGAATGAATTTTATGAACCAAGGCCCAAGGCGTGCACTGTTGATTGCGAGTTTTTTTTTAAAAAAAATAGGTTATGAAATGAAGTAAATATTACAAATCCTTGTTACATAATCGAGCAGCAACTAGTGTTAGGAACCTGATAAAAATTAAATGTAAAAAATTAAATCCTTGTTACACATTTGGGCTTCCCCAGTATTTGGATTCAGTGGGTACAATCAATCCTCTCTTCTGCACCATCTGCAATTTTGTTAAATGGTGTGCAAGGAGAATTCTTCAGATGCATGAGGGGTGTCAGACAGGGTGATCGTTTGTCACCATTACTCTTTGTGCTAGCAGCTGAGTTATTACAAGTGATCATAAATAAAGCTGCTGACCTAAATCTGCTAGTCAGGCCAATACCTTAACCAGATGAGGACTTTCCAGTGGTCCAGTATGCTGATGACACACTCCTACTGATGCAAGCAGATGTTAGACGGTTAGTATTCCTCAAAGCCATGCTCCATAGTTTTGCTGAATCAACGAGACTACACGTAAATTACAGTAAGTCCCAAATGTACCCAATCAATGTGGCACCTGAAAAAATGACCATTCTGGCTAGCACCTTTGGCTGTGATATTGGAATTTTCCCATTTACATATCTGGGGCTGCCTATGGGAACCACAAAGCGAATAGAAGACCTCACACCAATGATGGATAGAGTAGAAAGGAGGCTCTCAGCATGCTCTACTTGGTTATCATACAGTGGTAGGCTGGAAATGATTAACTCAGCTATCACTCCAATCACAACATACACAATGTGTACCATCAAGCTGCCAAAAGGTGTGATAGAAAATATTGACTAAGCCAGGAAGCAATGCCTCTGGAGAGGAAATTCTGAGAAGAAGAAAGGAGGTAATTTGGTTGCTTGGTCTACTGTTCAGCTACCCAAAGAGAAAGAAAGGAGGTCTAGGGTGATTAATCTTAGCCTACAAAATGATGCCCTGTTGAAGCAATTGAACAAATTCCACAATAAAGCCAGCATCCTTTGGGTAAGAATGATATGGAGCAAGTACTGCACTGACAAAATCCCTCATGCAGCTAGGGGGATGGGGTCTTTCTGGTGGAAAGACATCCTTCGGCTCAACTTGTTGTTCAGAGGCACATCGAAATGTCAAATCGGCAGTGGAAAAATAGTGTGCTTCTGGAAGACTGGTGGCTGGACAATGATGTAATTGCACACAGATTTCCAAGATTAGCATCCTTTGTCAAACTAAAGATATATCAGTATATCAAGTAGCACATGCTGAAGACCTAGACAGTATCTTTACGTTGCCTTTCTCCACTGAAGCATATGAGGAATTCCAAATTTTGCAGCAATGTTTGGAACGGTTAGAATATGATGAAAACAGTGAGGATACCTGGGTACCTATTTGGGGCAGCACCTACAGCTCCAAGAAATTCTACTTGCATGCATTCAAGGGGATTGAGGCACATCCCATCTACAAGATCATCTGGAAGTCGAGGTGTACACCTAGAATCAAAATCTTTATATGGCTTAACCTAGTGGATAGATTAAACACTAAAGATATGTTACAGAGGAGGCACCTAAACACACAAAGGAATCCCATCTGCATGATGTGCCACACTGCAGCCCTGGAGACCATTGAGCATCTATTTTTTGAATGCCCCTTCGCCAAGGACTGCTGGCGAAAACTGGGAATTAGCTAGAACAGTGCATTGACCTTGTTTGACAGACTCTACAATGCTAGAACAACCCACAACATTCCATGTTGGTAACTATGATAGCTGCCTGGGAACTATGGAAATTGAGGAATGATAAAGTGTTTCAACGACGCCAACCCTCTCTTCAGCTCTGGTTCTGCAATTTCAAAAACCAATGTTATAGTCAGGGTTAGATTCAAAGATGACCAGTGGTCATCATTCTATGTTTGGCTAGATGCGTTTAGTTAATCCTCTGTTGTAAGTATGTTCTGAACTCTTCTTTTTTATAAATATAAAAATGACACTGTGGGGATCTCCCCCACAGTCTTTTGTGTCAAAAAGAACAACCTCACGCTTGTAGCCATCAAACTTCACAGGAACACCGCCATTGAGCCTCTTCATCCTGCCATTGAGCCTCTTCATCTCCAAGAACCACTTGCCGTCTATCTCCCACAGGTCCTCAAACTCATCCAGTCATCCAGACAATGTATAATGCGCTTTGCCTTAAAGTGACTCCAGTAATGCACGGTTGACCCCCTCCCCGGCAACATTACCTGCCAACGAGGTAAGCGGGGTAAGCACCCAAGGTGAACCAGGAGTAGGAGAGCACAAGCGGTGGCAGAGTGACGACGGTGGCATTAGCGGCGCCAAGGCGAGGCTCACGAGCATTGGGGCCGGAATGGTAATCACCGATTGAAAGGACGGAGTAGGCGCATGTGTGGGGGTCGCGGGAGATGGCGAAGTGGTGGTAGTCCTTGGTGGTGGCCTTGGAGGGGGTGTCAGAGTCCATTTTAGCTGCAAGTGTGGAAATACATACAGTTTTAACACATTAAATACTTTGGGCCTATAACTTGTTAGCATAGGTAGGCTCAACTCATCATTTGCTGATTATGCTGTCTCCAATAAAATGTTGTCTTAACTAATGCATTGGTTTCTTGTAAGGTTGAGGAACGCCTGGTGTCAGTAGATGAGTTCCCTAATGCTGATGAAGTTTTCTTCATGGGCACTGCTGTTGTGGACTTGTGGTGTCACTGTGTACATGTAGTCCTACAAAATTAAATTTTTTATTTTATAATTTTTCTATAATTTAATATATTTTTTTGAAAATTTAGTGGAAATAAATAAAAAAACAAAATCACCATCCAAAACCGTAGCAGGTTATTTGACTGGTTTAAAAAAATTATGACGTAGAAAATTCAATTCCATAGTTTGGGGAGTAAAGTAGTCTACCTTTAATAGTTTAGGGGGTTATATTTTTTTATATGAATCCACACTCCATGAGAAGTTAAAGTACTAACTTCCAACTAGGAGAACAACCGCCGCCGCCGCCGTCGGGGGCACCCTCCCGCATCCTGCACCCTGACCTCGCCACCGCCGCCGCTAGGGGCGCCGGCCGCCATCCCGGCGCCGGCGCCCCCCAGTTCCTCCTCCTCCTCTCTCCCGACTTCCCCCTCCTACTCCTCCTCCTCCCCCTCTCCGCCCCTGCCCTCGGCCAGTCCCGCTCCACCGCACCCCTTCCCCAAGCCTAGTGACCAAATCCCACCGCCGTCGACTCCGGCAGTGCCTGTCACCTTCCCCTCGCCGGCCCCTTCCTCCATCCCGACCTCCCCCGCCCTGTTCCCTTCCTCTCCCTTCGTCGGCGTTGAAGGCTGGCGCGCCCGTGGATGGCCCGACCCGATGGGCACTGCCGAGGCGGTCCCCAGCCTCTAGCTCGTCGGATCCGCCTTGCCTCTGGCAGGAATAGCCAGATATGGCTGGGAACCTGCCTCCCCATTGGACCGGTGTGCTGGGAAATCCCCTAAGCTCCCGCCAGTGGCGAAGGCACGTTGTGGCTTGTGGGTGCAGCTGCACCTCCCCAATTTTTGTAATCACGTTACAGCAGATAAAATTCGGCCCTATATGCACCACCCAAAGCCCAATAAGCTGCACCACCCCGTCTACTCCACAGCCCATCAAGTGAGCAAGAGCAGCCCAGTCATGAGTCATCCGATCAATTATCAAAGGAAGCTAGCAGGACTTGACACCGCGCCGCACGCCGCTTCCATCTATCAGAAACCGCAGCGACCTTTCGTCTTTGGCGGCGACCTCCACGGTGGCATGGTGTTATCGCCTCTCCGGCTTCCTCTTGGTTCTTGCTCTTTCGCTAATCGGCTAGGTCTCTCAGTCAATCAGTCATCAGGCTGGCACCAACACGATATTGCAGGCTGCCTCGTTGGGAAGCAAGCACAGACGCACAGTCGATAGATTTAAGGTAAATCTTAGATGCTCCATGCTGCTTCTTTTTTTGATTTAATCTGAATTGAAACACATATTTATGTTTCTTTCATCCTTTGTTATAGATTACATCATATTACGGTATTATAAAAAAAAAGCACTAGAGGCTGACAATAATCTTCAAAATTCCCAATTGGATGATCTAAATTGGGAGAAGGAGATTAAATATGATCCAGGATTAAGGAAACAAATTGATGATTACCATCCTAATCTAAGAGAGAGTGTGAGAAGGAAGTACTTGGAGAATAAGCCTAGTCAACCTCATGCATTTGATTTTCCTGTGACATATATTGGAGGAGCTCCGAGAAGGTTTATTCCAGAATGGTTTGATGAGTTTGATTGGCTTGAATACAGTGAGGCCAAAGATAGAGCATATTATTTTTGTTGTTTATTATTTAGAGATAAGAAGGATGCCGGTTATGAGGCATTTGTTAAAACTGGTTGGAACACTTTTCACCAAAAAGAAAGGCTAAGAGTTCATGTAGGAGATGTTAGTGGCGCACACTATGTTGCAATGAAGAAGTGTGATGATCTGTTACAAAGAAATCAGCATATTGATGTTGCTTTTCATAGTGTGAGCGAATCTAGTAAGAAGAATTATCTTACTCGGTTGAATGGGTCTATTGATATTGGCAGAATATTATTGAAGCAAGGATTGTATTTTCGGGGCCACGATGAGTCAAAGGAGTCTTTAAATAAAGGGAACTTCAGAGAATTTCGTAATTTTGTAGCGAAGCAAAATTCAGCCTTAAAAAGGCAATAGGAACAAATAGATCAGATAATAGTCTTTTGATTGCTCCAGAAATACAAAGGGACATTGCACACTGTTTTGCAAAGGAAGTGCTACATTTTATTCTAGAAGAAATTGGAGACGACGTTTTTTGCTTACTAGTTGATGAGTCCAGAGATGTTTCTTGAAAATAACAAATGACAATTGTCTTGAGATATGTAGATAAATATGAAATTATCAAAGAGAGATTTGTTGGTCTTGTTCATGTGACTGAAACAATATCTGCCCATCTCAAGGGTGCTATTGATGAACTATTCGCTAATCTTATGTTAAGCTTAAAGCAAGTCCGAGGCCAAGGATATGATGGTGCAAGCAATATGAGAGGTGAGTTCAATGGCTTGAAATCTTTGATAATGAGAGAAAGTAGTTCAGCTTATTATGTGTATTATTTTGCTCATCAACTCTAGTTAGTACTTGTGGCCATTGTTAGGAAGCACAAAGAGGTTAGTGATTTTTTATTAAGATTTTCATGTTACTAAATGTGGTGGGTGGATCAGCCAAGAGAAGGGAAATGATGATTAGAGAAATTAATCTTCAAGAAATGAGCAAGGCACTAGGGTGTGGGCAACTAGAAACTGGGACAGGGTTGAATCAAGAGCAAAGTCTTCAAAGACCTGGGGATACTCATTGGAGTTCCCATTATAAGTCTCTCAAAAGTTTGGTTACCATATTTTCTACAATAGTCAAGGTGCTAGAAATTGTGGAGAAGGATACAAAGGACTTGAAAAATAGAGACCAAGCATCAAATCTTCTAGAGTACTTCCAGACTTTTAACTTTGTCTTCTATTTGCATCTCATGTTGACTGTATTAGGAACCACAAATATTTTGTCATTGGCATTGCAACGGAAGGACCAGGACATAGTGAATGCTATTAAATGTGTGCAAGCAACTAGAGCCCAACTAGATGAGCTTAGAAGAGAAAAATGGGAAAAAATATTAGCTGAGGTGTATGAATTTTGTGACAAGAACGATATTTCCAAATTAGAAATGGAAGATGAATATATTGATCCCAAGAAGCGGAGGCATAGATCTGGAATTACAAACAAACATTACTATCAAGTTGATTGTTTCAATGATGTTATTGATTGGCTACTTCAAAAGCTTGACAACCGCTTCAATGAAACAAGCTCCCAGTTACTTATTTGCTCAGCTTCTTTTAGTCCAAGAGACTCATTTCATGATTTTAATTTGGAGAATTTGATGACCCTTGCAAAACTTTATCCACATGATTTTGATTCTAGAGAACTGAGGGACCTTAGCGACCATCTTGGAGTCTACATATTAGATGTGAGAGATGATGAGAGGTTCTCTAACCTACAAACTTTTGCTGAGCTTTCTCAAAAAATTGTGGAGACTAAAAAATATGAACGGTATCCATTAGTTTATAGACTCATGAAGCTTGTACTAGTGTTGCCATTTGCTACTGCTACAGTTGAGAGAATTTTCTCTGGCATGAAGTTTGTGAAGACGAATTCGCGCAATCGCATTGGTGATGAGTTTATGAATAATTGCCTTATTTGCTATGTGGAGAAAGAAGAGATGATGAAAGTCACTAATAATGACGTGATTCGTCGCTTCATGAAAATGAAAGGACGCAGATTTCAAGACGATGATTGAAGGTAATTGAGTGTATTTATTTTTATTTGTTTATTTTTTGGTTGAAAAAATGAAATTTGAACTACAAGTCATTCATTTTCTTTTTTTAGGCCGTCAAAGTGTTGAAGATGTCCAGGACGTCAAGTTAAATGATGTTATTTGCCCCTGTTGACGTTTTCGACCATCCTAATGATACTTATTTTTGGTAAAACTCTTAGTCACTTATTTGTAGCTGCACCACCCTCTATTTTTCTCTAGCTTCGCCACTGGCTCCCGCCTTTGGCTGCCGCAGCGGTGGCCGCTTGGGCGCGGGTGGCCGGGTCCTCCCCCTCTGTCGCTTGTTGGGCCTCGTCTTCTCCGACAGTGACTGGCCCGTCATCCTTGCGTGAGGTGGTGCTGTCCTTCTTGAACATCGATGAGAGGTACCAGCCGTGCCTCCCCTGCGGATGACAGGGGCAAGGCTGTCGCCGCTCCCAGGCGTGCACGCCGCCGTCGCCGGCGCCGCGCTAGATCCGGGTCCATGGCTGACGCTCGTCGCCAGCAGCCTTCACCTCCACGCCGTCGTCGCCTGCTGGTGCCGAGCGTCCCCGTGCTGAAGGCGCCGAAGACAGCGCGCGCACAGCAGCAGCAGCAACCGCATCTCCACGTACCGTGGTCCAGCGGTCGTGTCAATCCTGATGGCTTGACCCTGGTCAAAAGCCACCGAAGCTGGCGGCGCCGAGAATGGCAGGGCGCCGGTCACAAACGCCCCGTCCCGCCCTACCTGGTTGGACTCTGCTTCAACTGATTTGGCGAAGACCACGTCGCTGCGAAGTGCCGGCTACAATCGAGGTGCCTTCTCTACCGGCGTGCTGGTCACCGTGCCCGTGACTGCAAGCGTGGCAGGTCGCCCATGCGCGCCAACGCCAGGGATCATGGGGTGGCCCATCGTCGGACGTTGTGCAAGGAACGTCGATCTAGCACATAGCCACTACATCATCGCTTCGATGGCAACGACGGTGATGCCGGTGGCGGTGAAGCCGGTGCGGCCAGGGATCCGCAACTGGGTCCGGGCTGGGGCCTGCGGGACCACCTGTGGGAAGGCCCCACCTGTCATGGTCGGTTCCATTCTGTGTCCTGTCTCTCCAACGGTTGGTCTTCGGTCTTCGGCGACGCAAGGGGGCCCCCTGTTGCTAACGGAGGCTTGCTGCTGCAAAAGGCTATTGTTCGGTCTCTGCGGACCGCCAGGGCGCTTGAGACAGAAGAGGATTTTTAAATTCAAATCCCTCCACAGGATGTGCCATCAGAGAGGTTTGATCCGATGTTTGCATGACAACTGCCTGTACTGGGAAATCGCGACAGATTGGGCGACGCTTTTGCTAGGAAGCGGCGTGACGCCGGATATTGCGGAGCAAACGGGGGACACCGTTGGTTCGCTGCCATGTCCCACGGCCGGTCTAGATGACCATCCACCAGTCATCCTTGTGTTGGGCCTGGACTCCACAGTGCAGGCATCCAACCCTCCTGAGTCGTCTTCTATTGATGTCGCTGCGAGTTTGGAGCTACTGGGCTGGAGGCTGCTTCTGGAGTTCATTTGTTTCACCAGGAGCCTGCTAGCGGGGGCGTTGCGGACACCGTTCCCTTGCCTACGGTGCCGCCAAGCACCGGGTCACCTCCTTCGCCTGCAATCAGCGACGATGGTCACTCTCCGGCATCCTCGACGCGGCGATCACACATCAACAGCTTCATCGCCGCTGTGACAAAGCCAATCCAGGGAGCTCTCATCTCCTCCTCGCCTCGACAAGGACCGATAAGGACGCCATCTCGTGCGTTCATCCCGCGACGCAGTGACCGTTTGGCGGCGAAGTCGATCAACCGTGATCCCGTTCCAAAGAAACAAGCACGTCGTGTGCTCCTGGCCAAATGGGAGCGTCAGCTAGCGAGCAACAAGCCGAACGACACAGAAATCACCAAAAGGTTCAATGAGACCTTCGCTGAGCCGCTATCTACTTCCAAGTTGGCAGCAATGCGCAAGCTGTTCCCAGGAGTAGGGAAGCACAGAGGCAGGGCGGCACCATCGCCGTAGTGAGGGCTGCTTCATCTTCGCCAAAAGAGTCGCAACATAGGTTTCTTTAGCAAGTACAACGAATTTACTCCACCGTTTCCGCAGTGCCTTGTGTAGTGTGTTCACCACCACGTTTTGGAGGCTTCTCGCTTACCAACGTGTTTGGACGTGTACTAAACTTTCTTGCTCCTTCTTAATGAAATACGTGCTAAGCACGTTCCAAAAAAAAGTTTAGGGGGTTAGGTAGACTTTTCCTATTATATTAAGTTGGGAAACTGTTAGTGAAGTTATAGAACCACAATCGTACTTGTTGCATTGTCGATTTGTAGAAAGTGGAAAGTGACATGTACAACTATGTTGGAATCTGACATCTATCCTACAGCTTTGATTTGCTGGGTGGAATATGAAAACCATGGAGTTGGTGTCGTGTCTCAGAAATTATACAGGTCACTTACAAGTCTTCGGATGGGGAATGTGGATGACTGGATGGGTTGGACCCTGCAATTTAATCAGTAGCGGGTTCTCCATAGATATTTCCTTGGTAATAGTTTGATTACTTGTCAGTTTTTGCAAATCTCTCTTGAGTTGGGTTCTTGAGGTAGACTACAAACCTCATACGTATGTACTGTATCTACCTATTTTCTTACGACCTCATCTTATAGTTAGACAGGGGACGGAGCCAAAGTAATGGCAAGGGGGCTCGAGCCCCCCTCTCTCGCCCCTCGGCCCCCGCCCCCCTACCGCCTCTAGGCATGTGAAGTTCCCATGCAGTGCCCTTAAAATTTTGCACATATATGTATAGAGCCCCCCACTACTGCTTCTGGGCATGTGGAGTCCGCAGGTAGTCCTCTTGAAATTTTCGCATACACGTATAGAGTAGGAAGGGCTGATATCTTCTAGAGAATTGTATCCTTTATCCTTTATGTTTCATTATGTTTTTTTTAATTTCATCGTTAATAGATGTTTTCAATATAAGACTACTTAAGCTATTATATATTTGTCTATCGTGACAGGTAAATTTTTTTGAATGTGCTGCTGCTTACTAGCCCTGAGCCCGCATAAGAACAATGAACACTCTTGTTGTTATTTGCTCATCTGTTGTTTCAAAGCAAATAAAATCTATGTTTTGCACCTTGCCATGTAAGAATAGGCCCAATTCATTCTTGATGCTGTTGTTTGATATCTGAGGCCACCCCAACGCTCCTATGGCGTGCTACCTCAAACTTAATCACCTAGCACAAGTAGTTAACTCCCTTTGCTTGTAGCTTATATTCTCCTGCAGAATATGTTATAGCTTTGCTGATAAAAAAACATGGAGCTACTTGTTTTGTGAGAGAGCACACGAGGGAATAAGCTGACATGCAAATATGAGAAAGAAGAGGGTAGGGACACTGAACCAAAAGCTATTGTTGCCTCCATTGTGTAGGTGCTGCTTCTGCTGTGCTCTCGTATGCCACAGTTGAAGTTACCTTGAAACAGTTTGTCTGCTGCAGCAACAATTATGTCTCTGCTTTGTAGTACAAAGCACTGGCAGAGATGTTGCTCAACTCGGCGCGGTGGCACTGAGTCTTTGCTTTGTAGGTTTGTACAGATCCAAATTCTATCGGTATGTTGATGTTATATGCAGAAGTATACAATTTGAACATATTTTGACGTGGTTTGATTCCGTTCATCGTTTTGCCTCTATAGACTTCACTAGGTAAATACTCGTGCATTGCAACGGGAAAAAATAATGCCATGATAAATGTATCAACATGTGTTGCATTGTTACCAAAAAAAGGATGATATTGCAAGCATGATGTTCACACATGCAAAGTAAAGCAATCCTCATGGTAAGCCCTTGACTGAGATCAATACATATTCAGACTCCGGTTGGCTAAAAACATAAGAGATGGAGTCCTCGTTTTTTCATGTATTTAAAACATAGATGTGTTATTATAATTTAATCAACCTAGATTCTGGTGTTGATCGCTGGCCTGTTCCAAGCAAACCTACATGATCAATGAAAATAGAAGGATCTCGGTCCATCAGGTAAGACAAATGAGCTCCATGTCAACCAAAGCAATGTCAGAATATGTGATGCCCAAGGTGCAGGTTTAGAATTTGTTCAGAAGTACAAAACACGTTGATCTTATTCAAAACTTCTACATACAAAACAGTATTCCTAATAACCTTTTGTACAAATCTGACCATTTTCAGTTCAAGTGCATTCCTAATATTTCAACCAGAAACCCCAATATACTTCAAGTAATAGTAGGCGGCTCCTCACTCCTCAATGACCCTTGCACATATTCTCATTTTGATGCTGCCCTGTTACAATTAGAATTTATGTTTCAATTATGCAATAGCCATTACAGTGCAATTTAGTTAAAACTGGGCACCTATATATATACATAAATAAGAATAAAACGATAGAATATTTCAGAAATCGCGTATCTGATATTTTGTTTGAACCTGAAGCTCAAGAAAAAAAATTAAAGTGTTATTGTTCAGGTTATACAGTCTCCAAGAGTAAGACATAAATACAAGTCCAAAGAATCCAAATCAGAGCTTTTTGCTGCCTCACCCACTTTTGCTTAAATAATTTTACCACTACCCTTGTTTTGCTGTAAAAGCCAAACAAACCAAGGGTGAATAGTAAGGAACAAGTAACAAAGGAATTTTAGGATATTTAAGAATAACATATGGATATTACAATTATAAAGCAACATGGACTTGCACTGAATCTAACATTTGTACAAAAATAGCAAATTCTTCATGCACTGATAAATGAATAAAATAAAATAAAATATTTCCCATCCTAGACTGAACTTCACTCACTATTTGCAGACCTGAGGTGCTCAAGAGTTCATTATGTTTTCAGCAGATCATTTAGAACAAAAAGCATTTTTTGAGAGCAAAACAATAATCTGGCACAGAGCATAAGTCAGATCAATATTTGATCATGTTTCCCCACCTTCTCCCTTTATAGCCTCTGAGAACTGACTTGATCTACATGCATACTAATTGACTTGTTCTACATGCCTACTAATTCCTTACTGTTGAAAAAAAGAACAAATTCAGAGTTCAAAATCTCCCAAAATATTCAACTAAATTTAGCGTTTAAGCACTGTATGAGCACTGAAAGCTATCAGGCAACTGGTAAAAATACCATACTTTCTTCCTTCTATCTGAATCACACAAGTCTGAATCACACTTGCCTGATGGCACAAAAAGCAAGCAGACGAGTGGAAACCAAAAGGATACTACAAACTTTCAAGCTTCAGGGCTTCGCTTCACCAATCACATACATATAGCACGGACCATGTAAGTTTTGAAACGATGTTGCAAGCATATTACCTTCTTTGGCAGTGTTAGTCTTGTCTCCCAACGGTGCACGAGGATTTTTTTCCATTATATGGATCTATAATAGAAATAGACAACAGTTACTATAAATTGCAATGTGCAATTAAAGCACAAAATTTACATCGTTCGATTGAATACACTGGCATTGAGAGACATTCTTGATCGATCTGGTTTACTAAAAAGAATGTGTGCTACTTCTGAGTAGCACTGGAGGGGTTTCAATTTGGTCCACTCTGCTGAATGGAGCATTTTAATATAAACTGAATTAGCCAGGTGTCAGCAATCTTTTTTCTGATAAAAGCTATGCACCCTGAAATGTCAATATGATTCAACTACATGATAACATAGAGCGTTGGTTCCATAGCACCAGAAAATCGACACATTTATGTTCTAGTTCCCAGTAATTCGACTACAGCATAGCTAACAATACATAGTGGTGGCATTCTTCTAAATCTGTCACCTTGACTCATATGACGCTGCGAGGTAGATCGCAGGTTTTTATAGGTAGCATTTGTATTCAGGAGTTTCTGATCTTTAGCTAGCATAATCTCCAGTAGCTATTCATAGGTACAAAGCAAGTCCCAACTGTAAATTTCTGTGCTCTATCAAAGCAATTCATCTGGGAACACTAACACCTACCTATCCACCTCAAAAATGTAAATGCATGTAGCAATCATGGTTTTTCACCAATTACGGAGCCAGGAAATATATATAGGTGGGGCTGGTTCTAACTCAAAATCCAAAATAAAATAAAACTTGAGATCATACCGTAGGAGAGCGATCCAACTTTCAGGGACTCTCCAAGTGCAGAGTACTGACACTAACCTTCAATAAAATAAGATAAAATAACTTTCAACACAGCAGGCAAGGGCAGGCATTCTGCCGAGCAGGTTACAAGCACAAGCAAAAGTTTTTAAAACCCAGGCAACAACCAATCAAGAAACCTCATGCACTCATCCTCCTAGGTTCCACAGGATTTACCAACAAGATTTCAAAATCGTAGGCGGAGCATGAGAAATCATTAAAAACAGCATGGAAATTGAACTGAATTAGCCAGGTGTCAACAATCATTTTTTTCTGATAAAAGCTATGCACTCTGAAATGTCACTATGATTCAACTACATGATAACATAGAGCGTTGGTTCCATAGCATCAGCAAATCGACACATTTATGGTCTAGTTCCCCGTAATTCGACTACAACATATACACTACAAAGTGGTGGCATTCTTCTAAATCCGTCACCTTGACAGGACCAACAGGTTCAGCTCAACAACATTCCATGGCCAAGCATGATTCTATTTTCACAACACCAACTGATTGTGTATTGAAGTAAGCATTTTAGAGACCAGAAAAATGACACGCCATGCTAAATAGTATCTATCTGGACACATCCCCTGTGCCCTGATTTCCTATCACAATTTGAGTTCATGTAGTAGTAGAGTACAGACAAGTTACTCAATCAGACTATACCATAGAGCACCACAAGTTTATCCATTGCCCTCAGATAGTTGATCAGATAACAGATATAGAGGTGACAATTCATGACCCCCTTGGAAATTGAACTCATCTGCATCTCATGGCCCAAAGGTTCACCCTGGAAAACACATTTGCTCAGTATCGGCAGAAACACTATCGCTGTAATTATATAGGTTCCTTAGATGTTATAAACTGCAGGTTAAACTATATTTATAACTTAAATATACACTAACATTCAATGAACAAAACTCACAATAATCTCACGAATTAAGCTATGCACAATGAACTCAGATATGCGCCTCATATTCCAAAGGCTTAACCAGTAAAACTCCAGTCTCAAAGTGAAAAGAGAGTTCAGCTGCTGCTAGGCTGCCACACTGAAAAACATAACAGAGAGACACGAGCTGCTACTGGACACTAGAGTACTGAAAGAGAAAACTACAGCTCCATCTATTTGACAAAAACAACAAAAGAAATCCAATTCCGGTTGACAAAAACAACAAAAGAAATCATATTCCGGTTGACATGTTTAAGCTTAGTCTGAATAGAGGACGCTTAGTCTGAAAGGATCAATACAAGACCAAATAAAATCACGAGGCTACTGAATGACCATCATTTGAAGCCTGTTAATTTGTTCTTATAGTTCTGAAGCTACCAATCATGTCTAGGTTTTTAGAGCTTGCATAAAGGTTCCATGGTTGAAAGCTCATCTACTGTGTCAAAAACACATATTCCTATTGCAGATTTCGTCCGATATATACCTCACACACAAACTCTGAACAGAAACGAGCACGTCACAGGCCCAAGTTCTCACGGGGATGGGATAGGGCGCCTCCGCTGGTCCGCCACTCTGCCAGCCGCGGAAGGGTGAGCATACCTGTTGGGTGATGCCGCGGCGACGGAGTGAGCGAGAGACCGACGAAGACACGAGCTCGTGGTGCGTGACAGCGGCGGCGCCAAGAGTCGTGGGCGTAGACTGGTTCTTCCTTGTGGTGATGCCGATGGTGGCGCTGGCGCAAGAGACGACGGCGACGAGCGTCGGCGGCGGCCAAGGCCCCCGAGACTGAGCAGGCCGCGGCCGGCGGCCACGGGGGTGGAAACCGGCGGTGCGCGCGGGCGATGGCGGTTCGGCCCGGCGTTGGCGGCGCTCTTGGCCGCGGATGAGCGTGTCGTCGGCCGCGGAGAGCAGGGCTGGGGCGGAAGCTGGGCTCGGTGTCTCTGCGCAGGGCTTAGGGTTGCGGCCGGAGGTGGCGTATTGCGGCGCGGAGGGCTGCGGCCAGAGGTGGGCGGCGTGGAGGACTGCAGCCGCCGGGAGGCGACGTACGTCCTCGCGGAGGACGGCGGCCGGAGGTGGGCGGCGTGGAGGGCTGCGGCCGGACGAGATGCGTCCCTCGCCGGTGGATCCGTTGAGGGGGCGAGGCCGGCGCGACGGATGGGGTGCGGCGGCGGCGCGCCGTGCTGCTGCGGCGCCGGGGTGAGGGAGGGAGCGCCGGGTCGGTTCTGCTCTATCGTGGAAGATGGGGGAGTGCCGGTTTCGTTTTGAATCGAGAGCGAGCAAGGAATCGTGGGATGAGATCCCCTAACTTCACCGTTCATGACTGTTGGCTGCAGTCACTCGTCCGAACCGTCCATTTAGATCTAATAGTGACTACAAATTAGCCTCAGACTCACAGGCCCACTCAACTACAGCAGCCGGCCCATCCCATCTACGAACGCTACGCATCCCATCTACAAACACTATGAGAGGCCTCCGATCACCGACATGGCCGTCTGCCGCAGATCGACGCGCTTCTCTCCCCGTCGATGCTCGTTGCCACCATCATCGCCGTCTGGCAGATCGTTGCCGTCGATGCTGCTGTCCCGTGGCCTGCCGTCAGCCGTGGTCCCTCCGGCATTACGTAGCTCGCCAGCGCTCCCCTCCCCCCACCTCAGCGACGCTCAGAGCCTCGGCTGTCATCGTTGTGTAACTTGGTAGTCCTGCTCGATGATAGCATGGTTGCAGTATATGCTTCTAAAAAAGCAGAACATGTTCTGAAAAATAGCAGATTGTATGGTGTTTGTAGAAATGTAGTGAATGTTTAGTAAAATTGGCTTGCATATAATGTTCCGTAGATTATGCAAGTGCTACGATGCCGTTGTGAATGTTTCAGTACAGTACAGTCTGATGAGGCAAAGGAAGAAGACAACCAAATTATAATAAGAACATTGCGTCTGCCGCTGGTGGAGAACTCTGCTGGCATGTCCGATCATGGGGCAACAGGGGTGCGTTGCCGCTGCTTAAGCCTCGTGGTGGCGGGAGGAAAGCGCCGACGAACTGTGGCGGCCTGTCGAGGAGAGGAGCACCGATTCTGTACTGAGACCATGGCGGCGGCGAATGACAGTTTGACAGCCAAGAGACTACCCGCATCCTTGCGTTGTGATGGGCCGGCGGCTTGGGCCTGCGATATTTAGCCGCTGAGGCCTTAATTTTGCGGTCACGTTGGATCTAAAATGAACGGTTGGGATGAGCGACTGCAACCAACAATCACGAAGGGTGAAGTTAGCGGATCTCATTCCGGAATCGTCCGGGTGTGTTTCACGCGGAGGCGGGGTTACTTCGCCGGGTGAACGATTCCTTCCGGTAGTAATTTTTAGGGGTAGAGATTCAGGAGACAAATTCAGATGAGGTGTCATGCGTTTTTTTTCTCTTCCAAATAAGTTTCCGGCCCAGGTGTCAGTGGCACTGGCACCCAGTGAAGAGTAGCTCCCCTCATCCAAAAAAACAGTGAAGAGCAGTTCTTGTACTCGTACAGCACGTCAAGTGGGTCCGGTCGCCGAATCGAATTGCCTTGTACACGGGCCCACATGTCAGGCAGGCAGGCAGAGCAGAGAATTCAAATTCGCAGCGAGGTCTCCCATTCCCTTCCATTTACTCTGCTCTTGCTCGGCTGCTCTTCTCTCACCACGGCCTCCGCCTCGATCGCAGGCAGGCCATGAAGCTTAAGATCAACAAGGCGTGCGACCTCGGCTCCATCTCCGTCCTCCATCCCCGGTGAGATCCTCGCCCTCCTCGCTCTCCAATTCCGTCCCCCTCTCGCCGCGGCACTGCTGCTCCCGTTGTTCTGACTGACACCTGCGCATCGCTTCGTCCTGTGTTTCTGATGCTTTCAGTAGGACCGGAGGGAGCGGCGGCGCAGGCGCAGCGGGTTCCTCCGCCACGGCGGCGGGGTCGCAGCAGCGGTCGCAGCCGATGTCGCAGCAGTCCTTCTCGCAGGGCGGCGTTGTGGGGAGCGGGGGCGCGTCGTCGCTCCTTCGCTCACAGTCGCAGCTCTCCCAGGCCTCCCTCGATGAGAGCCTCCTCAGCCTCCACCTCGCCTCGCCCGCGCGCGATCAGGTCCCGTTCGTATTCACCCATTCCTCCCTCTCGTCGCTGTTGTTCATGTGTGCTCATCGGGGTTGTGATGTGAGCCGTTGTGCTCTCATGTGTGATGAGCGGGTCGGGATTAGCGGTTTTGCTGCATCGGTGAGCTCGTGAAGGGCGGTTAGTGGTTGGGGGGACTATGTGATGGTATGGTGCTAGTTGTAGCAGGTTCAGGTCGCAAAATTTTCTAGGTAGATTCTCCAATTTCCAACGGTTTACCTGCCTAATCAATTCCGACCAGTAAAAGTGTTTGCTCTGTTACTAGCACCATCTTCACATCTCTTTGATTCAGCATGTACTGAAGCTATCAGGGAGTAGATCCCATATTCCCCACCATGACTGTGAGACTGTTTTAACTGTTGAATTTGTGTGAGTCTGTTTGACATTATGATTCCATTATGTGAGTCCAGCAGTATGCAATTTGGTCACGATATTTTCTGACTCTCAGCAGTGACTTATGCTTTATTCTTGAAGGCATGATGAGTGCCCAATGTGACATGCTCTTGCTGCTCATGTTTCACTGTGCTTCTTTTGCTTGGTCAATTATGATCTACAATCTAGTCTAGTTTAAAAAGATGTATAATAATGGTTTATTGCACAATTATGACCTCCATTTTATTTTTCTTGGTCATCAGCGATTCGGGTTACATGACGACTCATCCAAGAAGATGCCATCGTTGCCTGTCAGCTCGGCTTCTTGTGTGCGAGAAGAATCTCAGCTGCAACTGGCAAAAACATCAAGCAACCCTGTTCATCGATGGAAGCCTTCTCTTCCTGACGGTAGATGTAAACCCTCCAGATCCCTGTGCTGCATTTGGTAGAAAATTTTCAGTTTATTCGTACGAGCATAGTAGTATCTCAGAAAAACTGGGGCTGCAGATGATTGTGTTTTAATTAGGTTCATTCTATTTATCTCATTCACTGTGTATCCAGACTATTAATTGAGCCCCATAGTGTTGCCGTAGCTCTATTTTGATTTGTGTGCCTAACAGGCAGTGTTTTAACAGGTGTGGTTCCTACTGAGGATGTTGAGCGCAAATTTCAGCACATGGCAAGTTCGGTGCATAAGGTAGGGATGGTGCTGGATTCAGTGCAAAACGATGTTATGCAGTTAAACAGAGCCATGAAGGAAGCATCACTAGATTGTAAGTCCTATTGGTACCTGAATTTGGTACTGCAGAAGTTTCTCTTTGCTTATGAGTTTTTGCACTATAATTATGTTCTGGCGCACCACTGAAAGCATGCATTTTTCATGTTTAGCTGGAAGCATACAGCAAAAGCTTGTTGTCCTAGATACTTCGCTGCAGAAACTTGTAAGCATAAATTATGCTTCTGTCCTTCATCCTCCTGCATTCTGTTTTGACAGACAACGAAGTTTCACTAATTTATTTGTGCTGTTGCAGCTTAAAGGACAAGATGATCTCAAAGCGTTTGTTGAGAGCAACACCAAAAGCATCTCTGAGCAGCTGACTGTTCTGACCTCCCACTCCAACAAACTGGATGAGATATCCTCAACCCTTTCAATCTTGCCGAAACAAATAGAAACAGATTTAAAGCAACAGCAGAGTGACATCTTCAGAATTTTTGGAAAAGACATGGAGGTAGCCCTTGGGTTTCTTATGCTATGATTCACCTCTAATTTCGATATGAATCCATTAATTCCATTTGTCTTTTGGGTTCTTCTGATGGTTAGCATGTGCGCACAAATAATTATCTTACTAACTTGCTAGTTTCTGAGTTTCCTGTCATCTCAGTAGATGTCATTTCGGTTTCACATAAACATACAAGCTAGCTCAAATTTGGAGACGGCTTAAATTATATGGTCAATCTTGCATTCTATTTTGCATTCTGAAACCATGTCACTCAGTCTTCTGTTTTGCATTCTGAAACCATGTCACATGGGTTGCTGAAAAAGACAATGCAGAGCCACTGTTTGGACATTGGCTGATCATTGCCTCTTTGTGCAGGAGATTGTTGGAGTTGTCAGATCTCTCAATAGTAAGATTGATGCAATCCAAATGCCAACAGTATGTATTCATTACTATAGTATAAGCAAGTCAAAGTTCCATCTGTATCTCCTCTCTTAGTTTTTATGTTTTTCATCTTGACTGAAGGACCAAAGATGCACAAACAATGGAAGGCCCCTGATGAACCTAGTGCCAGTCGATAGAAATGAAAGACCCCAGGTGAACCAAACACCAGAGGTAACCCGGGTGAGCCAAACACCAGTAGCAACCATGGTGAACCAAACACCAGTAGCAAGCTTGGTGAACCAAACACCAGTAGCAAGCTTGGTGAACCAAACACCAGCAGCAAATGGAAGGCATCTGGTGAGCCAAACCCCAGCAGCAAATGGGAAAGCTCTGATGAGCCAAAAATCAGTAGCAAATGGAAGATCCCTGATGAGCCAAGTACCAGCCTCAAATGGGAAACCTCTAATGAACCAAATACCAGCACCAAAGAGAAGACCCATGATGAGGCAGAAAACTGCAGAAAGTGAAAGGCCCCAGATGAACCAAATACCTGTAACAAGCGGATGGACTCATACAAACAAAATACCTGCACTAGAAATGTAATATTCTCAACTCAGTTTCATACAAGCTCCAGTTATTAGATAATGCTTAGCATTGAACTAGGAGTTCTCTTAATAGTTGTTAATCAAAATGCAAAGTGGCTGCTCTAATCTTGTTATCCTAAACAAAGGGGTGTTGATATTATTATGTGCTAACCTGAAACCTGATTAAAGTTTCATCATTGGGTGCATGTTCTTTTAAAAAGGCTGTTCCCTTTTTCATTACATCTGGTTCATAACATCATTTCAAGTGTTGAAATGGAAGCATGTTCAAAGGCTATTGCAGTGGAATGTTGGCTTGTTGTATTTAACCTTGCATTTTTTTTCTCAGTTTTATTGGTTTTCCTTTATGAAATTATGAGTGGTAGTAATTTCATTGTACTAGAATGGCTTTTCTTTTCAGTTGCATTACTTACACGACTGACAGTTGATGATTATATATGCTAGCACTATATTGGTAGATGGTAGCTGCAGTTTTTGTTGTATGTTGAATTCCTGTATGTTATTTGGAATATTGCCGAGCAGAGGTTTCAGAAACTGCTATATGCTTTTGAGAAAGCTGAATGAACGTCCATTCTTAGAACCTTGAACATTTGATAAGAGGTCATTTTACTGCATCTAGTTAAGAGTCTTGATATGTTCATCTAGCCTGATTTCAGTTAAAGCAGATTAGTTTGGTGTTTTTCAGACATAACAGCAGTTTCTGGATTTCGCTCTTCTGCGTCTTTGTCTGATGATTGTATGATTGTATCATGTTGTGACTAGGCTTGCTTATTGATGGCAGGATGCCTGCACCTTTGGTCTGTCCTGCAAAACAGGCAGCAGCAGACCCGAAGGCAAAGGTAGACGACGGAAAACTTAAAGTGCTTCCCCAAAAGCTAACTGGTTCTAGATCCAGGGTGACACCTAAACAGGAAGAGGCAGCGAGTACAAAGTTCAGCCGGGCAGCGGCAACCGAGAAGGTAAAAACCCACTATGGTACTTTGGCAACTAGCTAGAGCATGCGTTTTTTTTTTTTGAATGTTGCCTGGTTTTTTGTGTCAATGAGGGTCAGAGCATGTGTGTGATGGTGGGTTGCTTGTGAAACTGTGAATGAAACGCATGCAGATGGTGATATTCATCGACGACTCTGACAATGACAGCGACGTCCGTGCTTCGTGCGTGATACTCAGGTCCTCGGGAACAGGCAGCTTAGGTACGTAACACTAACACTGGGGAGCGACTGAGCGAGCATTTCAGAATCAGTTAGTTTATGGATAGTACATAGTTTGTTCTGAACAAGAAATACATGGGCTTTATTTGTGCATGCAGGTGCAGGTGCAGGTGAGAAGGAGGATTGCGACCTGATGAAGGTGGGCGCAGAGGAGAGCCAGGAGATCCTGCGGAGGGCCAGGAAGCGGAGGAGAAGAGAAATGCAGACCATTGTGGCCTGCATGCCCCCCTGAGGTTGGGTAGTAGTTCTGATCGTACTGAGCGGCTGAGCACAGTTTAACATCCGGTAAATTAAATTGTTATATATGTTGGCTATACACTGAAGATACTATACAAAAGCTAGCATGGGCTATGTTTTGTAAAAAAGAAAAAAAGAAAAATTAGGAGATATCATATAGCAAAGCTGGAGGTGCACTGTTATCAAATAAGAATCGCTCTTCACGATGCCAATCCTTATTGGTACCACTGGAATCTTATATTTGATATAATGCTATGACAGTTGTGTGGACATTTTAGCAACCAAGGCGGAGACAAGCCACGTGACGAGGTGGAACACGAAGGAAGCGACGTTCCAGAAGCTGACGCGGTCACCAAGCCAAAGCCAGAGCGCCGTAAGCGTCGTGCCAATGTTTTGATCAGTGGGACTCCACCTGGGCCAAGTGGCCAGCATGTATAAATGAGAGAAGAGGCGAGGAAGGGAGATAACAAATTATCAAACCCAAAAACAGAACAAGCAACCTGCCCTGTCTTCAAACTCGAGCGCAGTTCCTGTTCTTCATTTCCAAGTAATCAATCTGTTCCCCAATTCCCATGTTATCTCGAGTGTTAACAGGACAACAGTGTATGTCATGTGCAGAGGAAATTTGTTTATCATAGAATATTGTGAGAAGTCTATGCATCCCAGAATTTAAACTGCAAAAGTAAATACTTGCTAATTCATATGATGAAATACAGAAGCAGTTGCATCGATGCAGCAGTAGTTGTATTGTCACGTTGTACCCATTACTGTAGATCGAGAATGAAGTCAAATTCGTAATCTGTAAGCAGATGATTGCTACATGAAAACCTCCTATCGTCATAATACACTCACATGGCAGTTTATATTTTCAAATAAATTCATTTGGGAGGGCCTGCACAATTCATATCGGCACCTCCATGGTACCAAGGTCGGCAGTTTATACTACACTCACCTCCGTGGATATCAAGGTCGGCACTTTAGGCAATTTTTTTATTATCTGTCCTATTTACGACCTCTATCTGAAACTCATCAAACAATTCCACTCTTGAAATCAAGTCACATAGAAAAGAAAACCTAAAATATTTGCAAGCCGCCAGCGCTTTACAGGATAGACATATATATTGCAACATAAATATTGGCAAACTGTAAGAAACCAGAAGCGAGAGCCTGCACACTCATATCATATCGTATGAAACATGGGAGACCAAATGTTCGACACCGGGGCATTATGGTCACTGTAAAGGAAGAAAATTGCAGGGAAAATACAAACCTGTATCCCAGAAAGCATTGTTGCAACAGCAACATCAGCAACAGCCTTAACTGTTGTAAAACTGCACATTGCAACCTGAAACAGTAGGAAAATTTACGGTGAAAGCCCCCATACTAATTTGTAGGAAGCTATATGTCTGCACAATTTTCTCTGAGGATGAAAGACGACAGTGGTATGTTGAAGGCGTTCATTCGTCTTACAAAGAATATATATATATATATTTTGAGAACATAGCATTATATGTCAGGGGTTCGGACATACCACACTATGTTCAGATTAAAGCGTATACAGAGAACTCTGCAGTGGTCGGGGCAAGTCGACATCGGTATTGATTAAATCTAAAAATACTCCTGAAGTCATTTATGTAATTACACCAAAATTTTCTTCACTCCCAATGATGATGGAGAAAACTTACTCCCAATGAGGAGGGGACGATGTTTTCTCAATCTTCTCACATGTCCCTTATACATTGAAATTAAGTTTTCTCAATCCCTTACAGAAATGGGGATCTGGTGGAGATGCTCTAATGCCGTACCCTAGTTTATTAGTAGCTTATAGCAGTTGGCCATGTGACACATACTAATGCATCTATTCAATCCAAGGACATATGTAAAAAGGTAGAGGAGGATCGATACAACTAAGGTTCACCTAGAAGCCATACTAATACGCTATAAGAGCCGAACTCTATCTTCACTTTTATTAGGGTGATATAGGCTCTCCTAGCCACAAAAAAGTGATGAGAAGGGGGCTACCAGAGATGAGGTGATTATGAGGCCTATTGTGGTATCCAGACATTGCGAAATCCAAATGATGGATCAGTGTTTCACCACTTGTTGCCTACCAAGCTAATTCATGATAGCAAGCAAACTTAGGAACCTTAATCCTAAACACCATGTTTATGCTAATGATTACTACCTTCACTACGCATGTAATAACAAAATCAAACAAGGATAAAACAAAACAATGTATATAATGCAAACAAGGTACCATCAAAGCAAAGAAAGAATAAACTAAAGTATTGCAAATGTCAAGGAAGACAAGTATTGTAAATCTACCTATATACAGATGTAAAAGTTGCTTTCTGTCTACTACCTATATACAGATGCAAAGCCGTTTTTCCCAATGAGAGTCTCCATTGTCCCAATTCAGAAAGAGCTGCATGCCTGAATGTGATCTTAAAAGTGAACTTGTTAATTTTGTCAGAGGTTGTCGGAATTATTTGAGTTCATTTTGTTCAGCACTGCAACTTGTTAATCTTCATCATTATTTTCTGGTTTACAGAGTTGAATACCATATGGCATCATTATTCAGTATTTTATTTATGTGTTTGTTTTTCAGGGGTTCAAACACCAAATTGCATCAGGCAGACTGCCGTTGATGCTGTCGCACTGGACTATGAGAAAGTTACGGTTATTACTGATGCTACAGTGCTGCTAATCCAGAAATACATTTGGGTGAGTAACCGTGCAAGTGTTACATTTCGCAGCCTTTTGCCTACTTTTACTGTCATGGCTATCACACGAGAATAATGGCAGAGAATACTGTCTGGTCACCTTTTAATCTGTTTGAATGTGGTTATTACTGGTAACTGAACTGAGGCATCTCCAATATGCTATTCAGAAAACATCAGGGATATGAAGAATGTTGGAATTGAAACACCAACTTTGGAAGAATGGTGTCGTTAGGTTTGCTGGTAATCCATTGGCAGCAACAAAAATGCATCATCACCGAGAGCATATACTACTACTCACATCTCTTCTGAGAAAAAATATTGCTGGTTTTCTTCAGTCTGATTGTGTGTAACAGTATTGCTGCCCAGATACTGTGTGTGCATCTTCTCAAAACTTGTAATAATCCCTAGCTCAGACAAATTCACTGTGTGCGGTAATGTTGTGATGTTACCTATGATTTGTCGAAACACAGGAAATCAAATTGTTTGGAACCAGCAAAGTGCAAGCTATTTTTATGGTTAGCAGTATGGAACAGGTGTTGGACAGCGAATCAGTACGCTAAGAGAGGTTTGCCTCACCAAAACCACTGCCCCTTGTGTGATAAGCTAAACGAGACGGGCTAAGTTAGATTATCACAGGAAGGAGTACTCTTACTGTTGATCTCCCATGCATAATTCTCATAAGACAACAGTGGCACTAGTTAACACTATTATTTACAGAAAATTAATCTGCCCATATGTGCAATTAGATAGGCCAGTCAACATACCTTAATTTGATGTCTGCTCTGTTAGGGTTCACAATCATTCCACCAACTTAATACAATAATTGTAAATCTACTCCCGGCCTCTGCGAAAGCACACAACCTACGCTCCTAATTGCCTAAAAAAAGAATTAAAACAATCAATAGTCAGACTCGTAGACATAAAAGAGAACACGACCAAAACACCAATCCACTAAGAAAGCGCTATAGGGAAAAAAGGAGACAACAAGTAAATGCGAAGTACTTTTCCATCCCCAAATGACCAAATCTCGTTTGTAAAAAGATGCATCCAACATTGGCCCTATTCAGCTGACGGATAAGCCGGCAATTATTTTTTTGAATAAATCAGCAGGGGAGGCCCCTACCTATTTATTTAGTATTTTATATATGAAAGAAGGTTACATAATGTACAGGTTACAAGGTCAATAAGACCCAAAAATAAAAAAAATTCATGTAAACATCTAAGTGTGATTCTCACACCAAACAGAAAGTGTGTCCCTGATTTTTTTCTTGGCCTTGATACAAACCAGTCCAAGTTCCTCTTTTAAGTTTCATTTCCATTGAGCCGGGCAGTGGGTTTTCCATCAAAGATGATGCCATTCCTTGTGGTCCAAATTATCCAGCATGCAGTTATGATGACTTCTCTAAAAATGATGTCCCCAAAATAGTTCCTAGCATCATGTCTAGTGGCTCTAGATTAGTGTCCCGAAGCAGGTTTCTTCAACAATGGAGTTGCAGAGAACACAACTATAGTAAGGAAGATGTCTGTATTTTCTTCTGAGCAAGTTTCTTATATTTAACGTGTCAACTAGAAGTAACCAGAAAAAGAATTTGTGTTTCCTAATTTCCAGATCCATTTGAATAAGGGGGAAGCTTTTTCTCCTTTGTTCGTGATTCTATAAGACTTGGAGGATGAATAGTTTTTGGATCGCCAGCAATAGTTCCATTCATCTTAAATCTCTATATTCCAGTTGTGGGACTCCACCATGGTGAGCAGACTGTCCAGTTGTGTGCTAGCTTGTTGGGAGAGAGCCAAAAAGAAGATGTTTTCTAGTTCTTTGTTCAAGAAAAACTTTATAGAATTCTTTGGTTTCCTAGCAAAGCTAAATAGTTAGGGAAGGATTCACCGATCAAGTTATCTTGCCACTTGTCTTCCCAGAACATGACTCTGTTACCTTTAGAGGGTGTGCATTTGGAGATGTTTCTGAACTCATCAGATATTTTGAGTAGGTCTTTCCACTAGAAGGAGCCTATGGGGCTTCTACCACAGGGAGTGAGGTGATTATTCTTGGATAAGTGATCCCAAGTTAATTTTACCCAAGGAATGTTTGCATTATTGTAGAACTTGTCAAGGTGTTTCATTAGTAGGGCTATACTTATGAGTATTGAGGTCAATGATTCCAAGCCCTCCCCTCTTCTTTTGATTTCCAAGTAGTTGACCATGCAGCTAGATAGGAGCCTTTTCTGTTGATATCACCTCCACTCCATAGACAATGCTTTCTGTACTTATCAATTTTCTCAATTGGAGGTGGGGGTAATTGTAGGCTACACATATAGAAGGTGGGGAGGGTAGAAAGAACATAAATAACTAGAATTAGCTTCCCATGGTATGAAAGCATTTTACTTAATCCCCAAGTCTTCTCTTAATTTTGTAGGTGAGTGGGTTAAACTCCTGCATGGTGGGTCTTGTGGTTCCAAGAGGGAGACCAAGATAGGCGAAGGGCATAGTACCAACTTTGCAGCCAAAGGTATTTGCTAGGTGGAGTGTTTCTTGTTCATCCATGTTGATAGGAACCAAAGAAAGATTTATGAAAATTCACATGTAAGCCGGTACTGTCATAGTAGGATCTTAGTAAGCTGTTAAAAATGAAGAGGATATTGGCATCTGCTTGTAAGATCAAGAGAGTGTCATCAGCATATTGGACAATAGGGAAGTCACCTACAAAGTTATCACTAAGTTGATGTTGTAGAACTCCCAAGCTCCAAGCTTTGTTAACTATAGTTTGTAGAAATCAGCAACTATGACAAAGAGGAGAGGGGAGAGGGGGTCACCTTGTCTCACCTCTCTCTTGCATACAAAGGATTTTCTAGGGTTGCCATTCAATAACACAACAGATGAGGTTGATTCTAAAATGCTTTTCATCTAGTTGATCCATTTGGCAAGGAAGCCTTTATGTTGTAAAACCTCAACGATGAAGGGATGCTCAATTTTATCAAATGTCTTTTCAAAGTCCAACTTGAGGATAACAATTTTTCTTTTGGATTTATGGCAGAGATGGAGGAATTGGAAGGCCCAGGCTAGACAGTCTTGTACTCCCTTGATGAAGCCATACTGAATTTCATGGATCAACAAAGGCAGATAAGGTTGCAATCTCATAGATAGAATCTTGGTGATGCACTTGAAGGAGAAGTTGAGTAGTGAAATGGGTCTGTAATCATTCACACTTGCAAGATCATCTTTCTTGGGGATAAGAGCAATAAAAGAGTATCTTATGCTAGTTAGGTCCAAGTTGACATTACTGAATTCATTGAAAAGCCTCAAGAAGATGAACATCCCATTGAAACCATCTAGACCTAGAGCATGATCACTTGGCAATCTTTTGATGACTTGTTCTATTTCTTCAATAGTGAAGGCATCAACAGAGTTGTCAATGTCATGCTGTTCTAGGAGGGCAGATAAGTTAAAGATGATGTCCTTGAAGTCACTAGTGTTGAGTCTCTCTTTGAAAGATCCCTAGAGGTGTACTGCTCTCATGGTTAGTGATGAGTATGTTGTCTGGAGTGCTTAGAGAAACAATGAAATTCCTCCTGTGGTTTTGAGTGGCAACGGCATGAAAAAAATTTGTGTTTTTATACCCAAATTTGACCCATGTGACTGTATCCCTCTGTTTCCAGTATATTATTTTCTTTCTAGCAGGGAGCTTAGTCATCTTTTTTATGATATTTTCCAAATTGCCCAAAGGTCCTTGTTCTTCCAGTCCATCCAACAGTAGGAGAGTCCAGTTGCAGTTGTGGATAAGTTTGTTGATATTTGAAAATTGTTTGCTCCATTTTTCGGGTCCTTGTCTGCCCTGTTTTAACCTTTGTGACAGGTTCCTAGCAGGGTTATCGTAGAAAAGAGCACTATTCCAATGAAGGTCCACTATGCTTAAAAAGTCTTCATGCTCTACCCAATGATTTTCAAATATGAAAATTGTAGCTTTGGGGATGCCGGTCCCCATCTCGCCTCTGTGCTGCCTTCTTCCCCCTCGCGTCGTCGTTCTCAGCGGAATGACTCTCCTTGCTCTTATCTTCTCCAACCTCAATCGTATTGCTTTTCCCCTTCCTGTCGCCATGTCTATTAACCTCTGTTCTTCCATGTGTGCAGATCTGGAACAAAACCGGTGAAGGTCCATCCATCCCATGGTGTTGGGACATGCGCGGCAATCAGGCCCTGCAGCTAAAGACGATTCAAGCACAGCATGCAACACCCTTTTGCCATTGATTTTCTGATGAAAAAATAAATTTATGCTAAGATCCAGTGGATCCATATAGTCTTGTTGTATTACTGTAGAATTCATGTCCATGCATAACAGTGAAACCTGGAAGCTCACAACAGTTTATGGCCCCTACGATGTGCCTGCTCGGTCTGAATTTATCACCTGGTTCAAAAGCCACACATAGAAGATTATGATAACTGGATTTTTCTAGGTGACTTCAACTTTTATAGATCTTTGAGCAATCGCAACAGAGCTGGAGGGAACATAAATGATACACTCATTTTTAATGATGCAATTGGCCACTTAGGATTGGTCGAACTGCCTTTCAAAGGCAAATCCTTTACATGGAGCAATATGCAGGAGGATCCTTTGTTTGAGCAGCTGGATTGGTTTTTCACATCAATCAACTGGACTATAGAGTACCCCAGTACAGAGGTCCTTCCTCTAGCCAAGATCACATCTGATCATTTGCCATGTCAAATTTCAATTGGTACAAAAATCCCCAAGGCTAACATCTTTAGGTTTAAAAACTATTGGGTTGAAAGACAGGACTTCTTGGACATTGTGCAGGACAGCTAGAACACAGGCAGGGTATTTGCAGACAAAGCAAGAAACATATCATCCAAATTCAAGTCCCTAAGGTACAAGCTCAAGCATTGGTCCAAAATCTTCTCTAACCTGAACCTTCTTATTGGCAACTGCAATGAGGTGATAGCACTGATAGACTCAATTGAGGATAAGAGACCCTTATTCAACCCTGAAACAAATCCGAGGATCATAATCAAGAGGCAGTTGCAAACATGGCTTAAATATAAATCCATATATTGGCAGAACAGATATACAATCAATAGAATAAAGTTTGGAGATGAATGCACCAAATTTTTTCATGGGCAAGGCTTCTTTGGGGATCCTATAAGAATAGAATGGGATCATCATCTTCTCCAGTTATGCTATTTGATCTAGATCAATTAATTCACCCCATACCTGACCTAGAAAGTCTAGCTCTCCCCTTCCTGCAGAGTGAGATTGACATGATAGTTAGGAAAATGACATCTGATAAAGCACCTGGACCTAATGGATTCAATGGTTTGTTTCTAAAGAAATGCTGGCACATAGTTAAAGGAGATTTTTATGACCTATGTAATGCCTACTATGATGGACAAGTCAATCTAGAAAGTATCAATAGCTCATACATCACACTTGTGCCCCAAAAGGGATACCCCAGAGACTGTAAATGACTTTAGGCTAATATACCTAATGAACATCTCACTTAAACTTATCACTAAAATACTGGCTGACAGACTGCAAATGGTAGTCCTGAGGTTAGTGCACCAAAACCAATATGGACTCATTAAAACTAGAACAATATAAGATTGCCTAGCATGGGGGTATGAATACATTCACCAGTGTCACCAGTCTAAGAGAGAAATAGTCATTCTCAAGCTGGATTTTGAAAAAGACTTTAACACAGTGGAGCACTCTACCATTATTCTCATAGTGAGTCACCTTGGTTTCCCTCCAAGATGGATCCAATGGATGGAATCCATCCTCTCATCTGGTTCCTCATCAGTCCTGCTGAATGGTATCTCCGGAAAGTTTTTTAAGTGCAAGAGGATGGTTAGGCAGGGGGACCCTCTTTCTCCTTTACTCTTTGTGTTGGCTGCTGAACTTTTGCAAATCATAATCAAGAGAGCATCTGCCATGAACCTGCTCCAAATGCCATTGCCACAACCAGGGGAAGATTTTGCAATTATTCAGTATGCATATGCACACTGCTATTGCTATAGGCTGATGCTAGACAGTTGGTTTTCCTTAATGCAATGCTCCATAGTTTTGCAAAATCAACTGGCCTCAAAGTCAATTATGCAAAGTGCTAAATGTATCCTATCAATGTGGATCCAGCAAAAATGACCATTCTTGCAAATACTTTTGGATGTGATATTGGTACAATGCCTTTTACCTATTTAGGTTTACCAATGGGGACAACAAAGCCAAAAATTAAAGACCTCACACCATTGATGGATAGAGTTGAAAGAAGGCTCTCAGCTTGCTCTACCTGGCTATCTTATAGTGGAAGATGGGAGATGATTAACTCAGCCATTACTCCAATAACCACCTATGCAATGTGCACCATAAAATTACCAGTGGGGGTAATTGAAAACATTGACAGGGCTAGAAGGTAGTGTTTATGGAGAGGGAATTTAGCCATGAAGAAGGGAGGAAATCTTGTAGCATGGCCTATAGTGCTTCTTCCAAAGATCAAAGGGGGTCTTGGAATCATCAATCTCAGGCTTAAGAATGATGCCCTACTTATGAAGCATTTGGACAAATTTTATAACAAGGCAGATATCCCATGGGTAAGACTAGTCTAGAACAAATACTACACAAATAAAGTACCACACGTAGCCAGGGAAACTGGTTCCTTCTGGTGGAAGAATGTTTGTAGACTAAACATGCTGTTCAGAGGCATTGCTAAGTGTATAGTTGGAGAGGGCACCACAGTCTGCTTCTGGGATGATCTGTGGACAGAAGAGGTACTTGCCCAAAGATTCCCTCGACTAGCTTCATATGCCAAATCTGATGGGGCCTCAATTCATGAGATTATGGAGGCTGAAGTTGTGGACACTATCTTTATGCTACCATTATCAGTTGAAGCTTTTCAGGAAATGGAGGAGTTGCAGACATACTGCAGAGCCAGACTTATGACCAAAATTAAAAAGATAAATGGGTTCCCATGTGGGGAGGTAAATACTCATCAAAGAAATACTACAATCATGCATTCAGAGGTGTTGAGGCACACCCAATTTTCAAAATCATCTGGAAAACAAGATGTACACTAAGGATCAAGTTTTTTATATGGCTAATTCTTGTTGATCGTTTGAACATTAAGGACATGTTGCAGAGGAGGCATCTGAATGTGCAAGGTACACAGGTATGTGTCATGTGCAACCGAGGTGAACTGGAAATAATTGAGCATTTGTTTTTTGATTGTCCCTTTGCCCAAGATTGCTGGCAGCGAATTGGCATTTCCTGGGATCGCAATATGGAAATCATGGATAGGATCAGGCATGTTATATCTGTTAATGTCATCCCTTGCTTTGTGGAGGTGATCATGATTGCAGCGTGGGAGTTATGGAAGCTTCGAAATGACAAAGTGTTCCAAAGGCGTGACCCGGCACCAAGCATCTGGTTATGTAAATTTAAATTCCAGTGTAATTTGTAGCTAGTTAGATTCAGAGATGACCTACGGTCTTCCTTTTGTGTGTGGCTATATTCCTTTGGTTAATCACTGTATGCATGAACTCCTTTTTTCTAAATTAATGAAAATGATCCATCACTGTGGGGACCTACCCCACAGTCTTTTTCGGTCAAAAAAAATAGGTGTAGGCAACATGAGTTATTGTATTACATAATATATGCAGCACCTTGAGACTTTGCATATGGTGCTAGATCACTACGTGCAGAGGCCGGCATGCTGGTTGCAGAGGAGGCCGAGGTGAACGAACACCACGTGCATGTGACAACATCTTCCACTGTAGCTACTGTAATCTAGAGGAAGTATATTAAGTGCTCCACTGTGCATTCACTTCTTTTGTTCTATACATTGCTTAGTGTCGTGTGATTGGGGAATGGACAGTAGAACTACAAGAGTCTGTCTCTTTAGAAGGAACCTTTATTACGTGAATTCAGTGCTACGAGCTGTGACATTTCAAACGTCAACTGAATTCATTGAGTTAATGGTGACATGCTTCATACGATATTAAAACTGCAGGGATTGATGCTAGGAATAACACATTTAGTTGAGCGTTTCGGATATGCAATTGAGTAAGTTTCTAAACTTGCTGTATTGAGCTTTAATGCCAATGGATGTTGTACAAGCAGCTCGCAATATACAGTAGTCCAACTGGTATTCTTCTTTCTCTTTGTGGCTAATAGTCAATTTGAAATAATACTATAAGAGAGTCCTCAACTGACAACTTCCTGAACTGCAGTTAGTGGCCTTCTAAATGCCCATTTGGAAATGCAACTAAAATGGTCATTGAAATATATGCTTTGAAAAATGGAATGATCTGAGTAGTATAGCAGTCACTACTGGAAACATATTTTGTCAAATATGTTGTTGGTAATGGGCTGTGCTTTCTTTGCTGGTGCACTCTATGTTTCAGATTACACGTAATCATATAGTATCATAGCAATTCTTCATGCAGCCTCATCTTGTGATGACTATGTATGCATACATTCTCATTAATTGAAATGAAGACAATTTATTTCTAGCCCTATTTAAGTTTATTGCCTACTAGTTACTTTTGTGTTGTTTTATTCAGTTGAAACTTGCAGGAAGAAGGAGGGAAGTGAGGGACGTGGGAGGTACATATTCTTGCAAGGTGCACATTATTCTACTTTGTGGTGAGGGACATGAGAGCCAATGTATTGCTGGAACTATAGACTCTACCTTGTCAGCAACTATATGAATTCATATGTAAAGCACAAACTTGTGTGATGTATTTGAACCTTTGCACTATGTAATGTATCATATGATCTGGGTTGTATGTGAATGACGGTGCGACTTTTATATCAATGTTATGTGACCTTTGCTGAGATTCATCACTGAATGAATATATAATGCATGATGGCTTCTTAACCATGGTTAACTACCTATACATGAGGACTTCTTATCATCATAATAGCAAACATTAACCGGTCGACATCGGGGTTCGTACATTATGTGACGCGTTGACTATCCAATATGTGACAGTTGTAGTCGTCATAAAATATAACAATATGTGACGATAAAATAAAACCGTTACAAAAGGTCTTGACATTATGTGACAGTTTTTTATAGTGTTGTCATAATACTTTTTATGAAGGTCTTTTTGTGATGACACGCATGGCTTCTGTTTTTCGTCATAACGTACTTTTTATGACCATTTCAGGACATCTTCTATATACGATTTCTGGATCAAACCGCGGGCGCCCGATAGGGCCACGTCACCCGCTAACGCATCAACCGTTCGATCTGGCAAACAAGCAAGACCGACCGTCAGATCGGGGTCTTCACGGGTCCCTACCCGTTACCCAGAAAAATCAGGCCAACGCGAATGTTCGCGAACCCGTTGGGCCGAGGACTCATCGCCTCCTTGGACTGTGCTCATGCGTCGCCAGCCATCGTGTTCGTGGCTCTTCTCTGCTCCAGCCGCCTTCCCCTACGACTCGCCGCGAAACCAGACGCTACTCATCCCTTCCACCTCATGCCGCCGTGCTCCTGCAACAGTTCACTCTACCGTCAACCGCTAGCCACCACCAAGGCCTCCGACGCCAAGATGGAGATGGATGCGTTTTGCGTACAGCAGTCCAGCCGCACCATTGCCGGCCTCATTCCCATGCTCCAACCAAGTCTAGCCGTCGCCGACTCCTCCCGCGGGCGTTTCGCTGTGGATGCCCCTGATCTTGGTGCTGGCAGCAGGCTCCTCGCGCATCCCGCCTGCGTCACGTGGAAAGGATCGCCAAAGACTAAAATCCGATAGCAATGGCATCTCTAGCCTGTGTGCTTGCTTTGCTCTCGTATGCTCCCCATTGCCGGCTACCGTGGACCTCATTGCCGGCCTCCATGTTTTCGTGGATGATGTCCTCAACGTGTTCGGTGAAATGGGCACAATGTATGTCTTTTTCCCTTCTGCTTTTTGCCCCTTTCAATATTTGATTGCTGATTCTATATATCCACTTCTCTACGGTTGCACAAATATTGACATGAGTTCAATGATTTCAGTGCAATTGATGGGATGGTGAGTGGTGACTATCAGCCAAGCGGATGTGTGCGGACATCGAAGGTTCTATCGAAGATAATGCACAAACAGTCTTCTCAACGTCTTGTTTTTCCCTTCTTTTTCCTGGCGTAAATGCACCACTCAATTATGCAATATACTTCCCAACTTTGTTCGATCTTCGACTGGGGGGAGAAAGCTAAGCTGATTACATATCCACTAATGATGTTATTACTAATACTTCCAATAATCAATGATCTTGTAACATAAATGAATGAGTTAAGAAATATAGCAGAATACGTTGCTTATTGGATTATAGGTGATATCTGTCTATTAAGTTTTATGGTGCTAATAAGTCATATAAGTAACCATTTAGGCAAGCTGGATTCATTTTCAAATTATTTATTACTCAGCAGTCTTGTAAGCTGGAGTCATAAGTATACCTTAAATTTTTTGTTGTTCTGGGAACTAAAAAGATAACTATTTGGTGGAGTATAAATGACTCATCTAACCACTTGGGCTTTACAATAGGTTAAACCCAATACTTGCATGCTGAAATAATATATCTTCAAGCATGGTAACATCTTTATATATTTTATGCCGTCATCTTAAGTCTCAGCTACCTCTAACTACACCATCCATACAAAAATGCAATGATATGTAAAAAGTCTGAATAACTGTATGTGTGAATAGCAATTGCCTAAAACATTGAACTGAAAACTAGGAATAGTTGTACTATCAGATATGTGAATAACAGTTGTGAAAATTCAAGCACACCTCCAAATAAAACTCTGCAGATATCACATTTCAAAATCAATAGTTATTGTCAAAAATCAACAAATATTATGCTATGAAGTGCTATTATGTTTATAATGAACAACATTGCAAAGCTACCACATAGATTTTCAGAGTTTGAACTCAAAGGTAGTTCTTTATCATAATATGGATTGTTTAATATATGAAAAGATATTTCTTGCATATATTTTTCAGGGGCATGAAATAATGATCTTTGTCCCAGTGAGTGGCCTTTATTTAAGTATCCTATACATGCATTTGATTGTTTTAAACAATGAAAATTCTTCATAACAGTTAAGAGATGCAATCTAACCATATCACCACCAACCCGTACTGGTTAAAACTTTGTCAGATAATGAGAAATGAAGTTGCCAAGCTCATCTAAAGAGTAAGTACGCATCTTATCTTGCATTTCTACTAATTATATGCTCATGTTAATTTGTGTTTGCAACATAGAAAAGCTTCGCTAAATCTTGACTAATTATATGTTATCTCATATTGTATTGGATATGGCCTTTGTTTGTTCCTAATACGAAATAAGATCAATACCATTTTGTTTCTCAAAGATATCTTAAATCTCATCAAATTAGGGTGCCGCTTACCTTTTTCGAGTTCTGTTAATTGTTCTGGGGGCACAATAGAATAAAAAACGATATAGCTTCTGATGGCAAATTGAAGGTCAAAGATCCATGGGCCAGTTTGCTCCAACGTGGTGTGCACAAACTGGGCAACACACTTCAGATGACTCACATCACAGGCTGGTGAGACAAAGGTGGCGCGGCAACGCCGTGCATGTTTTCTAGTTATATGACAATTTGCGTTCGTCATACAAGCCAAGAATTCTTGTAGTGACTGAAGTTGAGTTGATTAGCGACCATGGCCGCTAGAGCAAGGCAGCCGCTCTGCCATGATGACAGAAAGAGTTCTTGTCAAGATCGCCTTGATATAGATAGTTTGCACTGGTTGTACCTGCATATTAAGAATTAAACTCCTATTCCAGCGTTTCTGGTGATCTGAGTTGGCTAATCCGGCGATGTAGATGCATCCACAAAGCATCGGATTCCTGGTAGTAGTGCGAGCACCTGAACCATGTACATGTCCATCTGACGTGATCCAATACCTGCACTTTCAGAATTCATACGGTGCCTTCATTGGCTGTGGGTAGATTTGTGGGCTACTGGTCATCGGTTGGTTTTCTAACACTCGCTGCTCACGATCAGCATGCAATCCTTGTGAATGTGCGTGACCTTGAGGTGCAGGCAAATGCTGACACTGCCCTCTACTCCTTGGTTGTTGGCCTGCAATAGAGATAGTCATACCTAGTGTAGCGTTGATGTTGAATTCATTAGAGTCTCATGGTTGCTGGCTATGTAGCGTGGTTGTGCAGTTACTCCATGCTCACATTGCCTCTATCGTTTTGTGTACCAGTATAGGTGTCCAAGATTTTCTTTAGAAATGTTTGTCATTTCTTTCTTTCCAAATGAACCACATGTGGTTAAGCATTTTTGAAAGCAAGTCATCAGTAATACTATTTGATATAATGGTTTGTAGAATAAGTTGAGTTCCATCATTTTCTTGGGATAATAATTCAGTTCTCAAGGAAGGATTGAAAGAGAACTAAACCTCCCTAGGAAGGTTGCAATGAAAAATAAGGTCAGCATCATCCTCAATTTGGCAACAACTGTCACAGTAAGGATGAATATTGATAGGAAACCTAGAGGCTCTTTCAGCTATTGACAAGGCACTTCTGATCATTCTCTAGGTAAATGTTTTAATGATAGTGGGAAGATGTTTTATTTTCCAAACTTTTAATGATTTGGTTGACCTGAGGAAGAATACTTTTCTATCCTTGTAGTGCACCTGATTTTGATCTGCAAGATATCTGTATCAGGGATCCATCTATTGACGCTGATTCAAGACCGTGCCAACACACCAGCGGGTCTTGGATGCCCAAGTAGGTTGTCTCTACAACCTACAATGTAGCTAACATGCAGCGTAACCGGCCAAACTGATATAGAGATCGAAAAGACCAATGTAGAGCTCGTGTATGGCTCAAACAGCTCCTGAACCACCTCCGAAAGGATCCATCAGGAGGAAGCACATGGAGGATCTCTTAGGACCAGCAAGGCAGCCTAAGATGCCAACTAATCTCATGGAGATACAAGCCAGACAGCAAGTAGAGGGGTTGAGAAGAGAGAATTAGGCCAAAAGAGGGTAAATGTGTTGTTTTTGATACGATTGATTGGATAGGATCAATCACCCATGATCCTCTCGAATATATAGAGGGGGTGGTCTTATCCCAGTAGAAAACAACTCCAACACATGATCTCCAAGTTTCCCATGCTTAAAACTTACCAAAACACAACTTAGGATCAAATCGGCTTGGACTCAGGTCCAGGCCAGCCTAGCCGGCCTCCCAACCCGCTTAACCGGATTTCACGGGGGCGAGCTAGGCACCCGGCCGGCTTAAGTCATACTCGCCTAAGCTGATTCAATCATTCGGCTTAGTCGGCCTAGCCGGCGACCATGGCTAGCTGGCAGCACAGCCGGCTTAGCCGGTTGGGCAACCTAGCTAAGCCGACTAAAGGAGGGAACCTTAGTCTGGCCGGCCTAGCCAGCCGGCTTAGCCAACTGGACTAGCTTGCTTGTGGCTCGCCGTCATCTCCGCGTAATCGCATGTTCCATTGATGACGCCACCTGACCTCGACCATGTGCAGGGCTCTCGTAACTTGTTCATATTACCAAATATGCCATCGGACATTTTTGAGTGTCAACATATGACCCCCTGTTTTCAAGTGAATGATGCATTGAACTTGAAAACATCTGTCAAAAAAAACCGACCAACACAATACCCATCACATCGGCTAACCAGTGACTAAGGGCGGTTCATACATCGGCCATTTTTTGTACTAAGGGCGATACATGTATCAGCCATTGCTTCGTAGAGCACTTTAGGCTTCTTGCCAAACACTTGGAAAGTATTTTTTGAGATACCTTCCGTTTATTTCCTTCGGGAGAGGTTCACCTTTCTGCGTCTCCAGCAAGTATGAATTCCTAAAGATGACTCTGATCACTCTCAAAGGACCCTTCCAATTGGGCGACCATTTTCCAAATTCGTCGCTCTTTGATCCAATAGGGAGGATGGTTTGCCATACTAGATCTCCCACTTAAAATGATTTGCTTCTAACTTTCTTGTTGTAGGCCCTTGCAACACGAGCTTTGTCTTTCTCAATCTCCTTTTAGAGCTTTTAATCTCTTATCCATCACTTCATCCACATTATCCATCATTAGATCATGGTACATAACAGGAGATAGATCATTTTGTTTAGCAAATCTGTATGCACTCAAGTTCACTTTGACAGGCAACATGACTTCTTGACCATACACTAGCTCTAAATGAGTCACTTTTGTAGCACCATGCTTCGATATGCGATATGCCCACAAAGTTTCTGACAAAACTTCTTGCCACTTTCTTGGATTCTCCTCAATCTTCTTCTTGATGAGCTTGATTAGAGTCTTGTTACTAGCTTTAGCTAGGCCATTAGCTTGAGCATAGTACGAAGATGAGTTAACCAACTTGATCTTATATGAGTCGGCAAAACTCTTAACTTCTTTGGACATAAAGGATGTCCCTTGATCTGTAGTTAATGACTAAGGAATGCCGAATCTATGAATAATATGCTCAGTGATGAACTCAATGACCTCCTTGTGAGTTATATTCTTCAATGGTACAGCTTCACACCACTTAGTGAAATAATCTGTGGCAACCAAGATGAATTGATGCCCCTTTGAGGACGAGGGATGAATTTGGCCAATGAAATCTAGCCCCCAACCCTGAACGGCCATGGCTTCATAAT
>CM041637.1:36232508-36315704 GCA_023333625.1 Bothriochloa decipiens
GAAACCAGCCCTTCTCAGCAACCACTTTATCTTCGAGGCCGATTGATGCGTACCATAAATTTCTTAATGGACTTCTCCCATTGCCACTCTTGCATCATTAGATCCTAAGCCCTTAAGAAATAGATTATCAATAGTTCTTCGATAGAGCTCACCATGCTGAATAATATATTTGAATGCACTTCTTCGCACACTCTTATCGACTTTGGCACTAGGATCCTGCAAATAAGCCATTAAGGGAGTCCTCCAATCCTCCAAATCAGTACCAGAATCTGAACTAGACTGATTTGGGACGTCATTTGACGAATCAGCAGCAGTACTAGCATGGGAGTCTGCTTAGCCGACTAGGCTGAAACATCCTCAATTTTCCATGAATGGAAAATGCACAAAATGAAGGATAAAATGATAGCCCAGGAGGTCCAATCATCAACTTATCCATTATCAGTTGATTACAAAGCCAAACATTGAATAAAAAGAGTACAATAGAGGGGGTTACATAAATTAGTATATCGCCACTTGGCGGAAACATCAGAGTGACTAGCATCCTGAATAGCTATGGAAGTAGGGGAACAATCGTGGAAGCATCATCTTGATCCATCTTGAGCATAGGCACGAGACCACCTAAACCTTCTGTCCTCTAGAGGCGCTGAATGAAGCCGTAATCCAAACCTGATTCCAAAGTATCAGTACGGTTTGTACTTGCCACTGGCTCCCACCCTATGCTTTGCTTATGCTTTGTGGTAAGTGGATGCATAGGGGGTATATCAAGGAGGCCTATATATGGTTGTAATTTTCCTATGCAAGAGTAATCAATATTGTATAATAATAGTTCATCAAGTTTTATCTCATTCCCATTCCCAGAATCCTACTCTCCACCATCATCCATCATCCTCTAAGCTCACTCAACCAACCACACTCACACGTGGGCGGCAAGGACAACTCCCTCTCATCCTTTCCTAAGCGGCCATCATGCCATCGGGTAACACTAGGGGATGGTACAAGGACTCCTCTCACTACTCAAAAGAAACATAGGTCACATAATAGCCATACCGAGGCTGCAGACTATATATAGATTCAAACAACTCTGCAGAGCATGTACACCCGTAACCACCAGATCACCATCTAAGTGGATACCGAATGGATGCCTAACCTGGAACGATACCATCCTACCTCTCAGCCTTGGAAAACTCCGGATAACCGTCTCGAGAAAGCTAAGATTGGGAGATGTAGTCACCGGGCCCAACAAGTGGTACTACGCATCTAGGACGGTTTGGGAAACTATCATCCAACTGCCCACCCATATCACCTAACAACCTTGCAGTAATGGCATCGCCCAAATTGGTCAAACATCCGTCTCTCACCGAAGTGTGAGTGAGTGTTATGCACGAAAGGTTCATGATTTCGGTTCTCAAGAGACATCAGTTCCTAGGTGGGATCAGATAGGATATCTTCTCTAATATGCCTCCCCGCAGCACCTCCATCCAGGGTTTCATACGATAGAGGCAATCCTCCCTGGAATACTCCTCACATCACATGTACTCACCACAGGTAACTCTCATGGGGATGCCCAGGTGCACCCCAGCAAGACTCGCCCCAAGGACTCGTCGTAGATCCTGTCTAATCAACTCAACCCTCACCACTCATGCTCACTCAAGGCATATACAGATATGGCTCAACAGTCCACCAAGCCCGATACCCCATGCCAAACCAATCCCTAAGGTTCACCACTAGCATCTCATATATAATGCAAGTGGATTACAGTAGTAGTAAGCAAGCATATAAGTAAGAAAACATCTAGCCTAACAGTGGGTGAGTAGGGTGAAGGTTACAACAAGGTAGAGGCCAACAAGTAAATCTACCATGCAATCCTATCAACACATAGTATTATTGCATAAATGTAAAGCACTAGCATTCTATTATATTGCAATTATTGCAATGTGTAATAGGATCCACAAGGTTGGTTGGGATGTGGCACCTAAATAGCTTTCACTCAAGTCCTTGGCGCGCTCTAGTCCTCCTCCTCGGGCAACTTCTTCGCAGGATCTAAAATTGAGACATAATGGTCGCGGGAGCGACCCCTATAGATTATCACAAAGAACCAAATGAAATCCAATAACTCCAAATGCAATCATACATAATCCTATGATGTAGATCTCATTTTTATGAAAATTTGGACACTTGGTTCATAATTTTCGGAGTTCGTACGAAGAAGATATGAATTTTCAAAGTTTAATCTAATTTCTAAAAAAGAAAAGAGGGATTAAACACAGGCTTGACACGTGGTAGCCTCTGGTTGGTCCAGTTAGATCAGTGGCTTACAGGTGGGTCCGGTCAGACTGGTCACTAACAAGTAGGCTAGGTCAACGGTCACCATTGACCGGTCAACGGTCAACACGGATCGGGCCTCGACTGGCCTCGGCGGGCCTGGGCAGTGCCAGATTTGGGCCGGGTTGGGTCAGCCAGGCCCGGGCACGTGTCTGGCACTCGGGTGGTCCACATGAGGGTTTAGGTCATTGGCGGGCTTGGTCTACGACTTTATCTAGTTGGACTCAGTCCCAGGTGGACTATGGGCAGCTAGTCCATGTGCCGCCCATCCATTGGTCCAGGCTGGCCATGGTGGACTCGGCTCACACACGGGGGCAGGGGAACTTATCCCCTTTCCCTCTCTCATGCACGCGGCTATGCACGGCCGCATACCACTGGCGACGAGTGGACCTTGGCCGGCATGGCTGGCTTGGCAGTGGCTAGGGCTTCACAGGGAGGTGGCGAAGGCAGTTGCAGGGTACCAGCGTGCTCGCGGAGCTCCAGCTTGCCGATGCGTACACGGTGGCATGCAGAGCAGCATGGCCGTAACAGCGAGATGTTGCAGCACGCAAGAGGCGGCTTTGGCTTGCGCTATCGCTTCGCGTGGCCACAGCGAGCGAGATGCTGGCCTCAATTTGGAGAAACGAGGACGTCGAGCCTGGCGGCCGACGGCTGCGGTGGCGCGGACGACGTCGGTGCTGCGGAGCTCCGGCAAACCATCGATTCCTCCTCCATCTTCTTCCTCCTCCTATGCTCAGAGCAGCTAGGAGCTCCAGGGAACTAGTGGCACGGCTAACATAGCACGGTGAGGCACGTGCGGTGGCGAGAGCCACGGCGGCACTCCGCCAGCCGGGATCTCATGGTGACCAGGGCTAGCAAAGCTGTCGAGCCCCACTGGGGTCATGCCGGTCTCCGAGAGGTTGCCAAGGGCATGTTCTAGGTGATAGCGAGTGCAGCGACGGGGTTATTGGATCCTAACTCATGGAAGGCGATAGGAACATGGGAAGGTGCTGTAGCGGCGGCCATGGGAGGGTGAGCTCACCTCGGTGGCGATTGTGGCGGCTGAGCTCGGGGTAGAGGGTGTAGGGCAGCACAACGGTGTAGATGAAGCAGAGTGGTAGCGCTGGGGTCGAGCGGGGTCGTCGGCTCCTCCGGCACGCGAATAGCAGTAACGGCTCCCAGGTCTGTCTCCTGCTCTGGTCCCGACGGCTCCTCTCCAACTCCTTCTCCTTCCCTCTCCTCTTCTCCTCGAGCAGCAAGCAGTGGTGACCAGCAAGAAAAGCGGCTGGCTTAGGGGAAAACCCTAATGAGCTCGGTGTTCCTCTTTTTATAGCCATGGAGAGACGCCCAAGGTAGACAAGCGGCACGGATGCAATGGAGGCCATCGGGCGGTCAAGGCGCGTTCTCAACTAGGGTTAGGGTTCATGGCGCGGCCAGGAGGCGACGGACGGCATCCAGGGCTCACGGCGCGTGGCGAACGATGGAGACGCGCTGTTCCACTTTTGGGATGATGGACAAGATGTCGTGGTGAGCAGAAATAGGAAAAAGGTAGGGACTGACAAGGCAGGCCCATGTAGTGAGAGGGAGCACGAGCAGGCGCGGACTTTGCTGGGCCGTTTGGCCTGGTAGGCTGACTGCGCGGGGAGGCAAGCGCTGCGGCCACGGGCGAGCGGGCAACAGCCTTGCTGGGCCGGCTCCGCGACTTGGGCCCAAGCGGGGACTTGGGGCAGTTGGGTCACGATGGCTGGCTGGGCTGCTTTCTTCTCTTCGATTTCCTTTTGCTTTACTAATCCTTTTTCTATTTCTTTCTCTTAACTACTAAACCAATCATGCCTTGATCTTGTTAGCAAAGTGTTAGTGACCAAGACATGTACTTGTTGGGTCCCCTAGGGTCTCATGGGGTTGTTGGGTGCCATGTCCATGGTTAGTCATACATATATATGTACATATGATAATAAAAGGTTATTTGATTTTATTACATTACATAAAATCAAATAAGAAGAGAATCGAACTCTTGTAATTAAATGCAATGCTTGAACTAACATTGGGTGCTACTTGTGCAACTATTGGATGTCTTCCTACATGACACTCGCCAACTATAGGTTATTTTAGAAAAACTTTTGTTGGTTATGATTTTTGGTGTTTAGGATTTTTAGGGTTGTTACAGGGCTGCCTAGTCAGCATGGCCGACTAGGCCAGCTTGAGGACCCAGCTTAGTTGAGTGGTGGCCGACTAAGGCAGTCGGCCAGGCTGGTTCATCCAGACCTGCACAGAAAAAATGATCGTCTTGATGTATCGTCTTTTCTTGAATGTGAAAATTACGCCCACCGATGTCAAAGCCTGATGCTTGTTGAGTAACATGTTGGACTTTTGATTTTCATGTCTTGAAATATACCGAATCTTGAATTCAGCAAATTTGAAGATAAGCTCAAGACAAGTATTAAGAGAAGCTCGAAGTGATCCATCTAAACATTGAAATTCACCAACAACTTGCTAAACAACCAGCAATGAATCACCATAGGCTTCAACATGTTGCACCCCCATGGAGCTCAACATGATCAACCTGAATAGAATAGCTTGATATTTGGTTTTACTGTTAGTACATTGGATCTCCAATCGGCTTGACATTCCTATCTCAACATTATTAGGAGAAACAAGAACAATACCAACACCTTGGCCATATTTACAAACCAATCCATCAAAATATAATTTCCATGGAGTGTAAGTGAGGTAATTGACTTCTTCATCAAGATCAATACCATGCTCAACAATAAAACTAGCAAGAACTTGACCCTTTATAGATTTTAATGATTCATAAGTCAAGTCATATTTAATTAAAGAGTATGCCCATTTGCCCAACCTTCCACTAAGGATTGGTCAATATAACATATGCTTGATGATATCGGCCTGGCATGCCACTACACATGTACTTGACAAAAGATAATGTCTCATCTTGTTACATGTAATGTACAGTGATAAGCATAATTTTTCAATATGGGCATACCTTGTCTCGAGATCAAGAAGATGATGCCCAAGATAAGCAATCACATATTCCTTCCCTTCATCTTCTTGAGTCATAATAGCCCCAATGATCTTCTCTTCAGCAGCAACATAAAGTTTGAATGGAGCTCCTCTCTTAGGTGCACGAAGAATGGGCAGAGATGATAGATATTCCTTTATGTTCTTGAATGCTTCTTGTTGGCTTGCCCCCCAAGTGAATTCAGATTCATCCTTATAGGAGTAAAAGGAATAATCTTTCTGGATAGGTTAGCAATAAATCTTCTCAAGTAGTTCACCTTACCTAAGAATTTCTACACATCTCTTTTGCATGTAGGTGGTTGAATATTCTTGATCTTCTCAATCCTCTTGGGATCAACCTCTATGCCTTTCTCATCAATGATAAAAGCCTAAGAACTTCTCAGCCGACACTTCAAAAGCACATTTGAGTGGATTCATCGTCAAACCATAGCGACGCATCCTCTCAAAAGCAAGACGCAAATCAGCTAAGTGAGATTTATGGGCATCCGATTTAATCCCAATATCATCAATATAAATCTCCATAATCACCCCAGTATAAATCAGATTCATTGCTCTCTGTTAAGTTGCACCTGCATTCTTCAACCCAAAGGTCATCACAATCCACTGAAACAAACCAACAAAGCCAGGACAAATAAAAGTCGTCTTGGATGTATTTTCTTCTGCCATAAAGATCTGATCATATCCAGCATTACCATCAAGAAAGCTAATCACCTGATGTCCAGAGGCATCATTGATCAACATGTCGGCTATAGGCATAGGATATTTGTTGGTATTTGTTAGCATCACTTAACGAGGTTGTCAATCATGACACTAAAAACATGTGACGACGGTTCTGCAGGTTAGGAAAGGATTCTGCAAGCATATAGAACTATCGTGTAGCACTTCGCCTGGGAGTACCAGGTGTCGATTTATTTATTCCCAAAGGAAGGCGGGGTATTGGTATATCCTTGGGTAAAGTGTGGTGAATTATTGGGCGAACGGTAAAATGGATAAATGGAATGATAACTAAGGATAACTTAGAATCTAAGATAATCTTAGAGTAATGATCGCTACTTCACTCTCAGGACATGCACACCGGGGTAATCTAGGTAACTAAGGTAGCTAAGTGAATAGAAAGATTATATCTAGTAAAGAAGCGTACGCACTCCCGATTAAACTGGACACAACGTACCACAAGCCTTACGTTTTACGAAACTAGTTCTAGCGTGATGGACTACACAAGCAAATAGAGTTGTCACCACCTATTGCTACCACCTCCGGAGACCTAGCCGCACCTACATGTAAGTTATAGCCTAAGCATCGTGCTTAATCTACAAGCTTACTATCTCTACTTGAGCTCTAAGTAGAGACACCTTAACCAGATGACAGGATAATACCAGATAATATAACTATCACTAAGATAACTTGGTAAACCTATGCCTATAATCAAAGCTTAACCTCACTACTAATAAATAGCAGGAAAGTAAGACTTGAATGTAAAGGCGTAAGTAAATACTTAATGAAATACTTGAAGTAAAGTACTTGTATTAAGTAGATAATGTATGATTACAAAGAAGTATACCGAACTCGAAGACTCCAAAAGACTCTTCCGGATTCCAAGGCAGGAACTTCACCCAACTCCTCTCCTCTTGCAGGCGAATGCTACTCTAGCTAAGCTAGAGCTAGAGCGAGAGGGCACTAAGCACTATAGCTAGAGCTTCCTAAGCTAAGGCTCTTGCCTTCTTATGGTTGTGAGGTAATGAGGAGTAATGTAGTGATGATTGTTTCAATGGCCGAGGTGCCCTTTATATAGTGATGAGAACACCATGGGGTACTTGTAGGTCGAAGGGGAGGTCGGTTTGCCAGCACTGCCAGGGCGGGCGCCCTAGGCCTAGGGCGAGCGCCCTGGCTAGGGTGGGCACCGTCTACCTGGCACCGCCTCATGATCAAATGGCCATGACTCATCCCCTCAGGTCGGTTGCATGCTGGTTGAGTTGGTTTAGAGTTGGTTCCAACCAACTTCACCTCTTGAGCGCATGACATTGGGCCCATGGATCCAAGTGACTTAAATCGAGAGCCCTTGGATCAAACCAACTTGAATTCAACGGTTGGGAGACGTGGGAAGGTGTTGTCGTGGATCGGTGACGTGGATGAGTCCGAGAGCTGGCACGACCAGGGTGGGCGCCCTGGTCAGGGCGGGCGCCTTGGCCCTGGCTAGGTTGCTGGCCATGTCACGTTCCATTGCCTCCTCATGGTCCATTTGCACTTATTTTTGGTACTTTTCTTGCATACAAATATAAACTCCAAGTACAAGTGGAACTAGGTAAAATTCAAAGCAAATTTAGACATTGTCAGGTTATTTTGCCATTTAATTAATGAAATGTTGATGGTAAAAATAGGGGTTAGCAACCATCGACAATATTCATCTTTGGGAGTGGCTCTATTCATATCTCTAAAATCAATGCTAACTCTAATCTTGCCAGAATCCTTCTTCTCAACAGGCACAATATTAGAAACCCACTTCGCATACTGGCATGGACGAATGAATTCAGCTAGCAACAACCTGTTGATCTCCTCCTTGATTCAGCCATGGATGGCTGAATTGAAACACCACAGTTGTTGCTTGAAAGGTTTGAATCCATCCTTGATAGGGAGCCAATGCTCAACAAGATCTCGGCTTAATCCAGGCATCTCAGTGTAATTCCATACAAAACAATAAACATATTCCTTGAGAAGCGCGATTAACTCAGCTTTGTAATCGGCTTCCAAGTTTTGATTAACAAACGTTGGCTGCAGTGTAGTGCCATCCCCAATATCAACTTGTTCTAAAGGGTCGGCCAACGTGAAACCTCGACCCAACTTATTGAGCTCATCAAAGTCATCAATAGCCTCACAAGCATTGGTGTTTTCAGCCTGATACTGTTCAACATGATGCTGTAACCATTCAATATTATCCATTGATTACATTATAGTGCTAAGCCGATTGTCAATCAGCTTAAGTGTTATAAGAATAAAGTCTTGCCTAGTAAAACTTACAAAATCATATTTAGACAAATCTCTACCAGACAAGAAACTGAAAGCACCATGCCCCCTAGCTTCACATGCATCGGTTGGCAATCTCAACCGATGAATCAACATAGACGACCTCAATGGCATCTCCTACCCATTGGATGAGAAATTGGTGCAAGCTGGACGGCACACACTCATTGGCATGAATCCAATCACACCCATGTATCATATTGTAGCTACCCTTGATATTAGCAATGAAGAATGTCGTAGCCAAAGTCTTGCTCCCGATGGTCAACTCAACGTTAGCAATATCTCTAGCTAGAATTGGGGCCTCACTACCAACACCTATGATAGTCATGTTGGTCTTGACCATCTCTTCGTCTTTGTTCCCAAGCTTCTTGTATAACGAGTATGGCATGACGTTCACGATTGCATCGCTGTCCACCAACATGCTATGAATCAGCACCCCATTAATGTGACCTTTCAAATGTAGTGGTCTAAGATGATCCACTCGCACTGCTGGCTTCTTGAATATAGCATCCTCAATAGAAAATACCAATTCTGCTGCTGGTGGCTCCTCTTGATCATGACTGAGCACGTAGTAATTAGAGGGTAAATATACCACGTTCACATCTCCACATGCCGATGATGGCTCGTAATCAACCATCTCCTCATCCGGGACCTCTGGAGCCTCCAGGTCCACCATATTAGCAATAACGGTAGCAAACTCCTTTGGTGAGTCACCAAGGTCTCCAGAGCCTGCAGGAATCGACACAGGCACCTCGGAAAGCAGCACAGCCAATTCAGTAATCACCGGGGTATCTGTAACAAAAATAGTCGGCTTGGCTGACTCATCAGCTGGCCTAGCCAGCTCAGTCGGCTTAGCCGACCCTGCAGCCGGCTTAGCTGACTCCTGACTTTCCTAGTCAGCAGTAGCATTGGAGGCCGGCCTGGCTAGCTCAGGGGCCGGCTTAGCCGACTTAGTCGGCCTAGCCGGTTCTATGGCCGGCTTAGCCGACTGAGCAGGAGCAGCAGTCGTGATGATAGTCTCCGGTGGGGCTTCTTGGGGTTCTTATGGTGCGGGTGGTTCTTCAACTATCCCAAGAGCCTCCTTCAACTTCCTTTGTTGGGCACGTTGTAATTTCCGCCTTTGAGTTTTGTCCAGCCCTCATGGGTACCACTTGGGTTGAGTGTACTTGGGATCCCTCGGTGGCTTCTCCTTTCCTTGAACTCCAACAACTTCTTCAAGAGGTTCTTCTTTCTTCTTTGCTAGATTTTCACGTCCAATCACAATCAGCTTGTTGTCATTAACAACAGGAGCTGACATCAAGCCGATTATGATGCTAGGAACAAAAACAGATTTCTTGGGTGCCTCAACCTCCTTTGGCACATATACTTGCTACATAAGGTCCTTTTTTAATTCTTGAGGAGCTAAAACCTATGACTTGATCATCTTTTCTTGATTTGATCCGCTAGAGCCTGATTGACCACCTAATCGGCTAAAGACGGAAACATTTGAAGACAGACCAGCAACTCCTCCCAATCTCTGCTGCATGGGAGCCTGAGGATATGACACCTACACTCCTTTTGATCCCCATTGCACGATGGGTATGATAGGTGGAGCTAGTGGTATAGGTGATTCCAACAGGACACACGACGACCAGCAAGCTGCAAGGAAGAATCTGCTAGTGGAGTCATCACCAATTGCTTATTTCTTTGCTCATCACATTTTGGCAGTGTTGACTCTCTTTTTTTATAGGCCGATTTTCAGAATCGGCCTTTTGCTTCTTTTACTTCACCATAAGTTGATCAAAAGTACAAAGTAGCTTTACCACATGTGGTTTAACTTTCTGCTCTTTCTGTTTCCAAACACCAACTTTCGGCTTATGAGGAATAAATGTGCACAACACACGAACATCGGGAGCAGAACTGTCTGAGGAAGGGAGCCGGCCTGGCCGACTGGGTCAGTCGACCTAGCCGACTGGCTGGACCTGGCTAGGCCGACTGTGTCAGTCAGCCTAGCCGGCTCTGGCTAGCCTGTGCTGGAATTGGCCTAGCTGACTAGGACTGTCGGCCTAGCCGGCCTCTACAACGCCGCGCGCGTCTCATACCATCTTTGCCTTCTCAAAGCTTTCGCTGATCCAGCGGTGATTGTAAGCTTGTTCTTGCCTTGTTGGTCCTTCTCAAGCACCACTTGTTGCCTCGAATTCTTTTGAATATTCGGTGTGGCACGTGGTTCGCCAATAATGACATTCTTGGCTTTAGCTTTAATGGCTTGCTCGGGTCGGATCAAGATTGGTGGACTTCATGCTTCAATTGTATTCATGTGTGCAGGAAAAGGATTCTTGTTGATCTCCATAGCACAAAGACTCAATCATCTCTTGTTAAGGGCCAATGGGACCTACCGACGAAAGACATTACAATCATTAGTTGCATGAGAATAAGAATTATGATATTTACAGTAACCACGTCTCTTAATTTCATCTGCAGAAGGCATGGTATAATGAATTCTAATGTATCCGATTTTGAGTAACTCATCAAAAATTCAGTCATATTTAGAAGTATCAAAACTAAATTTCACTTTCTCATTCTGATTCCTTTGAATCCGCTTGAGAGAAAAGCAAGTAACTTGTTTATTCTCTGCTGGCCATCTAATTTCAGCGGCCAACGTCTCCTTACTTTCATCATTCGAATCATCTAAAAAAGCAACAAGAGCATGTGTATTAACGATGGTATTTATACACATCTTGAGATTCTTTAAGGCGCGATTCCCAGAAAACAGCCCTCTCGACAAGATGATTAAAGCTAAAAAACTGTACATTTTCAAGCTTTTCTTTGATTTTATAATGCAAACCATTGAAATATATATCAACAAAATCTCTTTCAACAATATTAACATGAAAGCACTTATTCTTAGTTTCTCTAGCTCTTCTAAACAAATCTTGTACAGTTTCATCATGCATTTTCTTAATGGCAGTAAGATGTGTCAATCTAGTTTCTTGAGCTCCAGTATAAAAATGATTATGAAACTTTTCTTCTAAATCAGCCCAAGAACTAATAGTTAAAGGTGGTAAAGTAGTAAACCAAGCAAAAGCAGTCTAGTAAGAGATAAATTTAATTATGAACTCGCATATAATCATAATTACTGGCTTCACCCATTTGTGCAAGATACATGTTAACATGTTCCATTGTTGATTTACTACTACTACCATTAAACTTTTGAAAATCTGGTACCTTCCAACCGTCAGGAGCTTTCATATGATCAAAAGTTGAAGGGTACGGCTTGGTGTATACATGCTTGAAAGATTTAAGATGAACACCTAAACTTTCCTTGATAGACTTAGCAAATTCATCCCTAAACCGATTGAACATATCATCTATATTGGTAGAAGAAGAATTTTGTGTGCCTCCAAGCATAGGATTTACACTAGGAGACTTCGGTGGGTTAGGTAAAATGTTATTACCCCCAAGCTCTTGACGCTCTATGATCGGTTCGTAATATTTGAGTCGATATTTGAGCACCACCTGCTGAACTTGTTCCAACATGACCGGTCTTATCGATTAGAAAAACTAAAGAGTCCGATATTAACTTACTAGCCTCATTAAAAGGAGTTTTTTTGTCAAAAGAACCTTGAGGCATGCCAAATTCAGGTTGTGATAAAACACCCGATTGCTCTGAATCGGTTGTCTTACCTTCTAATTTATCTAAAGGATCTACAACCATCTTATATGATTGTTGCATAGTTCTAGTTATTTATCTGAAAGTGCAGTATTTTGTTGTAGAATCATCTTAGCAACATCAGCTTGTGAAATTGGTACTTCATCATACTTAGGAGAATTATCTTTAGGGTTTACCTCATGCTCAGATGATGAAGCTCGCAAGACTTCAGCAACACATGCCGGCCGTTGGAATAACCCAGCAAAAAAGCCTTCTGGAGTTCCCCGAGCTGCAATTCAGGAGATAGCTCCTCCATAGATGCGGGATTGATGATGTTGCCACTATGGACTTCGCTCAAGTCCTTTGTTGCATCTCCATTTGAACCCATGTCACCGGTAGATTGATATGTCAATTTACGTCTTGATATCCCCAGCGGAGTCGCCAAAAAGTATGTTGACGTCGATTCGTGACCGTGCCAACACACCAGCGGGTCTTGGACACCTAAGGAGGTTGTCTCTACAACCTGTAATGCAGCAAACACACAACATAACCGGCCAAACTGATCTAGAGATAAAAAAAGGCCGATATGTAGAGCTCGTGTATGGCTGAAACAACTCTCGAACCATCTCCGGAAGGATCCGTTAGGAGGAAGCACATGGAGGATCACTTAGGACCAGCAAGTCTGCCAAAGATACTAACTAATCTCATGGAGAGACGAGCCAGACAATAGGTAGAGGGGTTGAGAAGAGAGAATTAGGGCAAAAGAGGGTAATTGTGTTGTTTTCGGCCATGATCCTCTCGAATATATAGAGGAGGGTTGGTCTTATCCCAGTAGAAAACAACTCCAACACGTGATCTCCAAGTTTTCCACAATTAAAACTTGCCAAAACATGATTTAGAATCAAATCGGCTCAGACTCAGTTCTAGGCCGGCCTAGCTGGCCTCCCACCCGGCTTAGCCGGTTTTTTGTAGAACCTGGTTTTTCACAGAATATCAAGCGCTAGCTATATGTGTGCCCAGGAAGTCCACATGACACATATAACAACAAAAATGGAAATATCAAAGACAATGCTTTATTATATCTCAAAACATAGTTATATCAAAACTTACATCTGTTACAAAGCATGACGGAAACTATTCTACTCTACTGTTTGGGTCTCCATACTCCACAGGGACAGTTGACTGGGGGAAGCACTCACTTAGAACACTTGGAACTTCTTTGGTAAACATATCACTTGAATCCACCATCTGGTACCCATTCGGGATTTTTCCAAAGTAATTGAAAAATAAAGCAAGCGTAAGCATACCACCGCTTAACAAGCATAATATGAGGGGGATGAAGGCTCAAAGGTTTAACACGGCTGAACTGTGGTAAGCAATTTTAGTAGATCAAGTTTTATCATTAGAATCTTGAGTTGCTAAATTATGCTTAAGCTCCAATTCCCACATAATCATAAGTAATGGCAATAATACAATAATGAATAAACATGAGCATCAACATCATAGAACATCAATAACAACCCATTAGTTTGTTAATTTTTCAAGCCGCTCGTGACCGTGAGCACGACTATTATCATAGTTTTATATTCTGCAGTGGTTGTACACTTTCACCACAAGTCATGATTGCCTTTTTGCTGAAGGTGATCAGCCTGTTGACCCACTTCCAAGGTAGGTCGGTAGGGTCACTACGAAGTTTTTCACTAGTCGTTCTAATAGGTAGCAGCCGCTAAGGTTTTAGCCGTCTAGCTGCTGGATCTCTCCTTCAGAAGTGGCACACATGGCCGCGACATGGAACACACCCTGGCAGGAGCAGAACCAAACCAATCTAGTGCCCCCTCTTGCCCTATCAGTAAGCTGCTGACGAACTAGAACAGATCAAGATACTAGGCTAAAACCAGAGCCATGTAGTTCTCATGGTTGTACTGTAAGTCTTGGATTTTGCTCACAGATAAGTCCTTATGAATCCATGTTGCTAAAAAGCACATTTTAAACATCATTGCATATGCCATTAGTCATTATTAAGGAATTTCCATTATTAATTAGAGCAACTAGCAAAGCTACCCATATGCATAAACCATAGGTATCAAGGATCAAGATAACAAATACTACCCCTCAAAAAAAAGATAACAAATACTAGGAATATCCTTAAGGGCTATTCATATTTAACACATGCAACATGAATATAGTGAAATTATGATTATTAGGTATCAAGGAGAGCCTCATATTATACTTGCCTAAACACTTGCTCAAACATCCTCATACTTTGCTTCTGGATCATTCTTGCATAGCTCCACTTCTAACGTCGATAGAAAACAGCACAAGCATCATAGATAAACCTATAAACAATACACCAATCATTACAAAAACAATACATAAAGGTTTCAAACACGTAGGGCTGGTAACTACGATCGTTGAGTACAAAAACAACTGAAAACAAAGCTATGATTAAAGACATGAAGATCGAAGGTAAAAGCTAGAAGGTTCGATAAATGATAGGAATGGAACAAACATGATCTAACTTGAAATTGGCAAAGCACATTGATATATAGATGTTTGTAGATAAATATGGATATGTGGTATTTGCTGGTAAGATGGTAAGTCATTTTGAGTATTGGTTTGGCCAGGAAACATGAATGTGAAAATGCACTGCACTGACTGCTGGACAGCAGCAGTAGCAGTTACTATGTCATCTATATCTCAGCCATTGGGGATTGCATAGAGGAACAAACTTGTGGAATCATGTGCAGGGATTACATGAACATGTAGATTTAAGGGCTTGGTGATTTGGGCATCGGATTAGCGGGGAACGCGATTGCAAAACTAGACTGTGTAGCTGCTGGTACGGCAGGACAAGCGACAATGGCGATGTTCATAACTCCAGCACCATGGTTCATATGACCCATCCAACTTTCAGAGACATGTGCAAGTATGTTTTAGACAATTTGGTCCAAAGACTTGACTAACGGAGTGGCGAATCATTGGGAACGCTCATGCCAACCGGCTGCAGCGTGGCTGCCAGGCAGCAGGGACAACGAACACAAAAATGATGATATCTCTTTAATCTTAGATGTGATGGACACGAAATTTCTCAGAGGCGTGTGCAGGTATATGAATTATGTTCTAGCCAAAGGGTTCAACACAGAATTCAAAGGAACAACGGGGGATGCTATTGCTTTTGACGGCAGCATTGCTGGACGTGGAAACAGCAGAGCATATAACATGCAAATCTCGTCCAAACACAATTATACATGATTGATAATTCATCATTTACAACAGGGAACATTTATACAAGATGGAAGATGGCCTCACATTGAGGTTGACAGCAGTTGGAGATGAAGGTGATGCCAACGCAGCATCGACAATGGTGACAATAGGGCCTGCGATCAATGGGACAACGTCAATTCCACTTGATTCATGATTCCACACTACATGATAGTTCAAGAGATGGATGATAGGATTATTGAACAGCAAGATCAGAGAGGGAAGAGGGAGAGGCGTCCTCACCCTGTGCTGTACAGAAACAGTGGCGACGACGATCGTCGAGGTGCTGTTGTAGATTCAGGGAGACAGCAAGGCTCACCGGGATGGCATCAATGAAGCGCTGCAACACCATGGTGTTGCCTTGGGGCGTCACAACGGAGAGCAAGCATCAGAAACATGAGTCTCATGATGAAGAACAAAGAAGTCCACAACCCTTACCACGGCATGGTGTAAAGAAATCAGGCAACAGGGAGATATGTGCGGTGGCAAAAAACAGATTTGTGGCGGCACCTGTACTCCGTTTGTGTGGAGGAGCAGCAGATGGAGCGATGATATGTGGAGGGGGCGACCATGGGAGATGGAGGAAGAAGAGGAGGAGATGGGAGATGGGGATGCTCCTTCTTTGGTTCTTGTGTGCGGGAAAGAGGAGAAGAGGAAGAGGCGCCATCTTTTGGTGGAAGGGAGGAGATGAAGAGCTGCTGTTTTCGTGGAGCAACAGCAGGTGGAAGAGGAGGCGTGAGAGAGGGAAAGAGGCTGTCCATCTGCTGTGTGCATGAGGGAAGGGGAGAGAAGAAGATATGGCTGAGTTTCTGCATGGAGGCATGCCATTGAAGTGGAGTAAAACGGGTGCTATCAAGATGGAAATGAAGAGAGGTGACTGCTGGTTTGTGCATGAGAAAAGGAGAGGAGATGAGGGGCGCATCAGTTCTGCAGGGAGAGAGGAACATGCATGGCTGTTTATGAGCCTTTCACTCCTAGGAGATTGACAAAAGAGAATAAAGAAAGGCTTGTAAAGGGAATTAAGGGAGGAATATTTGCTGCAATTTCTGCATGGAAGAAAGGGAAGATGCGCAAGTTTTGTGCATGCGTGTAATTGAAAGGATGGAGTAAAAGGAGTGCATCTATTTTTTTTGCATGAGTACGGATAGGCGTGCGAGAGCAGGAGATGGCTGGCCGTGGCTTGTCATGCTCTTATATGTTGAGTAACTGTAGAAAAGAGGAGATAAAGCCTCTAGTTGACACAAAGGACAAAGATAAGAGAGTCAACGAGGAGGTGACGAAAAGCAGAGATCAATATTTGGTTGATCTGGGCTTGTCACACTGCAAAAGAAAAATATATGGGTTGCCATGATGGGCTAGGAAGAATGGAAGAGGGACGAGGAAGGATTGGCCCGAAGAATTTATAGACACAAAATTGATTGAGAGCTCGAGAAAGAAAAGAAAGGAGAGAAAGAATGGGTCATGCTAGATTCTTATACATGACGGCTTTAGACACAATTGGAGTTTTAGATATTGATTTGGTATTTGGGGATATGAGTTAGTATCATATTCTAAGCGTATTTGAAACAAATTCATTTTTCAAACTTAAACACTATGCAAAGGCATGAATGCAACAAATCAATAGATTAAATTGCAAAAGTTTTAGAAACTCAAAATTTTCACTATTTAGAATATCAACAACTGAATTAAAGTTGGGAATCCTAGAAAAATAATAAAATTATTTAATGTTATTTAGTGTTGTCTAAGTCACATCCTAAAATAGAAATTTTGAGGTGTGACAGTTTTCACGGGGGCAAGTCAGGTGCCCGGCCGGCTTAAGCCATACTCGGCTAAGTCGGTTCGGGCACTCGGCTTAGCCGGCGACCATGGCCAGCTGACAGTACAGCCGGCTTAGCCAGTTGGGCAACCTAGCTAAGCCGACTAAGGAGGGAACCTGGTCTGGCCGGCCTAGCCAGCCGGCTTAGCCGACTGGGCCAGCTCGCCTGTGGCTCGCCATCTTCTCCGTGTGATCGTTTGTTTCATTGATGACGCCACCTGACCTTGACCACGTCTAAGGCTCTCGTATTATCAAATATGACATCGGATATTTTTTAGTGTCAACACCATCAAAGAATATCTTGTCTATTTTTTTCTGTAGCAGTGAAGGTGATGGCAAACCATAGTCCATTCCATCCGGTTTTTTATCTGGCACACATACAAGTGTATACAGCTTCCCTCGTGCCATCGCCAGTTAATTAGACCAAAATGAAAAGCCGTTTCAACGTTTGTGCTTTAGCCCAGGTTTTCTATATGCCGGTTTGCGACTATAGCACCGCCGCGCCAGTTTAACTCACAAACTGGCAGTGCCAATGGTCAGATAGTCATTCGGTACGGTACCAAGAAGCTTCATGCCCAGGTACGGAATCTCGAGCAAGCGAACCGCGTCAGCAGTGGGGATATATTCGGAATTGTCCGTCTCAGTGATGTAAAGTCCCCCACGGCGAACGCACCATGGTCGTCGCTGTAATTATCTATTTTTATTTTTTTGCAACTGTATTTTTTATATATTAATAAAGCAGCCATATTACGTGATAGAGGTCTTTCGAAGAAAACCTAGTTATATCGAGGTCCAATAAACGTAAAGGACAACAACATCGACTAAAACATAGGGAAAGATGATTCTGCCAGTGAGAGATATACGCAGGGACATTGAAGACGCGTATATCTGGATAGACTAACCACGCGTCGCGTCGATGAATAATAGGTTGGTGGAGCTGTTGAAGAATGAACAGGCCGACAACCGAAAGATATCGTTGAAGAAGTCGCCGAAGGTAGAAAAAACTCTACCGATAAGTAGAATTATCGAACCAACGTTGTAGAAGTAGTTGTCTGGTTAGAGCCGACGATGGCACGACCGAAGGCTGCGAAGAAGGGATGGAGGCATGCAACATATGGTGAACAGGAGGTGTGGCTGCATGCCAACCACCCAAAATAACAAAGACAAAAAAGAAAAGAAAGACATGAAAAGTAAAAAGATGAAGCAAAGGATAAGGCCTGCAGTGGATGACTATGGACGACGTGGGCGGACACGAAAGTCCTGGCGCATTGATCCCTGTTGCATGGCCTCCACGTATAGTTGGTGGGCCCCATAGACCAGACGCTGGGTCCCACTGCTGCAAACAGGGAGACGTGGAAAGCTCCACAGCCGCATCCACCGGGAGTACCGAGATTGGACCGTCGCCTCCGCCGTGACGGACAACAACAACACCAACTCTGGCATGCAGAGCATTCGGGCGTGTGCATGGCGCTGCCCAGCCTCCATCACCGCCGGCCGCCCCTGGTGCGAGGACGAAGTCGCCCTCGATGAAGAGGGCGACAAAGAACGGAGGCCGGGAAGCGCGATTGTCGGGGTAGCCCACGGCGGTTGCAGTCAAGGAGGAAGTGCCGCCTGGCAATGGCGGATCTAGAGCTCCTCTTCCTCCATGGAGATGTTGTGCTTCTTCTTCTCCCGCTGCCCCACCTCCTCCATGGCGACATGTTGTTCCTCCCTTTGCTCCACCTCCTCCATGACAGACTCCACCCATGCGACGGCGGCGGTGGTACGAAGCTATCACCAAAGGAGGCAGGCGAGGGCGGATGTCTTCATAGTCGTCGCCGATTTGGCGCGATAAGGGCTGGCAAGGAGGCCCCCAGGTAGTGGATCGGCATGTTGATATGGCTTTATCTTCATAGATAGAACAACATATAATGGCCATCTAGGCCTTTATTCCACATGGAATTTTACAAGGATGGGAAGAGGGGTGGAGAGGATGGAGGAGGTACCGGCCCTCCTGCCCTGTCGCCGGCGAGGACGCCGGTGGAGAGGGCGGGGGCCAGCGACGGGATCTCAGGCGGTGCGAGTTGGATGGGATGAAGGAGGAAGAAGGTGTACTACTTTCGCACAAAGCGACTCTTCTCGCACAAGGCGACTCGGCCCCTCCGTCGTTGCGTGAATATTATTATACGTACACGTATGGGGATTCAACCTCACCTGCTTGGCTGCATCGCCCCTCGACAATTCTGCCGGCCGGCAAACGGCAGCAGCAGCGGATTCATTCGGCAAGATGATTGCAGACCATCAACCAACAACTTATTTTGTCAAAAAAAACCAACAACTTATTATATACCATGCCGTCAAAAAAACTTATTATTATTATACTATATATACTTATATAGTATGTACGTGGCTGTGCCCGACGTTTCTGTGCATATGCATGGTGGCCACGTACGCTCCCGAAGACGGAGGAGACCTGACCGACGACCGTGCATGCGGATCGGACTGTGGTGGTAGCGGTCTCCTACCGATAATCCGACGGAACCCGGCCGGCAGCCCGGACCACGAACAGGAACGGAGAATTGTCCGCGGCCGGCCGCCAGTTGATGTAAAGTCCCGCACAAGTCCAGGCCAGCGCCAGACTCCCTCGCGCGCAGACTTACAGCCTCCATGTGGTGGTGCCTCTGAATAGCGTCAAAACCAGCTGCCTCTCTCCTCTCGAGTCTATACTAGTCGTCGCCCGGACCGTTCCACCGAGTCCATCCGAAGATGGAAGTCACTTTCCCCACGGCAGTTCTTTGCCGTCGTCTTCTCAACTCCATTTCAAGCCAGCTTCATTTTTAAGTTAGGCTCCCTAGCTATGGTAGCTGCATAAGTACATACATGCACACACACGCAACGAACCGCGTGCACCTGATCCTAATAGTAGATGTTAATTTCATAGCCAACTTCACAATCAAAACAGAGCAAGAGCTACAGGATGCATGGATGACGACGTCGACGTGAAGGTCGGGAGCGCTAGCCCCACTGCCCGGCGGGGATACCACCCATCAGCCAAGAGGCAGCATCAGTACGAGAGGCCGCCGCCGACGATGTCGTCGTCCTCGGCCGCACCTGACCTGCAGGTGGACGAGGCCGTACGGAGGAGGAGGTGGTGGCCGCGGTCGTTGCGCAGGTGCTCCAATACCACGAGGAAGGCGCTGCTGGCCGCCATATGCGTCGGGGCAACCGTCATCGTCGTGTTATTCGCCGGCGGGAGCTCGCCCGACGGGATGCTGCACTCCTTGCTCTTCCAAGGTGTGTATCATATATTCATCTATCTATCGTTTTAATTTGGCTTTATGCCATAATTAAAAAAATCATATATCTTGTATATGTAAAAGTCTATATGTATCGTGCCCATTTTCAATAATTCGCCGCCCTCCAATCTATTCCGAGCATGTATGCGCGTTTTTTTAACAAAATTAAAACCGAATGAATTTTATGTACAAGTGCAGCACTTCCTTTTAACGATTGGATTGAGATCATGCCTCGGCATCGATAGACGTACTGTGTGATTTTACTACAGTGCCTCTCTAACAAGTTGGTGTGTAACGATCGGTCGATAGCAAATTAATTTGTGCATATGCGTGTACGAGAGAGAACAAGGGAACCGATAAAGCTGGACCACTAATATGGTTTTCATAGTATCAACTGGGCTAGCTATATTATTCATGCCAATTTGAAACATGACAGCCTAAGTGCAACGCCACCGGTGGACCATATTTATTAGTCTATACGAGAGGCCGGCCGGATTTGGCACCCGGCCATCGTCCAATGCATACACCACCATGCGCGTGGTATCTCGATTCTCGGCTGAGGAATATGCCACCTAGGGCTTCAAGAGATCTGGCAGTACTATATGGAGAGAGAGAGAGAGAGAGAGAAGCAGCCATATTAGCAGTCCCCATATCTTGAGGTGAAGAAAATAGGGATTTTGAGAACAAACCATATAATAAGGGGAATATTAGGTATTCAGGTCTAATCCATCATGATCATAGGTCCTAAGAATCATCTCCAAAATACTCAAGAACTTAGATCTATACAACTAAAAAATCACCAAGAAAAGGTTGCGGAATTTCACAAAAATAAAAAACAAATGATTTGAAGGAATACATGTCTTGGGCAGCAACTTCTCTTATAGGGCTATTAAACATTCGAATAGTGACCCTCGACACTGCCCGCCCCTGCGTCTGAGCGCACCTACGACTCCCTCTTCGAGGGTGACATGTCGTCTAAGGACGCCGAGGCTCTCGAAGTAAAGTTCCCTGCTTACAGAGGCAGAGGACCGTGTAGTTAGGTTGATCCCCGTGGATCGCAGGGTTGTTTTATTCAAAATGTAGCCCCAATGGCGGTGGGGGCGCATGTGGACGCTCCTATATTTTTTGACATTCTCTTCTTCTAATACAAAGATGCACACACTTATGCGTATTCGAGAGAAAAAAATAACCCCAGGTCTATACATGAATCACTTAGAAATGAGAGTTGAATAGTCTAAGTTGGTCCTTCATGCATCAGATGACCATTGGTCCTTCATGAATCGCTTCACACCTCGATGTAAGCTCTCCAATGATGCCATATATATGGCCCACTTCAATAACCTTCTCTAGGTTTCGAGTACCACACCCAAAAACCACAATATCCATAGTTTAAGGTTGAAACCGACAAACCCTCCAAATTAAACTCATGTAGCCAGTATGCAACACGTCTGATATCAATATGTGTGTGCTCTCAATCCCTTTCTCCTAAGGGCATCCCAAAAACTAGCTACGTGTGACAAGCAAAAAGTAAAAGAGAGAGTAGTCTTTAGCAAGCAAATAGTTGATCTATGCCATATAGCCTAAGAATATTTGAGAGAGATGTGGGTCTAATAGTGTAAAGTAGTCTTTCTTCTTATCTCTTACCTGCACATCAGCTAACTACAGAGCTAGTATTAGCTATTACTATTGTCGACGCCCTAACAGTTCATAAAATGCTCATGACACCTTGCCTTAGCTAGGTCAAAACCTCAACATTGACTTCGGCCAACATTGCTTTCATCATCACCACTTGCATGTGCTCTTTCTAGTCGACACTAGCTAGGAGATAGAATGAACTTGTACTTGCTTCCAAAGTTTGAACTATTCAAATGAACCTGTACAAAATTGACGCGAGAAATCGCGTGGTGGAGGATAGCAACGTGAGCAACACTGCACGTACTACAGAAAAGGTGCAGATGAAGGTGATATGCATCATGAATGTGTGCCCATGAGCCCATCGATCAGTGCGCGCGGTGGTAATTCAATGTGTGATGTTGCATCGAAGACTGATATGATGGACTATCATTGCACCATTCTTTGTATGGGAATACATGTCCATTTGTGCTACCGGAATTATATATAGAGAAAAGTCGGAGGAGAAGCACTCATTATCTTCTGACTTCTGGTGAACAATTTAGCACTTCTGGTTAGCAATTTAGCAGTGGCGGGTATGATAAGTCGCTAAGCGTTGGTCACAGAGTAGTTAGGATACTGACCACACTGTCGTGAAGCCACCCAAGTTGAGGAAGTACATACATGCCATTGACATCAAAAGGCAGATTACAAGCTTTTGCAAATTTACTTTTTGCGTATCTTTGTATTACACAATCAATATTGTTCCTGTTTAAGAAAACATATAAATGTCTAAAAAACATGATGTTTTCGCTTAGGGACACACTGGGTTATTCCCATGTATTCAGCTAGAGACTACGATCTGCATGCCTGCGTGGATTAAACATCATGTTTTTTTATTAACATGCTTGAAGAAACTGAAATACAATAACATACTCAAGTGCTAGTGATGCCCTTGCATAGATAGTGCATATTATTACGTTCTATCTAATTTTTCTTTATGTGCGATGACGAATCTGCAGGTTTTGAAGACAAACCTCCATTTAACCTCACCGCCGACCATCTCCTCGACGGCCTTCTCACAGCCGAGTTCGGCTACCGGTCGTGCCGGAGCCGGTATGAGTTCGCCGGTTACCACAAGAAATCGTCGCACAAGCCATCACCCTACCTCCTCGCCAAGCTGCGGAAGCAGGAAGCGCTCCAAAAGCGATGCGGCCCCGGCACGGTCGCGTACAAAAAGGCACTCCGGCGGCTTGAATCCAAGTCCAACCCTGCCGACGTCGGGGACAACGACTGCCGGTACCTCGTGAACATCAGTTTCCGAGGCCTAGGCAACCGGATTCTCTCCGTCGCGTCGGCCTTCCTCTACGCGGTGCTCACAGAGCGCGTCCTCCTCCTCAACGGAGGCAAGGATGACGTGGCTGATCTCTTCTGCGAGCCCTTCCCGGGCACCACGTGGCTGCTGCCGCGCGCCGGCTGGTGGTCTCCGCTCAGGAAGCTCGATGATTACGATGGCAAGTCCAAGGTGAGCCTGGGGAACATGTTGCAGAGAGGCGCCGCCGTCGAGTCCGCCGACGGGAAGAACGTGTCGTGGCTGTCTCCGCCGCCGCCGTACGTGTACCTCCACCTCGCCGGCGAGTACGGCTTCCACGACAAACTCTTCTACTGCGGGGCGCACCAGCGGCTCCTCCGCGGAGTGCCGTGGCTGCTCATGAGGGGGGATGGCTACTTCGTGCCGGGGCTGTTCCTCACGCCGCCGTTCGTCCAAGAGCTCGAGGCCATGTTCCCGGAGAAGGACGCCGTGTTCTACCACCTCGGTCGGTACCTTTTCCGCCCCAACAACGCCGTCTGGCGCGGTGTCACGAGCTACTACGGCGACAACCTCGCCGGCGCCGGTCGCCTCGTCGGCATCCAGATCAGGGTGTTCCAGGAGAAGCAGCCACCGCAGCAAATCCTGGACCAGCTCCTGTCTTGCGTCCGCAACGAGAAACTGCTCCCAGAGACGACGACCGCAACAAAAGACAACGGCACGTCGCTGTCGTCCTACGGTGTCCTCGTGACGTCGCTGAGCTCGTGGTACTACGAGAGGCTCGAGAGCGAGTACAGCAGCAGACTCGCCGGCGGCGTGCACCAGCCGAGCCACGAGGAGCAGCAGCGGTGGCGCGACGAAAAGCACGACGTCAAGGCGCTGACCGAGATGTACCTGCTGAGCATGTGCGACGTGCTCGTCACCAGCGGATTCTCCACGTTCGGGTACGTCGCGCAGGGGCTCGGCGGGCTGCAGCCATGGATCATGTCGAGGCCGTCCCCATTTGAGGAGTGGAGAGAGGGTCAGGCAGCGCAGGAACCGCCATGCCAGCGCGCGCTCTCCGTCGAGCCGTGCTTCCACTCGCCGTCGTACTATGACTGCACGGTGAGGAGGGACGTGGAGCTGGACAAGGTGACGCCGTACATCAGGCGCTGCGTGGACGTCAGCTGGGGCATAAAGCTTGTGAATCAAAGCCTTGACAGTCAGTGGTAGCATTTGTCAAACAGGCGCCGTAGGCACTTAGCTTGAACCTACTCCTAGTAGCTTGCAATGTTCCCTGTTCTGAACGTTACACGCCTTTTTCTATTTGATTTGATTAAACGTTACATGCATAGATAAGTTCAACTTAAATGCTCAAATTGATAGAAACTTTTTAAAACCAGCAAAGGGGGGAGATCCTAACCTAATTTCAAATTAGAGCATCTCCAAAATAAACCCTATTCTCAGAAAAAATAAATTTAACAGGGCCCAACTCGAATCCCTACTTTAACAAAGTCGCTAAATCTTCGTCATCGGCCACATCTCTCAGGGGTGTATGGAGAGCATACTTCTACCTAGGAAATCCCCCCCAACTCACTCTCGTGCTTTTGTCCCGACTCTCTTTCGCGCCGCCGCTTATTCCCTTCTCCTTGTGAAACCCCTTGGCCCGGTGTGGTTCCCTCCACGGTGTCTATCCCCGCCCCAAGCGAATCTTGTTCAATACAACTCCTCTCCTCACGGTGACGCACTCGACCCCGCTTTGGCTCCCCTCCACTTGGTGTTTTTGAGTCTCCTCATAAACCAGGAACTACTGCTAGTTATAGATCACGGGATTACCACTATACGTGCAGGTGCAGCGGAAGCGACTCGATGTAGTCGTACGCGTCATAGCAGTGCAAACAGTTGCGTGGTCGTCCGTTCGTCAATCCCTCTCGTGCAGTTCATCCTTGTGCTCCAGATGCAGCACCTCCGAGGTATCCCACATGTATGGAGAAGAACATTGTGCTTCCGGACTGCTAGGTCCGTGAGGAGCAAAGGCGCGAGCATGGGGAGGGCGACAGCGGCTACCAGAAGGCATGGATTAAACCTAGCTGCGCCAACATATGTTGCTTATATAGGCGTCCCTAACGTGCTTTCGAGTTAGAGGCCCATTAGTAACCCTAAGCCTTGTCTAATTCGGGTCAAGTCCGAATCAGGCTTCCAGCCCCTTAAGCATGCGACCCTATAGGTTCACGCACACATAGACATGGTACAAGTACTCTTACTTGCCCAATAGTTAACAACATCCTCTAGCAAGGCGTGTCAACTATCAACTTCTATGCATACGCAAAGATCGTATTAGACGAACCGCCACAAACCGCATACTTGTTATTCTCTTGCCTCACGATATTTGATCCAACTTATGGGTTAACACTTAACCCAAGCACGGCCATGCATTTGTTGATCCAATCATTCAAGTGATCTAGTGTTATCTATCTCACATAGACAGCGGCAAATTCCATCTTGATTGTCCATGTCTCACAACATGTTTCTCGATAAACCCGAAGACCACTTTTATAACTACCTAGTTACGAAGTAGCGTTTGATAATCCCTAAGTAGGTCATTTCACATCTTGAATGCATACACCAATCTCAGGTCTAAGGACATAACTTACATGATGTGTAAAGAGATAATAAAACATCTCACGTTGGGAAAGTCCAGCCACATGTCATACATGTGCCCACATTATTAGTTCGACATCTCTATGTCTATGACTTATGAACATACTCATCAACTAATACATGTGCTGATCTAATATTCATGTGTGTCCTCACACGAACTCCGATCAAGTATAACTTTAGAATAACCATACAAGTAAAAGATTTTCACAAATAATTCACATGATCGTCAATCGATATAAGTTGTCTTTAATGGACATTCACGAACACATAATATATCATGGATACAATCATAATATCATCATCTCTATTATTACCTCTAGGGCATATTCATAACATCCTTGCCCATCTCACCTCCTCCTCGTGCCTCCCATAGCTTAATAGATCGGAATAATTATGGTAGATGTGGTATGATCAGCAGTGGATCTCATATGGCAGTTTCTACTAGAATAGATTTGAGGACCTAGATTTCAGGGCTCCTATTAGAGTAGATTAAAAAAATGAGTCTTAATTGAGAGCCCTCAAATCAAAATAAATAAGGATCCTAATTTGAGGGCTCCGATGAGCGTTGCTCTTACATGGACAGACTGGACCAGTGGATTAATAATTATAAAAGAACTCTATAGCTCATGTTTACAATTAGGGCAATCTCAAACTAAAATCTATGAGATAGTTTCCATACTTGTAAGTCCTGATATAGACACTACACAAAGAGATCACATTTTTCAATGGATAGTTTCCTTCAAAATAGGACTGTCTAGTCATTTATTTGCTTCCTCCTATATCACCTATTTTGTATCTTCTTAATGCACCGAAGAAGCTACGCAATATGCCCAAACTAAACAAGTTATCTCTATTGACCATTTGGTGGATAAGGCATATACTAGATATACTTAGATACCAATCATTATATTACAAGATCAACTCAGATCTGGCCACTAATCCTTGTAACAAACTAGAAAACTACCGGATACGATAAGGGTTATCCTATTTCAACCCTACTTGAAAGACTATATAAGGAGAGGTAGAGTCCTTTATATCATGATTTGGGTTCTTAATCATAACCATTGCATCATCAGCATACCCTACACCGAAGCATGCAGCACAATAGAGAAGTAGTTCTCAACATACTTGAACCAATATAATTTTTTGTCTCGTGTGCTACTCTTCAGATTCCCAATGTGGAATACATTGAGCACTAGTCGAACGCTAAGTCTACGATAGCTGCCACACCAGCAGGTAGGGTCTTTGTGTGGGATCTCCTTTAGGGTTTTCAGATTCCCTACATTGAATAGACTGAGCACTAGTCGGCTAGCTCGGTGATCTATAGTTATGCTATCGTAAGACGATCATGTAGAAGGAGACCCCATATCCCCTCTGTATGTTCATGATTGGATTAGAGGACGTTGTGGTCTTAGGTTTCATGACCCAGTCATGCCAACCCAACTAACTTTAAATTTAAACATAATTTGCAAATATAAATTCCTATTTTCAGAAACCTTGCATATTAGTTCTAAAACTTTCTAGAAACCTTATGCATTTAAATTACAACAGAGCGCCTATTCAAACTTTTGCGTGGCCAAGCACTAATGGACTATCCACTGCTTTTGATGGATTGTTAGCCAGAACACTCCGACACATGTCAGCCCCCTCTCTCGCTACATGACCAGCCCTTCCCATCTCTCTCTCTCTCTCCCTCCTTCCCTCCCTCCCTCCCTCGCTCTCTCATTCCCAACTTTAGAAAAATACGAATAGAGAGAAGAGAAGGAAATTAGAGGAGAGGAAGAAGAGAGGAAGGAGAATGAATAGGGAGAAGCTTATATGTAAAATTGCTCAAAATTTGCCCAATGCAAAATGTTGAATATTAATTTATACTCCTACCATCCAAAAAGAATGCAAATCTTGCTTCCTGAGAAGCCAAAATATCTTTAGGTTTGACCAAATTTATAGAAAATCAATGTTATCTACATTTAAATCTCCAATTAAGTTTATTATTAAATATATTTCATAATGAAACTAATGATACTTATTACACCTTATAAACATCAATACTTTTATTTATATTTGGTCAAAAGTTTGAATCTTTGACTCCTCAGGGTGCGAGGGTTGCATTCTTTTTGGGGCGGAGGTAGTACTATTTTCAAGGATGCGTCCAGAGTTAAGTCAACAACATTTTTTTTGTTTTTGGCTTGTTGATTTAGTGATATAATTTTTTGTTTTGTCAACCACAATTGTACTATTTGAAAGATCAAACTTTATGCTTCTAATTTGATGTGAGTTTACCTATAATTATATACATAAAGTTTCTCTGAATGTGTTATCTCATTATCATACTTAGTCAAACTAAAAAAACGGAAGAGGGCAATGAGAGAGATAAGATGTGATGTCTTGATAGGGAAGGGTTGTTGATTGGAGTTATAGGATATCAATTTGTGTTCAAGAGAGGGGAATGACTTGTGGGAGAAAGATTGAGAGAATGATCTGGAACAGGGACGAGAGGGAGACCCATGTGGGGGAACATGCCAAGGTCTCAAATCTAAAACTATAAAATTGTTTTAGGCCACTGCTATTTGCACTCCTATTCACTTAATTTGTTTTAGCCCATTCTATATACAGACAAGCACTACTACAAATATGACTGGCTTTTAGAGGTGAAGTTGTCTCCATTTTCCCACCTCTACAAATCAACAATTTGCCGAGGTAGATGCCTACAAATAGGATTTCTAGAGGCCGCTAGCCCCTCTAGTTTTCGTTTCCTAGAAATCACAATTATGGACAGAAAAATAGCCAAAAATATAAACCCAAGACCTCACCAAGCAAGCTCCTCTAGATTTCAGTTCCCAAAAATCACAAATATGGGCCAAAAAATAACAAAAAAAATAACCTGAGAAGACCTCACCAAGCCGCTAGCCGCATGTTATCTTGCTCTATGCTAAAGTGGTTGAAAACATATTTTGTTCCCCTAACAACGCACGGCTACTCAACTAGTACCAGAAAAGCAAGAAAAGTAATTAACTTATACTATATAAAATACTAAATAAAAACTTGCCTCTAAACATTTCTTGCACAGTTCAAAGTGACCCACAATAGAGAAATGAAAATATAAAAGTTGTAGATCTCGAACAATTATGAAACTTTGTTTCTTACAAGTTTTCCCTATGAACTTATTTGATGCTTCAAAAAGTTATTTGAAATTCAATTTTAAGTTATTGAAGAATTCTGATTTCTCTTTTTAAGCTATGGCTAAAACTTATAATTAGTCTTTCTCACCGATACTAACTCCAAATGTGATGATTTTTCCTAAAAGTTTATAAAATCATACTCTCTCAAGGTAATGTATCCTTACTACTATTATTTCAATCATCTTTCTTTTAAGTAATTCAAAATTTGAATTTAGAAATGACAACTTGAGACAATATTTGAAACAACAAATGATTTTTTCTAAAACAGTCATGAACATAACAATTATAGAACTCATAAAGATCTATTACTTTTATTTTGATCATTTATTGTCCGACAAAGTGATAGTAACGTTGTTCACAAAATTTATATATCTCTCGTATAGTTTATGAAACTACAAGAGAGATATAAGATTTGTTAATGTTACTACCAATTGTTGAATGGACAAATGACCAAAATAAAAAAGTTATAGATCTTGAAAAGTTATATAACTTTATAGTTGACAACGTTTTCATTTGAATACATTTATTAAGAAAAACTACGTTTGAATATGTCAAATTTGAAATTTGAATTTATGAATGGGCATTGGATGGAGAAACAAAGAATATGCAAGTTTATAGATCCTGAGAAATTATACGACTTTGTAGTTGACCACTTTTTCATTTAAGAGCAGGCAGAGGGGTGTGGAGGCAGGTGGCCAAGCATCGACGGGCGCGTGTGAAGGCATGGGAGCAGATGGAAAGAGAGTGACGGTGGGGGTATCCGTGTGGTGAATTAGGGTTTTTAGATCATTTTCAACTATAGAGTTTTATAACTTTTAGAGATATACAACTTTTGTTTTTGGTCGTTCTCTCTATCTAAGATCATTTAAAATTTTGAATTTTAGTCGTTCTCTCTATCTAAGATCATTTAAAATTTTGAATTTTAGATATGAGAAAAACAAACATAACTTTCCATACAGAGATGAATTATAATGTAAAGTTGTCAAATGTAAAGTTTCATAACTTGTTCGTCGTGTCTCCATCTAAGGTCATTTGCAAAATTCAAATGTGAAAAAATTCAAACATGTTTATCTTGGATAGATGGTTTCAAATGAAAAAAATTGTCAACTATAAATTTGTTTGTCTTTATGAGATCTACAACTTCCATTTTAGTCATTTCTCCATCCATGGCTATTTAAAAAATGAATTTCAAATGTGGCAAATTCAATGTAATTCTCCATGCATACATACATGATTTTAAATGAAAAACTTGTTAACTGCAAAGTTGTATAACTTTTTAGGAATATTCAAATCCTCTTTTGAAAAAATAAATTTACGGTACGTCCCTTATTTGTAGAGGCGGATAGAAATCGATTTATAGAGTCGTTTTGGAAATAGAGTCGTCTATAAAAAAAAAGGGTGTATTTGTAAGGGTGGTTGAAAACAGTAGACATATCTAAAAATCTATTTTTATAGATCACTCCTTTTGCATACCACTCTATAGATGGTCTATATTGATCTGCCTCTGTTGTTAAAAAAGAACTTCCTGCCCTTAGAATCTTTTCAAAGTAGCCATGTATTAGCCTTGGATGAACCCATTGAGAAGAAGCCGCGCGACATGGATCTCTCTAAGTAAAACCCATAAAGTTGCATTGACCTTCGGCATATTCAATGTTTAAAGAATTATTATGACATGCCACGACACAACCAATTAATTTTATTAGTGACATTTCACAAGGTCCCATTTTCTTTTAAATAGGAGATAGGGATTGCATGGTATATATGATCATGCGTGGCAACAAGAGCAGCATGACTAGCGATTTGCAAGTGGTCAGTTAATTTGAGCAAATCTACATACACTCAATAGAACCCTAGAATAATCCGTCGTCATAGAGAGTCAACGTGAGTTTCCAAAGCTCTCTTAGCTTGTTTTTGACGCTAATTAAACTACCCGGCATTTTTTCTACGCGTACGCGCATGTGTCGTATCGCCGGCCGTATATACCCCGCTCTTCTTCGCCGCAAGTGGGGTGGGCATTGTGGCAACCGGCGAAGTCGTTCGTCGTGAACTGATCCGACCGGCGGGTATATTCTTCCAACTCCAGCTACACCTATGTACAGGCCATAGCGCTCTCTCTACATGCGTTGTGGTTTATTGCCGAGACTGAGAGCAAAGCAAAGCGATCGACGAAGCGGCGGCCGGGCAAGGATGGACAAGCATGCCGGAAGCGGTGGTGGCAAGGCGGGCCGCGTGGCGGCGGCCAAGCATCAGCGTTCGTCGTCGGCGGTGCCACCGCCGGCCGTGTTCTCCCATGCGGTGCCGGCCGAGCTCCGGCTCGAGGCCCTCACGAGGAGGTGGTGGCCGTTGAGAAGCCAGGCGACGATGAGGACGACCCTCTGCGTTGTGGCGGTCGTGACCGCCGCTGCCATCATCGTGCTCACCGCCGGCGGCTGGTGGGGCTCCTCGCCGAACGAGATGCCAACCTCCTCCTTCTTCGACGGTACGCTACAGACAACATAATGTGTTCCGTCTGTCTTTGTAAAACCCGCTAGATCGCAGACCTATGGCCTGCATGTCCCGCTAATACCTTGAAATTACCAAAACACGAAACAAACTACTCTTTTTATTTTAAATTATAAGTCATTTTAATTTTTTTGATACATGTATTTTGCTATGTATCTAGACATATGTCTAGAGATATAGCAAAATGCATGTGTTTATATACATAGTAAAATACATGTACCACAAAAGTCGAAACGACTTATATTATTTGTTAAAAATAATCTTATGATAATAAACTTAGCTACCTTTATTTACTCGATCTTCTGTATCGATCATATATTTGATCATTTCTATATTTATATAAATTTTAAAATAAAGCATGTGGCTGTGGTAACAATGCAAGGTGTGTGGTAGGCGACAATTACCCTAGACCTAGAGTAGCTGCTGGTTCGATCAGTACCATTCGGACAAGGTCCGTCCAGCTGTGCCATACGTAGTTGATAAGCTCGCCCTGGCTACACGACACGTCAACGGCAGAGAACCTCACAGTCACAGGATACGTGCATATATACGAGTCGGCGTTCAAGGATGCGGTTGTCCATGAAGGCATGAAACTCCAAATAAACTTAACTAGTTGTATACGAACGAATTATTTTTATAAATATAGAAATTAAACTTATATATATTCAGCAAAATTAAGTATTTTATGAGTTTACAGCAAAATTTGCGGTTAGTTTGTCTTATTTATGTATTTACGTGTTAACAAAAAATAATTTCATATATTTCATTAATTTGTTGATTGATATATATGCACACACATTTATGAATTAGTTATTTAATTATTCGTGATCTCTATAGATACTTATATATGTACGTATTCAGTGCCTATGAATGCATAATATATCCTTGTGAAGACCTCCGAAAGGAGGAAGACAAACTGGAAAAAAAAAACATCGTTGAATTCTAGAAAAATCTAGACAGAGGAAGGCAACATTTGGGTACAGGTTCCATCGCAATTGAATCTAACCAGCTGAGCTACACTCAATGCCCGTTGTTTTTTTATGTAATTATTATGACTATTAAGGTAGAATTTATGATTATAAAGGTAATATGGCTATAGTAACGTACTTTGCTGTTGTTCATATATGCATAGTATGGTATACTTATATTTTGATTTTGATGGAATATATAAGCACTTCGGTCGTCGACTATATACTGTAGACAGCTTGAACTCTTTTTGGATGGTTAGTTGCGTGATAATGTGATATGATGGCACCAAAAATTAGATGTGAGACGGTTACACCAGGTGAGGCAATGTGTAATGATACATAGCAAGACAAAACAGATGCTGACAATGACGGCACTTACTAAAAAGATAGAAGAGGGGGATCATCATACTGCAGAGCAGGTCATTTGGCGTCGGAGTTCAGTACTATTTATTAGTTGTCTTAATGTTGCCAAAAGCTGATGAATGCATCTCATTGCGAAAATGCGGAATAAAGCTAATGACCACATTTCAAAATAGTCATCATTCAATAAATTTCAGTCCATAACGGTTTAGGTAGAGAATATGGCGCTGTCTCAGTTTTATTTGCTACCTTAGGGATTCTCCAGTGGAAAATTTATGTGCAAATTTAGAAATTACTTTGAATATTATATTTATATTATGCCATATATAAGGAACACCCATTAAACCATAATTTGGGTTGTTTTAGTTTTACTCAAAGTCAAATTTCTCTAACTTCAATTAAATTATAAAAATATTAACATTCCATATCTATACTATAAAAGAACGAAGGAAATGGGGGCACCCGCCACCGATCTCCTCCGTCGGATCGGCCTACACGTACTATCGAGAAATATTTTGCAATAGATTTAACTCAACCATTTTTTTGCTATAGATGTTGATGCATTTATCTAATAACTTGGCCATAGTTGAAAAATGTAAACTTTGAAAATCTAAATCTTATAGTAGAATCCAATGGACACATAACACTTCTCTCCTATTTTCTCCTTCTAAAGGTCTTCTCTACCCCCGCGTCGCCCCCCTGCACGGGTGGCTCGGGCGGCACCCTCGCTGCCGCCCGGCGCCCCCTCCCCACCCTCCTCCTCTCCCCTCGCCGCCGCCGGAGGGCGCCGCCGGGAAGCCCGTGCGGCTCCCCAGGAGGGGGGCGGCAAGGCTCCTCCCCAGTTCTGGCCTGTGCTGCCCTTTGTACGGAGAGGGAGCTAGGCACACCGGTAGTCGGCGAATGGCGGCGACGGCGGATCCCCCCGGTCGCCGGAGCGCGGATCCGTGGCCTCCTCGCCCGGATCCGGCGTCGGGGTGGGTGGATCTAGCCACTCCATTGCCGGAGGTGGCCGCGGAATGGTGGCCCTTCCGGCGGCTTGGGACGACCATGTCGGAGCTCGGACGGCCGGCTCGGCAGTGTTTCGGCGCGGGGTGATGTTCGCCGGTTGCCGACAGCGGGGACGGTCGTGGCAGTGGTGGAGGGGCCTGGTGCTCTGGCTGGTGGTTCTCCGGTGGTAGGGCGGCGGACCCGTCGCCGCCTGACCGATTCCGGCCAACTCGCGGTCTGATGCGGCGTGGGCAGGGCGGCTGTCGGTCAGGAAGGTAGGTGGCGGTCTGTTGTGGCGCGGCTGCAGCATGGTGGTCGACGTTGACGAGGCGAGTGCAGCGCCGGCGTGGCTGCGACGTGGATGGTGGTGCTGCTGCTACGGCGGCTGTGGCCCGGCCTGTTGGCGGAGGTGGTGCTGCTCTGTTCGGTGGTCGTTCGGCTCCTTCGGTGATGCCGAGGGGCCATGGCCGGCTGTGGCTTTGGCTCGTCTGTGGTGCCATGGTGGTGCTGCTAGCGGTGCCAGATCCGGTGGTGGTCTATCGTCTTCGTCGGGGCTCGCTGACGCGTTGTTGTGGAGGTAGTGCTCATCGAGCGCAGGGGACAGCGGCGGGGTTCCCCCCTAACTGCTCGTCCCCTCCTTCTTCCTGGTGATGTTTGCCTTGCAGCGGTGATTGGGGCTCATGCTGGCATCGGGGGGCGGCCTCCGTCTATTTCGTCCCTTTCCCATGATCCTGATCTCCATCGCGGGGTGTTCGTTGTGAGAACAAAGGCCTTGGCGTCCACGGGGGTGCTGGCTTCGGAGCCTTGCCTCTGATCTGGTACCTTCTGGGCATAGGCGGAGTGCGCGGCCGGTGGACGTGCACGGCGGCGGGATGCTGGTTTTTGGGCATGCGGTCTGGACGGCGGGGTACTGGCGTAGCTTTGCGGCTGCTTGCGTTGTCGGTGCGCTGACTCCTAGTGAGGCTTTTGCTGGATGTCTGGCAACGACGTTCCTGGTTTCTAGCGGGGTCCCAGCATCTCGATCAACGTCCGTGCTGTGGGTTCTTTGGGTGAAGCCCTGGCGACGGTGGCACCTGCGGGTGCCGTTTCCCTGTTGAGGGCGTCACATCCCCAGCACTCTCCACGGGTGAAAACCCTGTCCTGTCCTGGACGGGTGACGGCGGCGCTTGGACGTCTTGACCTTCTTGAAGGCGTCGCTGTGAATTTTAACTCGATAGGGACGTCTCGGGCAGGGCTAGCTCGTCGTTTTTGCGGTTGTTTTGCGCGGTTGGTGTCTGTGGTGGAGTAGGCTTAGTTTTTTGTTTTTAGTTGCTTTCTTTTGAGCGTTTAGTGGAGTGGTTGCTCGTGTCGATGACCCAATCCGACCGAGTTTAGTGGTGTCAAGTGGTTGCTCGTGTCAATGACCCAATCCGACCGAGGGGTTGACGCTTGCTTCGATGTCCCAATCCAACCAAGCAAGAAGTTGAGTGGGCGCTAGTTGTGGCGCGAGTTGAATTGACTTGGTACCTAGGTGTGCAGGTGGAGTAGGGTACCCTCTACAATTATGTGGTTTTTCTAGGCCAGTTTTCAGTCAAAAACTAGGCTGACACTTGTCTTTTTATTTTTTTCGTCTAATAGAAATCACGGCAAAGCTTTTATCGTCCTTTAAAAAAAATCTAAATCTTGGAATGGAGTAGTGTATTCAATGGATGATATTATCAATAATGATTAGAGTGTATATAATAAACTGATGATCAGATGTTTCTAATTTTATCCTTCTTTTAGCACGTCCCAAGACGATTGACACGCCTGAGTGTATATACTAAGTTTTGCGTACGTGTGTTGAATCAGGCTCGGACCCTCCGTTGAACATCACCGACGAGCATTTTCTCGACGGCCTTCTCACCGCTGATTTCAGCTACATGTCGTGCCGGAGTCGCTACGAGTTCGCCGTCTACCACAAGAATTCGTCGCACAAGCCGTCCCCCTACCTCATTGCCAAGCTCCGGAAGCAGGAAGCGCTCCAAAAGCGGTGCGGCCCTGGAACGGTGGCATACAAGAAGGCGGTCCGGCGGCTCGACTCCGGCGAGGGCGTCGTGGACGATGACGACGACGGTTGCCGCTACCTCGTCTATATAAGCTACCGCGGCCTCGGCAACCGCATGCTCTCCATTGCGTCGGCCTTCCTCTACGCGGTGCTCACCGAGCGCGTCCTCCTCGTCGACGGCGGCAAGGACGCTGACGTGCTCTTCTGCGAGCCCTTCCCGGGGACGACGTGGCTGCTACCGCGACCCGGCGGCTGGTTCTCCTCCTCACCACTCAGCAAACTCCAGCACTACGAGGGCGGCTCGAAGCAGAACCTCGGGGAGTTGCTGCGGAGCGGTGGGATCACCGTGTCCACGGACGGGAACGCGTCGTGGTCGGCGCCGGGGCCGCCGCCATACCTGTACCTCCACCTCGACGGCAACTACAAATTCCATGACAAGCTCTTCTACTGCGGCGCGCACCAGCGACTCCTCGGCGAGGTGCCGTGGCTCTTCATGTGGACAGATAACTACATCGTGCCGGGGCTCTTCCTCACGCCGGCGTTCAGTGGCGAGCTCGAGGCCATGTTCCCGGAGAAGGACGCCGTGTTCTACCACCTCGGGCGGTACCTCTTCCACCCGACGAACCCCGTGTGGCACGCCATCAAGAGCTACTACCACGCCAACCTCGCCGGCGTCGGCCAGCGCGTCGGCGTGCAGATCAGGGTGTTCCACAAGGACCAACCGCCAGAGGCCGTGCTGGACCAGCTCCTCTCGTGCCTCCGCGACAAGAAGCTCCTGCCGGAGACAGAGGACGCAGCCGCAGCAGGCGACGGAAACGGCACGTCCTCGCGCGCCGTCCTGGTGACGTCGCTGAGCTCGTGGTACTACGACCGGATCAGGGACGAGTACGGCGGCAGGATCGCCGGCAGCGTGCGCGTACACCAGCCGAGCCACGAGGGGCGGCAGCGGTGGCGCGACGCGGCGCACGACATGAGGGCGCTGAGCGAGATGTACCTGCTCAGCATGTGCGACGTGCTCGTCACCAGCGGCTTCTCCACCTTCGGGTACGTCGCGCAGGGGCTTGCCGGGCTGCGCCCATGGATCATGCCCAGGGCGCCAATCTGGGCTGCCGACTGGAGGGAGGGACTGGAACCGCGAGACATGCCATGCCGGCCGGCAGTCTCCGTCGAGCCGTGCTTCCACATACCGTCGTCCTACGACTGCGCGGCGGGGAGGGACGTGGACCTGGACAAGGTGTCGCCGCACATCAGCCGCTGCGTGGACGTGAAATACGGCATAAAGCTTGTCAATGAAAGCAGCAGCCAGTGGTGACACTAACAGAGGTGGCAGCAAACTGACATGTTATTTGTCTCCATAACACATGATGATCAAACAAGAAACCAATGTAGACAAGGGAACACTGTAGGCACATACGGTATAACAGAACATTTATTTCAGGTGCCGGTGCCTGATATGTAATTTAACATTGTTTGGCTATAGAAAAAAATTTGATCTGTTTCTTGCAAGTTGTCCTTTTGATTATGCAAGATTGTTGGCTCACCATTTATTAGGCACCTAAAATACCAAACAAAATAAAAAATATGTACAGAAGTGAAAAAAGTGATAAGGTTGGTGTTTTCACTTCTAGTGGAATAAGTGATGATCTTGTAAAACTCATCAACAGGCATCAGATCATGCTCAAAGCAGCAGCAAGGCAGACAACACCAGACAGCTCTCTCTGTTAGAAAAATGCATGCCTTCAATAATTCAGCAAATGCTGCTAGTTCCATGGAATACAGAGTACACAATACAAAAACATTTGGTTAAACTGCAAGTCACGATCAAAGTATCATATATGCAATATTCATCCAAACTTGCGCCGCTACCAGGTCAAGCACATGAATTCTACATCATTTGCCTGGCCACCACCATTTCCTTGGAGGCGGTGGAGGTGTAAGGATGTCTAGCATGGTCTCCTTCTCCCTTGGTGTCAGTGGTACCCCTCGGACCAGGTTCAGAGCCATAATGTGAACATTTGTCCTTTGCCTGTGCTTTTGGTAAGCCCAGATGCCAGCTGCTATACCACCCACAATGACCTGTAAATAATGAACTCAATCAGAAGAACAAATGCCTCTTCTCAGGTTCAGATTAGCAGATTTCAGGGGATTTGATGAGTCAATAGCTCATGAGGAGTAGCACATGCCATACAGTTATGTCAGACAAATGGAACATGTACAATATGACAGATTCTTATTAGGGCTTACAGGTGAAAGCCATATCCCAGCAGTCTGAAGATCAAATTTAGGGGCATATAGCACTGTCTCCCCATAATCATCCTCTAGTTTCTTGTAGATCTCTTTATCACTCTTTCCTGCTTTTATTTCATCACGAATGAGCTGCAAAATGTAATAAGGTTACTGTCTGATAGAAAATATCGCAGTAAAAGTGATGATGTCAAATTAGCATTACTCCTGAATGGCAGAGGAAGAAAAAGAAACACATATAGGCTTAAATTATGGAAAAACTAGCACGGGAACTTTCAAGTTTCAACCTAGTTGATAAAAACTTCAGTTACAAAAAGGATCTTAAATCTAAGCACTAATGTTATGCAAAACAGGAGTCGACAGGTGCTTCAAATATTAAGAATGTGAAGTTCTTTGAGCCATTGTTTGTGATGGATTCAGTACCATTGCCTAAAATGAGATGAGATGTTTGTCGTATTCTTCAATATTCTAGAAATTTTTAGATTTAAGGGCATTTCTGAAAGCCAGTAAATTTATAAGGAATGTCTAAAAAAATGATTACGCCAAAACATATTCATTTGACAAAACCAAGAATTTAATAGCTATATCATTCCAACTTCTAGCAAGTCACCATTTGTTGATGCGCTGAAATCTCAGAAGGAAACATACGACATTATCACGGCTGATAAATTAAGTTACAGAATGACTAAAAGTAGTGCAGTTAATAGCAGTTCTTTGTCAACCAAGAAGAAAGGTTAACTCAGTTATTCAAGGTAAAGGAATGGAGAATTTCGGAACAAAAGATGTATCAAGCAACACAGCTGCATTGAGCTATAATGAATAGCTTGAAAACTAAGAAATTTCAATATTCAAGATGCAATTCTTACTGTGCTTCAGAGCAATGGTTGAGAAGTTGCAACAAAACATAGAAAGGAACACATAACAATATCAGCAAATCTGACTACCAGCAAGAGAATGACAAAAAAATAACGCTCTATGAGTCTTGCAACCAGGTGACTCAAGTTTTAAAAGTTAGTACCTTCCTAAGCAGAATAGCAACATCAGCCTGTGAATCTTCAATGGATTGGCTTCCACACTCAGTGCACCGAACATTGTGGCTTATATTTCTCGCACGATTTTCAATGATCTGCCTCTGTTTGACGTCATCCTCAGCTGCCATAGTAAAATTCAATGTACTTGATCTGTATTACAGCAGTCAGAGCCTGAAAGAAAAGAAAGCAAAACAGGTGAAGTAATAACTAATAACTCGTTATGTGGCTTGATGACATGACAAGAGTTGCACAGAAACAAATTGCATCATCTCTTGCTCAAAAAGAACAGTCAACAAACCACCGATCAGGAATACCAAATGACGCATCCTAACCACCTATCCCATAAATGACTAACACAGTTCAACAGATTACAGCTGACCCAATCAAGTGCTGACACAAGAGAAGATATGATCATCAATTTTATGACGAAGCACTGCAAATATGCAGTTGTCCGCCAGAAGTTATACTCAACAAAAGAGCATATGCACACATGCAGAACACTTTGTTAACACTAGTTATCCTCCAAATCATTTCCCTTCATATCTAACCACAAAATGCTTCAATTTTCATTAATAAATGGTAAGCTTCAAATTACAGGTTTGAGCACTAAAGGCAAAAGTTTTGGAGCCTTTTATCAGAATTCAAAATTATGCAGACTATGAACAGGGAGTTTGCACTGCGACCCAAAAACTTAGAACCGGATGTTTGAATTATAAGCAGAAACTTCGCATTGCGGCTCTGGCGAGGGGAGGGTTTTATACTGAGAATGAAAGGCATATGCTTAGCGGAGAAGAGGCAGCGCTTAGGTAGCTAGGGACTAGGGAGGACTATGAACGCGGACAGAGGGTGTAGTTGGAGGCGATGAGGCAGCGGACGAGCTGCCGCCTAATGGTCAGAGAGGAGCGCACGAGGCGACGGGAGGGGGATGGAATGCGAGAGGATCAAAGGGGCACTGGAGCTCACCGGACGGCTCGAGGCCGCCGTCTCCTTGGCGTCACTACGGCTGCACGAAGTGGGCCGCCGCCGCTCGCCGTGAACAACGAAAAACTCACCATTCATCACAAATCAGACATGTATAAATCCCAGTGTATAAATCCCAAAAATCAGGCAGTGATTCCAAATTCAAAACATTTTCATCTAATAATTACCAACAGGCATGTAATCCCACAATGAAAGACATCCCCGTTGAAATTCAAAACTGCACAATCGATCGAATCCTCGGTCGAAAGCTAATCTCGAATTGGGAGGTAAATCAACTCATCTTGCACCTGTGGACCGCGCGCTCCCCTCTCCGGACGCGCGGCTACGCAAGCACGCTCGGGCACACTAGGATGTGTCGCCTTCCGCTGGCCGCCCGGCCACCCGCCGACGAGCCGCTGCTCCCCTTCCCAACCTGCGGCCGAGGTCTGGTCTGCCGTCTGTGACTGCGGGTGCGGCGGGGCTTGGAGGACTGCGGTGAGGAGGACATTGGCCGGCCGAATGATTCGGCCTCAGTCAGCCTGCAACGGTCCAACGTCAACGAAGAAGGCCCAACTAAGCTACGGCGTGGAAGTCGGCCCAGTTTTTTTTTTCTTTTCTATTTTTAACCATCAAACTATCACGGGTTCAATTTTTTTTTTGAGCAACCTATCACGGGTTCAATTTAGTCATTAAACTTGGATCATCCAAATATCAAGACAAACAAATTTAGCCCTTCAATGGTCACATGTGGCGACGGGAAGCCGGAAGCATATCATATTGTATCGGTTTTTTTATCTAACTAGCAAAAATACCCGTGCGTTGCAACGGAATTTATATCCCGTGGCATTTGTTTTGATGCGCTTCAAAATCAGTGTCTGTACGTAGGTCTAACATGTGCCGTCTAACTCGTATAATTAGTCTCATGAGTTTGAGACAATTAAGTGACTACAATTTTAATCTCTAATGTAGAAAGGAGCAACGACTTATAATTTGTAACGAAAAATTAATTAGCAAATAGTGTTCTAACAGTATAATCCAATGCTACCTATTTATATTTCTAACGTGGCTCCCTCCTTGAGAAAAAGAGACAAAAGATGTGAGAGACAATCCCCACTTTATATATACATAACATTTAATTGGCAAAATTTCTGAATTTATTTTCCTTTCTACCGTTTTTTTTCTTTCTTTGTTTCCTTGCAGCTTCACTGGAGGAGTAGAAGCATTTTAAGATTTTCTTTTTTTCTGCAAAATATCATCTCCGAAGTAAAAAGGAGAAAACATAATTTCTTTTTTACCTTACTTTTTCTATTTTTCTCTTTTGTTTCTTTTTTTCCTGCGTAATGTGACAAGAGTCCAGATGCGTTACCTCCCATGGCAGTTCAAGCAGATCCTTGTTAATGCAGTGAGGCATGAAATCAAGGTGAATTTCTTGTTCTTCTATTTATTCGGTCTGTTGCAGCATTGCTCGTTTGCATTTAACTGTGCTAGTTCTATTTATTATTGCAATACAAATAAGTTTTTTCATCAAAACTATATAGATTGTAAAATGTTCACCTCAAAAATAAATCTAGAATCAAACAAAATAATCGTTGAAAAGTAGGGTCATGCATCGAGGCTTGTCTTAGACGCGACCGGACAACGAAAAGTCACCGGCGGTTAGGGCGACACTGACAACGAGGACATCCCCTACGTATTCGAATTTACATGCATGCAACGTACACAAGAATGATTTAACACACCTATAGACAAAACCACCACTTAACAAGAATTGTAACATATATCACATGTTTTTGAAACTAATAAAATTAATTTGATATTTTTCTGATTTTTCTATGATTTTTGGTGAATTTTCAAGATTTCTATTTTGCATCGGAAACCCCAATTCATTTCAAAAACTATTAAGGTCCTTTCACTCTTTTTTTTCTTTATTACATATTTACATTTAGGACCCTATATTTCTTTCTATTATATTTCTCACTCCTCATCTCTATTGGACACGTAACTTAATTACCGTGTAAGCTTGGACTTCGTAGCGAGCTAGGCCTGAGTGGACAGAATTTTGCCGGACTAAAATTTTCACGTTCTAGTAGTAGGGAGATTTCAGGATGCAACGACGTGGAAAGCATGTTCTCGTCAAATAGCAACACGTCTATGGTGACTTGTCACTCTCGACATGGCCTTTTCAATAGTGCTCATAGATCTAGAGTTTGCGACGTTCGAATGTGTGTGTGCCTGTGAAATGTCTACGTAATGCAAGAAAAAAATATATATAACAAGACAGAGGGCTCGGGTGAGGTGTGGAAAACTCATAGGAAGAGACTTGAGAGATAGAGACGGACTGGGTGACCGGGTACATAAATTTTTGTACTTTTATAGAAAGGCCTTTTGTGATCTTTTTCCTACTTTGAAGTAAGTTTGTCATTTTACCTTGTTTTATAACTTTGTGATTTTACCCTTGTCTACTAACAAGTCTGTGCGATTTTGCCCCTAGTTAACGGTCAAAACAGGGGCAAAATCACAAACAAACAGGGGTAAAAACACACAGATTTGCTAGTAGACAAAGGCGAAATCACAAAATTCAAAAAACAAAGACAAAATCACAATTACATATCAAAAGTAGGGGGCAAAAACACTAATTGCCCTTTATAGAAAAACTAGCCACACAAGATTTTTGCAACTCTAATCCCAAATTGTGAGTTGATGAACCAAGAGGCAAAAGAGGGATTGGAGTGAGGTGGGAGAGTCGTAGGGAATGAGAGATAGACTGAGGGACCATGGTACGGAGGACGTACATTTTCATGCGGACAATTGTAACAAATTATAGCTACACGTAATTGAAATAAACTATATAGTTTCTATATTTTTAATGAAGTTGTGAAATACAAACAAGTGATCTGTAAAAATTATTTTTATCTCACCATATGAATTTGAAATAGGCTTATATGTGAATTTTGAAAAGTTATAAAATCTTAAATTTCAAGCCAAATAGCCTAATCCATGGAGTAGATTCGAATTCTTTCAAAAGTAAAGGGATCCAAATGGTATGTAGATATAGGTGCTTATGTATTTTTCCTATATAATAAAAATTGCAGACCTGCCATTCCAATAATTTTGGTGGCTCTCTGGAACAACACAAGAGAAGCGAACACTCAACCCAACGAGAAGTGCAGCTTTCGGGACCAGAAGGTTTTTCTTTTGGTGGTAGACCCACGCGGCTATGCAAGATAGCTGAGCAAAGGATGTGTATGGCATGAAAGATTAAACAAAAGAATGTAGTCCCTTGGTTCCAAATAAATTAACTTCTGGTTATGTAACTAGACAAGTCCCAAAGAAGTACCCGCCAAAAAAAATGTCACAGAGAAGTAACCAAACATCGGGCACTCGAGAGGATGACAGAGCCTCCCGACCGTTCGCCCGTCTCCCTCCCCGCATCCGCACCCAGCCACCCTCCCCCTAGATCCAGCGCTCCCAAGCCCCCGTCGCCTGCATCCCGGTCAGGTCCGGCGGCCTTCCAGCCTGATCTACGCCGTGATGGGTCCGAGCAGGCGGGGGACCAAGAGACCGGGCTCACCGGCTCTGCTCGTGGTGTGGGCTCCCCTACGGCTGCAGGACCGGGTTCCGCCGCCGCGGCCAACGCTCCGCCTCCTCGTGTGCCGCTGTTTGAGGGTGAGGAGCCGGTCGTCGTAGGGGAAATCTTGGAGAGCGAGGACGACGATGCTGTTCAAGCCTCGTCACTACTTCGCGAGAACGCGGCTTTGGGTCGCGACTCCGGTTCCTGCCGGCTGGCGCCCGAGCGTACATCTGGTGGTTCTAAGCTCAGCTCTAACGCGGAGCCCTTCTCTCCGGCATCCCTGTGCTCTGGGGATAGCGGAGGCGGGAGGCTGTGCCTCTCCGGCTTTGGCGCTTCGTCGCCTGGATCTACTCCGTCTCCTCCTAGGAAGGGGAAGGCGGTGGCTGTCTGTCGCCATTCACGCCGCCGTCGCAGCCAGCCTCCTCGCAGGGCTGGGCCCCGGACCGTGCCTGTGGCGGAGGTGGCACCAGCGCATCGTCTGCGCTCCGTCGTGGTCGCTCACCCTGCACGTCTCTCCTCGGAGCCTGACGCGGATGGGTTCCACGAAGTCCATAGCCGTCGGCGGTGGCGCCGTTGGCACCCCCGTCGCCTGCACTCGTCACGGCCCATGCCGAAGGACCTGGTCGGCCTCTGCTTCGATTGTCTCCGGCAGTGGCGGACCCAGGAATGCAGGACCCAGGAATTGAAACCAGGGTCCTAAATTTTTTTTCATGTGCAACACGGCAAAATTCAAAGAAAAAATTTGATAAAAGGACTGTAAATTAAGCAAATTACGATAATACAATTAAAATGTTCAAAACTTACATAAATAGGAATATCTTTACCTCAATTGTTGGGATCTTATTTTTGCCACACCGACAAGTGTCACTAATTAACAATATCGTAATTTAGCCCACTTCCACTTTCTATTTCACCCAATTCTTTTTTACAATTGGAATAGACAACTCTTTATCAGTAACTAGGACTGGTGGAGCAGTCCAAGATGCAATTTCTTTTCCTCATATTTCTGAAAAAGAAATACTATATTTGATTTCTTCATGCCTCAACTTCATGAAAAATCACAATAGATTTCGTTCAATTCTAGGCTCACAGATGATAGATCCACAATCCCTAAGCCATTTGAGAGAAAAATAGTGAACTCACCGGTCAACAAAGAAAGGGGAGTACGACTCTAACCTCCGGGCCGGAACAAAGGAAGAAAGGAGTGGGCGGCCCAACCACGGGCGGGATAGGAAGGATGGTTATCTGGCGCCAAGCACCAGTTGTCTGGCGGCCACCGTCCGGGCAGGCAGGGAAGCTGGGAAGGCCGACAGGGGGCAGGCGGCGCCATGGCGGAGTGGAACAAAGGGAAGGGCTGCCGGCAGCGCGGGAGAGGCCAGACTCCGGCGGGTTGGGGCGGCGAGCCGTGGACGCGACAGCTGGCTTCTCCTCACGGGTGGGACTCACGAGTCCAGTGTCACGACTCCGCCTTGCCTCGCGTACTCGCGAGCATCTCAGCGCTGGGAGGAAGCCAGGAACAGGCTAGGAAGGAGATAGAGGAGCAATGGGCCATGTTTCGTGATCTGTGAGAATTACGAAAAAAAATTTTGGGCCAAATTCTAACTACCGGGACTACCCTTTGGGCCCGCCAATGGTCTCCGGAGTGGACATGTATGCACCGTATGTGGATTCCCGTCGCGTTGCCGTTCTTGTAGGACTGAGGGACACCGGGCATGCAACTGCCCGGCGTTGCTTTCCGGGACGGGTGCCACGCGTGGCCGTTTGTCGGCCCCCATAGCTAGTCGCGCTCATGGTGTGCCGAGGAAGCGTGCATCCCCGGCGCACACGGGTAGGTCCTCGTCGGTGCCCAACAGCTATCATCCGATGATGCTGCAGTCAACACTGGTGGACCCTGCCCCTCCTCCGTCACCTCCTCCACCGCCGCTGCCTCAGGAGGACCCTCGGCCTCCTCCGTCACCTCGACAGGATGTGCCGCTACCTCCGCCTCTGCCTGCTCTGGAAGACCTATTGCCACCTCCATCGTCCGAAAGTGTGCATCGCCGTCGCTGTTCGTTTACTGATGAACCGTTCATCAGCTCGTCGTCCTCCTGACCTTGCGCTACCTTGCGCACCTACAAGAGTACCAAGACTGGGTGCAGCAGTCTTCCTCTTCGGATGACGATTACTTCGACGGCGGCAACGGCGTCTCCGATAGCAGCGACGATCCCTCGAGGTCGTCGAGGGGGCCAAGTTCCGGCCACTTGCTTGATGCTGGTGGTGCGCCCTCCCTTGGGCGCGGTAGTGGCACGACGTCGGAGCGGCCTGCCGCTGGTGACGAGCTACGGTGTGCCCCTGCGGCCGATGAGTGCCGTTGTGTGCAAGGGGGCCCATGGAACGTTGAACATGGGGACTCAAGTTGCGAGATCCCGGATGTCGCGTCGGGGCGTGCTTCTGACCGTCGGCGGGCCGCCTGTGTCATCAGGGTGGAGCAGGTCCATTGCCTAGTCGCTTCGCTGGACTGCGGGAGGCTCGGCTCTTCACTGGCCTGTAGGAGATCCGGCTCTGGCAGGCGGATTCCCGTGCTGGAGCAGCAACAAGTCGAGGAGGAGATGAGCCGAGAAGTTGACCTCGGTCTGCACGGATCGTTCGCTCTCTCCTGTCGATGACCCGATGTGTGCAGAGGCCCTGCTTTGCTCCACGCCGAAGGCTGCTGACGTTGCGTAGGTCGTAGGCCAGCTCTCGGTCCTCACAATCGACCGTGACCCGAGAGTGGACCGTGCCATCCTGAGCGGTCACCGTGGAGTCGTAGGCAAGATGCTCGATGAGGACTTCTCCCTGGTGGTAGGCCGCTCTTCGTGCCAGGCTCAAGTGGCGGAAGATGGGCTGGCCTTCCTCTTCGAGCCATCCACCGGGGCCTAAGAAGTTCTCTGCTCATTCTCTGATTAGTGGTGGAGGTTTGTCTGTCAGATATGAACACAGGCAGTAGGTCGTGCAACACAAGCACATGCCAAGGTCACAACCCAAGAGAGGGGGATCAGTCCCTAGTTTTGAATGATGGGGCGCCTCCATTTGAGCCCATCTTGGTCGTGAGTTCACCCACAGCATCCTCCCAAGTCGGCCTTCATAAGATTAGCGCTGACAACCCTAGCGCCGTCTCGGTTGAGGAGTTCATCAGCACATTCAAGAAGCCCTTGGCGCAGCCTTTACTCAGTACCCCAAACCTGCGTGTCACCAAAGCTGCAAGCGACGTGGATGAGTTAGACTGACTGCCCCAGCGGAGCGCTCGGCTAGCCGTGAAGAGCAAGTTCAGGGCTGACAAACCTGAAGCACAGGCCAGAGAAGTCCTCATGAAGAAGCTTGGGTTTGAGGTCGAGACCGAACATCTAGACGAGGCTTCGTTCCAGGAGTTCCATGAAGCAGCGCTCCAGGTAGCGTTGGCAGGAGAAGCGGAGGGGAGGTAGAAGCGGGAGGCAGGCTACTATGGTCTAGGCGTGCGATGCTTTTGTCGTAGTCGGAGCTCCGATAGCTTTTGGTCGTAAAACAGTGCTAGTGTATAATCACGAACAATGTATCCAATAGTTAGGTTTCATTTTTATTTGGTTAGCTTCGTGATTTGGGCGTCTCGTCGCCATTGCTAAGTCCGTTGGTGTATCTTTTCACTCTATTCTTCTTAATAAAGAACGGGTGAAGTCCTGGTCACGAAAAAAACGTGAGGCACTCAAAATCAACCGAGATCCCCTCGATTGCTGTCCAAGTCATTTGTCGTCAAGTAAACAACTTCTCAGTGACAAGACCTGTACGTGAGGGAACAGTAGAAATTTAATTTAATTATGAGAGAGCAATATGCCTGAAATAAATACACAAAAGGGTATAGAAGGTCTCAGGTAGTTCGCATACAACTTTACCTAGATGAAACGTGTTGTATAGATACACCAAATGGCTAAATTTTGTTCTAGACATCAATCATCCACAACAAAGTATTACCTTTCTCCACAAAAAGAACGCAATTTTCAGATTTCGAGAAGTCAAATAGTCTTAACTTTTGACTAATTTTATATAAATAAAGTAGAAACAATAATGATATAAAATAAATATCGTTAGATTAGCTATGAAATATATTTCCATAATAAATTTATTTAAAGACATAAGTATTTACTATAAATTTGATTAAACTTGAGCTCGATTGACGGACACGGATACCTAACGTTGGGGTAATCATTTTCTAAAAAAACTATTAGTACTACAAAAAACTTAGTATACTACAAAAAACTATTAGTTCCAACAGCTCAATAGTTGTGGTTACATGCTGCATTGGAATGAACAGTGTCAGTGATTAGTAAAATATATTTCATATGCTCCGTAAGGCAAAGTAGTCACGGGAACTGGCTCACCTGAAGGACAAAAGTAATTCACGCTAAGAACACTGACATGAAACCCTATTACAGGGATAACCCTAGTAATGCCTGCAGCTTGCTTCCTACTACTACAAATATTGATTCTCTCCTAACCAATTCGTGGTGATTAAATTCCGTCTATGGTTCCACATGATCAATAAGTGGCGTGATCGAGGTGCAGAGGTCGTATGTCAACCTTGCCCTTGTCCATTGGGAGTTCTATGCAATACTGCAACAACATTTTTGTGGAAAAGTATGCTTGTAGTATTGTACTATAGAAAGGATACTCTTCCCAAAACTGCTATCCTATCCAGTACTATACAAGCAGAATTTTACATTGAAAATTATGCGTTAAAAACTTATTACTTTCCCTAATGTGATTTACTTGCATTCAGAATCATAAAAGAAAATTAGAGAGAAAGGAATAAGTAGAAAACAACCTCAGTGCATCAACAATTCTGGATCGAGATCCCCTGCAGTGCGGACATGGATTTTGGAAACATGACCACATCAATTGTTGCTCCTTCAAATAATCTGTACCTCCGCACGCAACCTGCAGCACAGTTTTAGCTTCACATCAAATACCTCTGCTCAGACTGATGCCGTAATAACTTTGCAGGTGTATGTTTTCCCTCATGACAGCATCCCTGCGCACAACCCCACATAGCATGGCCACATGAATTGCTCAGAATTTAGAACAACTCCAATAGGAGATCCCCAATCTATTCCGTTCTCCGTATTTTAAACGTGCCACGTCATTGTTTGTGCAATTCTTTCCTTTTCGATGGGATGACACAGGTTTCATGCCGACAGGTATCGCGCACCTCCCTTCCCGGCCTGAAGTGAAGAACCCGCCGTTGCAATTACAACCAGCCGCCAGCTGCCCAGCCAAAACAGGACTAGGAAGCACCCATAATCATGCTTGTGAAATATCACTCAAACATTAACAATACCATCATTTTAAGTATGCTTGTGAAAGATGCCCCTCCCTTCATTGTTTCTGTAAGAATGTCAGTTATTATTGGTCAAATATTAAAGACTGAAAGAAACAATTATTGAATTAAAGAGACCACTGGACTGAATGGTTGCAGATTCAAAAGTGTATATGAATGAAGAGCTCTCAAAGCGCAATAATATATATAACAGGGTGTGCAAAGGGGTGCACATGGCAGCCCTGAGCGATGCCTGTGGGCGGCGTCGGCGGCCGCAGGTGGCGACAAGGGAGGCGGCGCGGCGGCGGTGGCGGCCCTGCTGGGCAGGCACGCGCGCGGCCCCTAGGGGCGGCAATGGCTTGGAGCCGAGAGAGAGATAGGGAATTATCCCTTCTATTACTTGATTTGATCTATTACAATGCTCTCTTATTTATAGCCCAGAGATTACTTAGCCCCTAAGCGACCTAAACCCTAATCTATGTGGGCGTGACATCGTCGGCGGCGGCGCCAATAGGCTACGCACCTCTGGCTCCTGGAGCACACGTGCGGCCTCCATGGCCCACGTGTTGTTGCTGCCACGGCGCTCCTCCTCTTCTGGGCCTGAGTTGGCCTAATTTCTTCCCAATTCTGCTGGGCCGTCGTTAGACTTGTTATATACTCCCCCTTTTCCACTCGGCGCGTCCTCGCAACGAAATTGGAGCTAGTTGTTGATGTTGTTGGTGGTAAAGCACTCTTGACAAGGCTGCCTTCTGCTGATAGATCATGTGATCATTGATGGAATTGGTGAAGATATAGTTAAGGCTTGAGTGGAGGTTGTAGATATATGTGCCTCTTTTGCTTCTGCCGTTGTAGTTGTGCAATGCAGTGCTTGATGTAGACATGGAGAGGTCGGTGATGATGGAGAAGTTGTAGTACTGGTGGTAGTTCTTGTACACCATGTCGTTGAAGATATCAGGCCTTCCAATGAACAGTTTGCAACTACTCTTGTTGTCGTTGATGATGAAGGATAGCTCCAATGGTGGGTGTGGATCTGGTGTAGCTTCTGGGACTGTTGCTGTATGAGGTGGCGAAGATTGGATTGTGCTATAAATGACACCTCTTTGTTGATTGTTGATTGCAGATGATGGTGTTTTGCCTGGTTGGGTTGTGCAATCATTGACCCGAGCATGATCCCAGTTCCAACTCCGTATAGTAGCATGGTATTGTTGTTGTCGATGGAGTTGCCATCTTTGTTGTTGCTCATAGGGTATTGCGAAAACAGGAGCAGCACGAAAGGCAGGAACAACCATGGTACTGGATACGGTCTTTAGGTTCTCATCCGAGTCAGCCTCATAGTCTTCTTCTTCCCCAATCAAGTCCGAAACCCTGAGGACGTCTTTGGAGTCAAAAATGGTCTTCAAATCCTTCTCTGAGTCGGCTTCACAGTCTTCTTCTACTTGAATTGGATTCGAAGTCGAAAGTGTTGCTAGCTTTTCAACGAGTCAAGATTCTTCCATGGCATCAATCTTGATGTCGTCGAGCTCTGGTTTCTTGATTAGACCGGCTTTGGAGCTTGCCATCGTCATTAGCTTCGCAGACCTAGGAACCAAAAATTAAGGTCGTCCCTATTGAAAAACTCATCTTAAAGCTGAGGTCCGCTGAATTCTCGGTGTACATTCCGCCAAAACCCCTACCTGGCGCGCCAGCTGTCGATGTTTTATCACCGATAGCCCACCACCGGGGTACCCGGGAGGGTGTTTTTGTTCAGAGGAGCTTAGCGCACTGTGAAACTTCGCGGTTGTGGCAACAAGCTTGACGAGACAGACAATTTTATACTGGTTCGGGCCCTCGACTTACATCGAGTAAAGAACTTTATGTCCAGTTGGCGTTAGCCTATTGCGTTTTATTGATGAGTATTTGGAGGTGTTGTTCGTATTGTTACAAGGGGTACCCTTAGTGGCCTTATATAGGATGAGGCCTGCTGCGGGTTCTGTGTTTCCTAGTTGAATTCTAGGAACGAGTCCTAAACTAAGAGTTTCGTACTCCTTTCTATTACAATTTGCCTAAGATATGGTAATTTATACGTCGTGTTGCTCCGTGTTTGACTCGAATCGGGCGGCAGGTTCTTCGATCCTCCATCCATATTTCGTCTTCTTGGGGACCTCCGGTGTCCCCCATCGATAAGCCTCTGAGTGTTCCAGGATCTGGAACTTGGAAGCTAGGCTCTTTCGAGGTGAAATCTTGGGATGCTCTTTCTTCTTGCTGTCATCGTCTTGGTCGTAGGGAGTGCGATTTTAAAAAAATCACACTCACTGAGTGTATCCCCCAAGCCTCTTGTTTTACGATACAAAAAGCTAGAGGGTCTACTGTAGCCTTCATCTTCTGGTCGTCGTCTTTTGCTTCTTTCACGCAGTGCAAATTTGCACTGGGTGAGTATAGCCCCCGAACCTCTTGCTTTTTGGAACAAAAAGTTAGAGGGTCTTGAAAAATTGAAATATGTCTTCGGTTGAGGGTATTCCTGTAGCCCCCGAGCCTTTCTCGGGTTCTTTTTTAGCATGAAAGAACTCGGGGAAGGTTTTTGGAGTTCTTTGCTGATGTAGTTCTTCACTGATGTAGCGTTGGTTGTTGAGTGGTCTTACAGCTTCTTGTACTTTTCTGGAATATGCTCATAAATATGCCTTTTTTGTCTTGCAGTGACTTTTACTGCTTGCTTGTGACTCTACATGTGCTCTTGATGGCTTCAGTGTGCATGCATGTCCTCCTGCAGGCCATGCGGTGGCTTTGCGTGCTTGTATGGTCACTTCAAAGCCCTGTCCTCTTCACATGGATGTCCTTGCTTTTTTTGCTCTTTTCTTTCGTGGACTTGGTCTTCGTACACCCATTTTGGCCTATAAATATGGCTTCCTGGTGCCCGTTCCTTATTCATTCACTTGTAGTCTTCTTGAGTTGTTTCTTCTCTCTTGGTGCCCGTTTCTCTTCATTCACTCATAGTCTTCTTGAGCTGCTACTCCCTTTCTTTATAGCTATGGAGTTGCTAGTGAACGAGCTTGACGAGCCCTTGGGCTTGTTCTGTAATCTCTTTAGCGAGTGGTGTAGGTCTTGTGATAGGGTTTAGTAGCAGGCTAATCCTCGAGTGGAATCACTTTGTCGAAGGTGTCAGGGCGGATGGTGTAGGGCTTGTGATGTACTTGGCGCTACCTCTGATGCCTTGTTTTCCAGTGCCCATCGCCCTTCCTCCTTGCTGCCTTTATCTTGGTGGTTCACGAGTTGTTTAGGTTGTTCACCCTTCATATGGTGTGGACCGGCCTCTGCCTTCTTCTCTACGGTGTCGTTTTGGCGTTGTAGTGCAAATCAGCTCGTGTTGAGAGATTTATCCAGGTTCTTCGAGAGTCGTAGAGTGTGAAGACGTGGCTTCTACTCCTGTGTACTTGGTGCTCCTACCATTCTCAGTGATTTCAGATATGGATTTGCTACGACGATTTCATTTTTGGGGTTACCCTCCTGCTTGTCAGCATCGAATCTTGGTAGAGGTTCAAAAACCTTGAATTTTACTGGGTTCCTTGTTGATATTTGCAGTTGACTAGGACTTTCTTGATGCCTTTGCGAATTCTCTCGGGCTCCTAGTTGCTTTATAAATGTGCTTCTCTTAGTTCATTGGGTCTTGTATCCTCTTGTGCACTGTTGTAATCTCTGTACCTTCTTGATCAGTGAAATGAAAAAGATATTTGTTTGTCCTTGTCTCCAATGACTGCGTGAGTTGTTTGTTGACTGTGATGACGTTTTATGGATGTGATTCTGCAATCCTGACTATGTCGGGTTCTCTGATGATGCGTCGGGGGTAGTATGATGTGTCCTATCTGTCTACGGGTTCTTCTGACATGTCTTCTAATGCATCCAGTTTCTTTTGACAACTCAACGATTGGTCCTTGTATAATGTTGAGTTGGGGGGTAGTTGATGATTCCAGGTTCTTTCCAACTTTTCTGCCTTCATGGTAAAAAATCTGTCCAAGATACTCAGCTTTCTGACCGTTGGAAATATTAATGTTGCGGCTTTTATTCGTTGTAGTAAATATCCGTTGTGGCCCTCCTGTGCTCCTAATTAGGCAACTGTTGGCCCATTGGACCCTCAAAGATTGACTGACCCTTATAAATACTTGAATGCTCCTTATGTCTCTGTACGCTTGAGCCATCCGTGCGCATGAAAAACTTCTCAAATCCTCTACTTTTCTTGTCGTCTCCACCGCTTTGCAAAACCCCTAATTTGCTATCCTTCTTGCCTTTAATCTGTGAATCTATTGACTATTCCACAAGATCCGATGGCTGAAACTAGGTCGCAGAGCAAGGGCAAGGCCGTCGAGGTAATTGATTGGTAAATATTCTTCCTTTTGCTGATGATCGAATTGTTCTTGATCGTGTGTGTTTTTTTAGCAGAATTGGTTGGTGTCGACGACGACGGAGGTAGATCTTGAGGTGCTGGTTGAGCATAGCCTGCTGCGAGAGCAGGCACTTTCCAGGTATATCCTTCCGGGTCAACATCTGATTCCCACTCCTCTTGATCAAATGATCTTATTCATCACGTTCGTCGCTGCGGGGCTTTGTTTTCTTCCTTCGGATTTTCTGATGGAGTTTCTTCAGTTCTTTGGTCTTCAACTCTTCCACCTTTCCCTAATGGGGTTCTTTATCTGTCTGCCTTCATGCATCTATGCGAGGAGTATCTTGGGGTTCCTCCCAACCTCCTTCTCTTTCGTCACTTCTTCTGCCTGAAGCAGGATTCGAAGACAGTGCCTTTTGGTTGTGTACGATCCAACTCTGCCAGGGGATGGGTGCTGTTCCTTTTACTCTTGACTTCTTTGACAAGAAGGTTTGGGCGGACAAGTGGTTCTATGTACCCAAGCCTACCATTTATTTCTCTTTTGATCTCTCTGTCCTTCAGAATGATACTGGTCTTTGGTCGAAAAAGCTCTCTGATGCTAAGCTTTCAGCTATTGAACCTCTTCTTGCGCGTCTTCTTTATGTGAAGGCGCAAGGCCTTACCGGCCTTAGTGTTGTTGCCGGGTTCTTCAGACACTCCGTGCAACCTCTTATGCAAAAGAAGCACCTTAGCTTTGAGTACACTGGGGTTGAAGACTCCTCCCGGATCAAGGTTGGGGTGAAGTTGAATGATGAGGAGCTGATGGTGCGTCTAAAGGTTTTTCTTGGTTCAGTTCCTTGTATTTCTCCTCGGGTTGAGGAGTGTCACTCTGACAACCTGCCTCCTGCGGTGAGTGTTTTCCTTATTGATTCTTGTTGTTGCGAGTTCTTTTCTTTACTTATACTGACATCTTGATGCTGCTTCTTCTCAAGGATTTGGCCGGAGCTTCATCATCCAGCTTTCGGCTGCTGAGGCGGTCAATCCTGCTAAAGGTTTTGTCCAACCGGGTTCTGCTTCTGCCTCCCAAAAACAGTCTGTCCTTCCTGATTTTCCTTATAGCATCCGTGAGAGTGGATTTGAGGCTGTTCCTTGTCAACCGCACCCTAAAATTGTTGAGATGTATTTTGGTTCCAGGCGAAGGCGGTCATCTCATCTTCTAGTGACTACTGCCCAGAGGCTGAGCCTCGCTGCTTCAAGTTCTCTTCAGGTCACAGGTAATATCATCATAGGTGAGGTTGATTCTGGGTTCTTTTCTTGAAGCTTCCCTTTTGTTTCTTATCATGCCTTCTTTGTATCTTTGTATAGGGTACTAATGTGTTTCTGCTGAGCCTGAGGATGAGGAGGTGCAGACTTCCCTTATCCGTAAGCCATAAGTGTCTTGCAACTTTCTTTGTTTCCTTTTCTGGTTTTGTTCTGTTGTTGACATTGCTGATTTTTGTTTGTTGTCTTCTAGCCAGACGGAGGGTTCCGGGACTTCTTCTTCTTCTCTTTCTCCTTCTCTTGCTGCTTATGTGTCTTCTATGGCACAATCTCTTGCCTCTGTCTCTCTTCTAGTTGTCCCCTTCAAAAGGGATGTTGGGGATTTTAAGCACCCTTCGAGGTAATTTGCTTGCCGATCTTTGGGTTTCTATTCTTTGCTACTTGTTTCTTGCTTCATATGCCTTTCTTGCTTGTAGACCTAGCATTGTGGACTCTTCTGGTGGTCCGGGTTCAAGTGGGCGTGGTTTTTACCGAGGCCCCGAGGATGAGCCCAAGGCCAGAGTTCCTCGGCCGGTAAGCTTTCACAAGTTCTTCTTGAGTCTTTTGTCTTGAATGTTCTTGTCTTGAAGATTCTGATTTCTTCATCGTGCTTCTGTAGGTCTTGAGTTGCAGGTTGGCCAAATGGCCACTGTTGGTTTGGAGTCTGGTTCTGTGTCGCAGGCTCTCCCTGTGTGGGAATGTGCTGCGGCGAGTTTCGGGCTCCCTTTTGCTGAGCCGATGACTCCAGGTGTTGCTGGTGGGGATGGTGGTGGTAGTCCACCGAGGCTTGCGTTGCCACCCTGAGTTGTTGTGGATCCGGTTATGCTGGAGATGAGCTGACCTTGTAGGCTGGAGGCATTGAAGTCTTGCTTCGTCGAGTTTGCCACCAAGTTTGGCGTCATGGTTCATGTAAGCGTTCTTCATACTTTTGTCATTCTGGCAGCTTCTTTTGCTTCTGATGATCTTCTGATGATTTGTTCTTCTGTCTTTTAGTCCCTCTGGCAAGATCAGGACCTCCACTTTGGCCCTACAGAAGCCTCGGTGACTGCTTCTAGTACCACCAGCTTTTAGAGGTTCAAAAAGAACTTGCTCAAATGCAGGCAGATCTTGATCATGAGTGGGAGCAGCGTTATGATGCTAAGACCGCCCACAAGACTCAGCTTGCTGAGGAGCGGCGTTATCGAGAGGAGGCAGTGAAGTCTGCTACCGACGAGGTTCAGGCCTTGAAAGCCCAGATTGCAGGTACTTCTTCTTGCGAGTTGTTTTTCTTGTATTTCTGCCATGTTGGTTGCTGATTTCTTCTTATTTTTTCTTATAGACTTTGATCGTGAACGGCGCAGATGGCACCAAGAATCAGAGGCCATGAAAGAGACCCTCAGGAACTCCGAGAACAAAGCCAAGTCAGTAACAGAGTTGCACTCAAATTGTGAAGATGCTGAGCGGAAGTTTGTCTTGGCTCGCGAGTTCCAGTGAGATGCTGATAGAGATGTTTTTCAGGCCTTGAAGACTGTTTAGGAGTTGAAGGGCCAATTAGAGGTGGCCAATACCAGGTTCGAGGTGTTGTGGAAGTCTATGACCTATCTCTTGTCCTTTATTGGACAATCATGACCTTTATGCTGATGTGGTAGGTTATGTGCCTTTGATTCCGTCGTGGTTCTTCTCCTTCATGAAGGACAGGTTTTAGAGGTGTGTGAGCAACATCTTGTGCCATGTCTGGGTTCTTGCTCCTGAAGCTGAGCAGGAGCAGATGGTTGAACCCGAGCCATCCGAGGAGTTCTTGAAGCAGGTTGGTGATCAGGAGGCAGGGCCTGCTTCTCTTGGGGAGCAAGTTGTAGATAGGATAGACTTGGGTGCTAATCTTTCTGCTCCTACACCTTGAGCGACTTCTTGTAAGGAATTTTCTTGTATAAAGATGCTTACTTTCTTCGTCATAATTGTTTCTCTGTGGTACTTCTTTGTTGCACGGGCCTCGTCCTGTCTTGAGTTGTATTTTTGGTGAGTTCTTGTTGTACGGGCCTCGTCCCGTGTTGAATTGTTTTGGCAGGTACTTCTCCTGAGTATCCGCTTGCTTCTGTTGCTTTGAACTACTCACTGTGTCATGTCACTAGCGAAAGAGTAGTAGTTGATTCTGAGCCAGTGTTGCTCGTGTCTTGAGTTGTGCTGCATCATGCCGCAGTGTAATGTAGGTCGATCCTGAACCCACACTGTATGCCTGAGTTCAGCCTAGTATGTTGTATCATGAAAGAACTCTCTGATCATGAACCGACATGAGTGCCCTGATTCACCCTAGAGAGGCCTGGTCTTGAACCGACATGAGTGCCCTGATTCAGTCCGGTGCTCTGCATCACATCGTAGGCAAGGGGAGCCAAGAATCCTGGACTGACACAAGTGCCCTGATCCCGCTGTTTGTAGCAAAAAGGTCTTGACTCCTGAACTAGCACTATGTGCCCGGGTTCAACTACATCACATTGCAGTAGACTCTCTAATCATGAACTGACATGAGTGCCTCGATTCACCCCAGAGAGGCCCGAGTCTTGACCGACATGAGTGCCCTAATCCAGCCCGGTGCTCTGCATCATGTCGTAGGTAAGAAAAATAGGATTCCAAATAGTCCTGGACTAACACGAGTGCCCTGATCCTGCTGTTGCGAAAGGATTTGACTCCCTAACCAGTACTACGTGCCCGGGTTCTTTTGCACCATATGGCAGGAAAACTCTCTGATCATGGACCGATACAAGTGTCCTGATCCACCCTAGAGAGGTCAGATCCTGGACCGACACAAGTGCCCTGATCCAACCCGGAGCCGCGCGCCAGGCGGCAAGCCTAACCCTGAATGTGGTACCATGTACCTAGATTCAGGCAGGCACGCTGTGAGATCACCCCACAACACGATTCTTGAAGCGGCATTAAATGCCTGAATTCTTGTCGTGGTTCTTTTACAGGACTTCTGCTCGTTGTAGAATCTTCGGAGCTGGCTGATGTGCCAACTGTTCTTCAGTGGGATCTCATCATCTGTCATCAACTCATATGTTCCTGGTCCAATCACTCTTTTCACTTTGAAAGGTCCTTCCCATGGGCTGAGTAGCTTGTGTCTTACATCTTTCTTCTGGATAAGTCGAAGAACTGAGTCTCCGGGTTTTAGCGCCTGGGGTTGTGTACTCTTGTTCGTAGTGTCTTCTTAAGCCTTGTTGATATCTTGCGTTTTGTAGGATTACACATTCTCTGACTTCTTCTAGTGAGTCGAGTTCCAGGCGCCTTGTTTCTTCGGCTTCTCCTTCTTTGTATTGCTCTATCTTTGTTGATGTCCATATTAGGTCTACTGGTAGTACTGGTTCTGATCCGTAGACAAGGAAAAAAGGTGAGTATCTAGTTGATCTGCTGATTTGGGTTCTTAATCACCAAACGACTTTTGGTATTTCATCAATCCACTTTGCTCCATAATCCACTAGTTCTTCATATAATCTCGGCTTCAGTCCTTGTAAAATCAATCCGTTTGCTCCTTCAACTTGTCCATTTCTTTGAGGGTGAGCGACGAATGCGAAATCTATATCGATTCCGCAGCTCGTCGCTCATGATGTAAATTCTCTTGCCATGAATGGTGATCCTAAATTTGTGATGATCTTGTTGGGTATCCCGAATCTGAAAATGATGCTTTGTATGAACTCCACTTCCTTTTCTGCGCTGTACTTGACCAAGGGTTTGTATTATATCCACTTGGTGAATTTGTCGATTGCAACGAAGACGTACTCGAATCCTCTGGTTGATCTCTTCAGTGGTCCAACTTGGTCCAGTCCCCAACAAGAGAAGGGCCAAGATGGTGGTATGCATATCAGGTTGTGTGCTAGAACGTGTTGTTGTCTTGCAAACATATAACATTTCTTGCACTTCTTGATGAAATCTTCTGCATCTTTCATCATCATGGGCTAATAGTATCCCATCCTAAAAGCTTTGCCTACCAAGGTTCTTAAGGCCACGTGATTGCCGCAGCAACCCGCATGTATTTCATCGATGATGTTGATTCCTCTTCCCCTTGGTACGCACTTGAGTAACACTCCTGATGAAGCTGCTCTTCTGTATAGCTTGTCTCCGACCAGCACGTAGTTTTTGCATCTATGTATCAATCGGGTTCTTTGTGTCTTGTCTTCTGGTAAGTCTTGTCCTTGATGCAGTCAATGAATTGTTGCATCCAATCCTCATAGACTATCATGATTTGCCTCGTGGAGGGGTCTTGATCGATCTCCATCGGGTCATCTCTGGGTTGTTTGATGGATGGCTCTTTTAGCTCTTCGACGAAGATCTCCGGTGGTACCTTTGCTCGATCGGACCCTAGCTTGGCCAGGGTATCCGCTACTACGTTTGAGTCCCTTAGGACGTGGTGGATTTCTAGTCCTTGGAAATTTTTCCTAGCTTTCTCACTTCTGTGCAATAAGCTACCATGTTGTCCTTTGTGCAGTCCCAATTTTTGTTGACTTGGTTGATCACAACTACGGAATCACCGTAGACGAGTAATCTTTTTGTTGCTAAAGAATTGGCTACCTTTAGCCCATGTATGAGTGCTTCATACTCTGCTTCATTATTGGTCGCTTGCCATAGAATCTATAGAACGTACTTAAGTTGCTTTCCTTCTGGTGATATGAATAGAATCCCTGCTCCGGCGCCTCCTAGTTTGAGTGAGTCGTCGAAGTACATCTTCCATTGATCTATGATGGGCTTGGGTTCTTTTAAGGTAGTCTCGGTCCACTCAGCTAGGAAATTACTGAGTGCTTGAGACTTGATGGCCTTCTTGGATTGAAACTCCAGATTTAATGCCCCAAGCTTTACTTCCCATATTTATATTCTTCCTGTTGAATCCCTGTTCCGTAGGATGTCTAATAGTGGGAACTTTATGATTACCGTAATCTTGTGTTCTTGGAAATAATGCCTCAGCTTCCTTGATGATATAAGGATTGCATAAAGTAGCTTCTGTATGTGTGGATATCTGACTTTTGATTCTGTTAATACTTCGCTGACATAGTAAACCGGTCTCTGCACCTTGTAGATATGACTAGGTTCTTCCCTTTCGACCATAATTGCTGTGCTTATGACGTTTTTTTGTAGCGGAGATGTAGAGCAGCATGTCTTCCTTCTTGGTTGGTGGTACCAATATAGGTGATGAGGCTAGGTAGTGCCCACTCAAATTTACCTGTCTTTTTTAACAGCTTGAAGAATGGAGAATGCCCTTTCCTCCTAAACGAGATATGAATCTGTTGAGAGCTGCCATGCAACCCGTCAGCTTCTAGACGTCCTTTATTTTTCTTGGCGGCTCCACATCTAAGATTGGTTTAATCTTCTTAGTGCTTGCTTCGATTCCTCTGTTGCTGACTAGAAAACCGACTAGTTGCCCTGCTGGAACTCCAAAGACGCATTTGTTTGGGTTGAGCTTCCATCTCCACTTCTTTAGATTTTGTAAAAGATTCTTGTAGGACTTCTATCAGTGCATCAGGTTCGTTTGTTTTGACACAACATCATCCACGTATGCTTCGGCGTTTCTAACCATCATTTTAAGTATGCTTGTGAAAGATGCCCCTCCCTCCATTGTTCCTGTAAGAATGTCAGTTATTATTGGTCAAATATTGAAGACTGAAAGAAACAATGAATTAAAGAGAGCACTGGACTGAATGGTTGTAGATTCAAAAGTGTATCTGAATGAAGAGCTCTCAAAGCGCAATAATATATATAACAGGATGTGCACAGGGGTGCACATGGCAGCCCTGAGCGATGCCCGTGGGAGGCGGCGGCGGCCGCAGGTGGCGACGAGGGAGGCGGCGCAGGCGGCGGCGGCGGCCCTGGTGGGCAGGAGCGCGCACGGCCTCTAGAGGCGGCAGCGGCTTGGAGCCGAGAGAGAGATAGGGAATTATCCCTTCTATTACTTTATTTGATATGATACAATGCTCTTATTTATAGCCCGAGATTACTTAGCTCCTAAGTGACCTAAACCCTAATCTACGCAGGCGTGACAATGGCTGCGGCGGCGCCAATGGGCTGCGCGCCTCTGGCTCCTGGTGCACACGTGCGGCCTCTTGGCCCACGTGTTGTTGCTGTTGTGGCGCTCCTTCTCTTCTGGGCCTGAGTTTGTCCAATTTCTTCCTAATTCTTCTGGGCCGTTGTTAGAATTGTTATAATATATCTACTCTGCCATATCCCCACGGTAGAAAGCAATAAAGTTATTTGTAGCACTATCAAAGACTAAGGTCATACTAAAAATGAATGAAGGCAGAAATATGCGAAACATACGGGAATTGTAGGGAACAGTGCCTTCAAATATGTTGCGTTCAGGCTTCAGACAATTGTTGCTTTCCATTGCAAAAGCTTTCTTTTGCTTTCCCTGAGACCAGACCATTGTAGATATACAATAATATTTTTTTCTTAGGAAACGCAGAAGAGTTGAGTTTCGTTGTATTATAGAAGAAGATGGTCCCCATACAGCCCACTCATCTCATACTGGGACCAAATGTAAGAGGTGGTTTGACCATCAAAATAAAGATTAAAAAACTGGAGCCAAAAAACAACACGACACGACCAAAGCTACAAGGGAAAAACTAGGATTCTACCACCAAGCTCTAAACCCTATAGCTTCTTAGCTTCGGCTAGGCACCAGAGACTATGTTCATCTTTGAATTTTAAAATAATGAAATATTTTCTGGGCTCAATCATAGACCCAAGCCCTCCCTTTTCTCTTGCGGCACAATTTACTCATCTTAATGTAAGTGGGACTAAGGAACTGTGCTGGTTGTCACAGTTCCAAATGACATTCCAAGGCAGAACAAACAATAAAGGGTACCCATCCCACAATAATAGAATAGAATATCATGTTTACAAACTTAATTAACAAAATATAACTAGCCCGCACCAAAACAAACTAAACCAAGGTGTTAAATGATGGTTGAGATGTATCTAAGAAAAATTGAATTTGCTTGTATTATGAACCAATCTGGCACAAAAGATCTCATCACAAATGGAATGACAGAGACAAAAGAAATAAATTTTTGAATTTTTGTAATTCGTTCTAACCGCTTTTGACTTCTTTCTAGGTCAAGGTATAGTGACAAGCGTTTAATCCTCTCGTTAAGTCTGTAATGACTGCCCTGCCAACTTTCTATATGAGTACTTTGTTACTTCCTCCACAAATTATCAATCAAATTGATACTTATAGAAAAACGTGTCTTTGGAGTGGAGGGGAGATTAACAGAAGAGGAAATTGTCTTGTTGCGTGGGATGCTTCTAGACCCAAATATGAAGGTGGTCTTGGCATTATTGATCTCAAAACTCAGAACACTGCCTTGTTGCTCAAGTTTCTTAACAAATTTTACAACTCTGCTAATGTGCCCTGGGTCACCCTAACTTGGGAGAAACTTTATGCCAACCCTCAGACTCCTCCTTAGGCAAGATCTCCTGTAGGTTCCTTTTGGTGAAAAGATATACTAAAACTTTTCAGCAACTACAAGAGTGTCTCTATCTGTATCCCCAAGAAAGGTAGCACTGCACTTTTCTGGCTGGAAGACTGGGCTGGTAATTCTTTCATATTTCCCCACCTCTTTTCATATGTCAAGGAACCCAAATCTTCTATCATGTACTTCAGAAATCAGGAGATCAGTAACCTTTTTAGACTCCCTCGGTCTTCAGTAGCTGCCTCTGAATACCATGAAATGGCATATGTGCTTCAGAGTCTGAATTTGAACTCAGAACAATGACAGCTAGAGTTACCAGAGGGGAGAGCATTTTGCTTCAAGCAAAGCATATAAAATTTTGTGAGAATGTCCCTGCATCGCCATTGTTCAAATGGCTTTGGTCATCTAGCAACCCTGGTAAACAAATTTTTTTCTTTTGGCTCCTTTTAATAGACAGACTCAACACCAGGAATCTGCTGAGAAAGAAGAATAGACATCTCAATGATTATTCTTGTGTCCTATGCAGTAGTGGTGTGGAGGAGGACCTTTTCCATTTGTTTTTTGGGTGTGGTTTTAGTCAGGATTGCTAGAGCTACTTGCACATTTACTGGGATCTCAGTCTTCCTCCCTTAGATATGATGATTGAGGCTAGAAGACGTTTTGGGCATAGCATTTTCAGAGAGATTAGAATAGCAGCCTGCTAGAGCCACTACTACAGTAAGGAACAAAGGCGGACAAAGGTGTCCGCTGCCGCTGCCACGCCACGGTAAATCATGGCCTGTCGCAGCGGGCGCCTATCCGCTGTGGTTAATCAGCGTTCCCGCAGCGGGCAGGTAAGGAAGCCTGCTATGGTAAAGAAATTCCAGAAAACAAAAAAGAATCAAAAACCTAGAAAGGCCCACCGAGCCCATCTAGGGTTGCAGTGTTGCCGCCGTGGGATGGGGTCGCCGTCGCGTGGATCTGCGAGCATGGGATGCACCACCACCGCCAGATTCGTCCGCGCCGGGCTGGAACCAACCTTTCCGTGGGCCACCGTCGCCAGATCCGCCGGCGTCAAGTCCTGTGCACCAACGGAGCTCTAAGGAGAGGGAGATGAGCCACCGCTAGATCAGCGCCGCCTATTACTACACCACACCGATGCGGGAAGAGGTGGGGATGGAGTGGCGGCCGTCGCCGCGGTGGTGAAGGCAACGCCGTCCGCCTAGATCTTCAAAGGGGAGAAGCACGGGATGAAGAGGAGCACCAGATGAAGATGGGGAAGAAAGAGGAAGATGGCGGAAAGCATACCGGACCTGCAAGGTGAAGTAGAAGGGGTGCCAGAGCGCCGCCATCGGCGGGATCCGCCCCCCTCGCGCCACCAACGGCCGGATCCGGCCACCACGCGCCTCCACCGTCTCGTGCTCCTGGTCCTCAGGAGGGCCGCCGCCGCCGCCTCCTCATCCTCAGGAGGGTCGCCGCCTCCACCAAATCCCCGCCTAAAGTTTGCGTTGGAGGAAGCAGGGAGGAGTCGACGCGGTCACCACCGCCGGCGAGGGCGCAGGCCCCGCGCGCAGAGCCGTGGCGCCGTTCCCTGCGCAGGTGAGGTGAGGATGGTGGTGCGCGTCACCGTCGTCTGCTCGCGAGAGGGAGAGAGAGTGAGGTGGAGGGGAGGGAGTGGCAGAGGATGGCTGCTGCGCGGCTCGGTGTGTGCGGGAGGAGAAGCACGTCGCGAGGGGAGAACTGCGTGGGAGTCTGGGGCGGCTGGGGAGAGAAGTGAAGGAGTTGGTCCCAAACCCTAACTCTCATATATATACGACGATCGCTCTCGGGCCACCAGTGGGCCATTTGGGCCGTGGCTATTTACTGTGACGGGCCTTTTAGCATGCCCTCTACGGTAAATAGATTTACCACAGCGGGCATTTAAGGTATTCGCTGCGGTAAATATGCTATTTACGGCAGCGGACACCTTAAGATGCCCGCTGCGGTAAATCGATATACCGCAGCGGGCAAAAGTGCCCGTCACGATAAATAAAAATTGCTCGCCTGTGGTAAATCGTTCGTCACAGAGTCCATACATGCAACGCTGCGATAATTCGTTTTTTACTTAGTAAGCATGTGGAAAAAGAGAAATGGCATAATTTTTATAATGAAACCGGCAGCATCCAGAGATGGAAGATCATCTTCAAACAGGAGCTAGGCCTAGTGTGTATCAAGGCCAAATCCAAGAAAAAAGTTGCTTTCACTTCATGGCTACAACAACTTTGAAGTTCTTAATCCTAGTTTTAGTTTGTTTTATTCTTTGGGCATCTCTGCCTTTTTGTTTTTTTAGCTCCCCCCTCCCCGCTGCTGCCTGCCTGTGAATGTTTTATCTTATTGTTATTATTAAAAAAAGCTACTATTATGGATATTAGACTTATCCATTATTCTTAATCAGAATATCAACTATCAACAACAACAACACTAATGGCTATTTTTTCCTTATTCCTAGCTAATCAAAGGCACTGCTGTTACTAAATATAGCCTAACATTCAATCAGTAATGCTCTTATTCAGTCACTGGAGACCTTAATAAACTCCATTAGTCTGTTGTTACTCAAAAGAAAAGCTCCATTGGTCTGCTCAAGTGTTTGTACATATTGTTGTAGAATCGAATAAAGCCTATAGAGCTTTTCCTTCAAAATCAGCTATTTAACTCTATATATATTGGTGCAATAAGTTTCAGGCTACTTTGTAAATATGGTTAGACGATAACACATGGGATAAACATGAAAGATTGACAGAGTAGCAAATGAGAGAAAAAAATATATAGAATATTTATACAATGATAGACTGAAGGAGGCACAACCCATGTTCCTCTTATGCCCGTGGTAATAGAAGAAGAAATGGAAAATTTAAATTTAAATTGCTTCATTACTTGAGAGCTCGCCAGTTCTGTAAGAAGAACTTTTGAATCATCTCAATTCATAGAATTCTAATCTGCCTCCACTGATTCTAAGTAAGTAGTTAACTGGTTCTATTATCAAGATGGTACTAACCCGCTAACCCGTGGGGGCGGGCTGCGGCCGCCGCTGCTCCCTTCCTCCGCTTCCCTGCGCATCCAAAATTCAAACCCGCCATCGTCTGAACCCAAGGCGCCCTGCCCCCACCACCAGGGTTCAGGATTCCAAATCCGGCGCCACCCCCACAGCGAGCTCATATCCCTATGTTAAATAATGATACAAACCATTTCCACTTGACACGTCCTGCTCTATTTCCCTGATTTATCATTATTATTTAGTATTATGGAACCTGTCCACATTTTTGATAGTGTCACATTTATTGTCGAAGTAGTAAAGAGAAGAAAAGGGCAAAATGACTCGAGTGACTACTCCTACGTAAATATGAGTTGAAAGGGACTACTCCTATTTGCAAAGCACTACTACTAAAGCTTGGAAACTATATGAAGAGTAACTACTACTACGTAACTGTTGGGGAACAACTTTGACATACAAACACCTATCCCAAACTTTGAAGATAAAAACAAACTTTCAACTATAGACATTTGAGACAACACAGTGTTTAGCGAAGTTGATATAGACACTTCGCTGTGATTATCTTGGACTTCACCTATATGTTTTCACATACTTCAGGTTACCTGTCGAAGATGGCTTCGCTGCACTCCGAGCACCTAGCAAAGTTGACGTGACAACTTCGCGTGAAAGTTGACAAGTCAATCTGCAAAGTCAAAAATATGGCCAAGACCAAAAGTTGTCAAAAGAAGTCAAAAGGATAGCGGCGGAGTGTGTTTCATCACCTCGCCGGTATGAGTTTTATGTATAGGAAACATCTAATCAGTTTTGTAAAAGTCGCCTTGTATAGCAAAGCCAGGGTGTCTATAAATACCCCTGGGGTGTAAATTTTAGGGATAGAATGAAATACAATTGCGCCCAGCATATTATTTTCATCTTACTTATATGTGTGTAATTTCATCACCCAACATCTGGCGCCGTCCATTTGTGTGATCGAAGACACTCACGACCACCAAAATGGGAAGACCCAGTAAAAGGACAGCTATGGCCGACAACAACGCCATACAAGATCCAACTATAGAAGATGCAACAGAAACTGAAATCAGATGTGTTCAAGAAGAAGAAGAAACTCAGAACGAAGAAAGAAGACTCAAGGAACTCGAGGATCAACTCGCTGTCAAGAAAAAATAGCTAGAAGAAGAAAGAGCGAAGACGAGGGAAAAGTCCCTGAAGCAAAGAATTGCGGAAGCAAAAGCAGAAATAAGAAAGCTCAACGAAGAGATAGAAAATGAAAGCGAAGTCACGATCCAAGACCCAAACTCAGCAAGCAAAAACACCAACAGCAAAGACAACCAAAGTCAAATAGCAACAATTAACACAGAGTCACCTCTGTCAATCGACATTTAGCTAGCGAAATGGCCAACAGGATTCAAATTCAACATCATCCTAACTTACAATGGCATGTCTGACCCAAGACCATTTCTCATGAGCTTTGAAGCAATAGTTACATCAAGCGGGGGAGATGCGAACACCCTAGCAAAGTCACTCATCAAGGCAGTAAGAGGACCAGCGCAGCATTGGTACTCTTCGCTAAAACCAAGGTCAATCAAATCTTGGGATCAACTTCGCATAACTTTGCTCCTAGATTTCCAAGGCCTTCAAAGAGTTGAACTCACCAGCGACGATCTTTTCAACATCAAGCAGCAACCAAAAGAACCGTTGAGCCAATATTACAAATGATTTATACAAGCAAAAGCTCAAATACCAAACATACCAGATGAAGTCGTCATCATAGCAGCAATCAAAGGACTGCGAGCAGGCCAACTCTTATCACACTTCAAAAGGGAAAGACCAACCATAGTGAAAAAGTTATATGAAGAAATAAGAAAATATTGTGAGTCCGATGAAGACTACAGAAAAAGAATAGAAGAAGAGAACGGAGAAAGAAACATGTCAAGATCAAATAACAATTCCCAACACTCAAGAATAAATGTTGAACGAAGACCATTTCAGAGGATAAATCACATCAACAACACGAGCGAAGCTGCCAGTTAAGGTCCAAGATCAAACAATCAAAGAAATTTTTAAAACAACAGAAGTTACAAGAAAAACTTCCAGCAAAGGGCAAACTACAACAATCAAGGCAGAAATTTTGAAAGGAAAATTTTGAGGCCCGAAAAAATGTACTGCATCATACACGGCAAAGGGGCTAGTCACACATCAAAGATGTGCCCAAGAGTAAAGAAAAGCATTGAAGAAATGCAAGAAGAGAATAGAGCAACTTCGCAGCTGAAAGTTGTCAACCATCTAGCTCCCCAAAGAAGAAGTTACCTGCCAATAACTTACCGTCAGCACATGTTACCACCACCTCCGCCAATCTATAATTGTCAACCGTTAGCAGTGTGCCCGCAAAATCAATGGGGCCTAAGTCAGCAGCAAAGTTTCCACCCTAAAAGTTCAGTGGCAAATAGCAACCACAAAATTCAACACAACAATAACATGCCCAAAGCGTCAACAAGCAACAGGAATGCAAGCATCCCAAGCAAAGGCAGAATTATGACAATCTTTGGAGGAAATAGCATGGAGCTTGATACAAGAAATGAAAGAATAAATTATTTCAGAAGAGTAAACTCCATAGCAGTCGAAGGCCCATTCAAGAAAACAAGATGGTCCCATATGCCAATCACATTCTCAGAATAAGATCTCAAGCTCAAAGATTACCCTCATATGGACGCAATGGTCATAGAAGCAAACATTGAAGGTTGGGCAGTATCAAAAATTCTAATAGATGGTGGCAGCTCAGCAGATATCATATTCACAAGAACTCTAGATGCAATGCAAATTGACAGAAAAATCCTGGGAAGAGCCGAGCACCCATTGGTTAGCTTCGACGAAAAGAAAATAAACTCTATCCGCAGAATTGTCTTGGTAGTCTCATTCGGAACAGTGAACAATACGAGAACAGAGCAAATAGCATTTGATGTCATTGAAATGCACAACCAATACAACACAATCTTTGGAAGGGGAAGTTTAAATGCTTTTGAAGCCATAGTAAGCTACCCATACTTATGCATGAAGATGCCAGCAGTCAATGGCATCATAACTACCTTCGACGATCAAACAGAGGCAAGGAACATAGAGAGAGATGGAAGCCCAGCTTTCAAAAATATCCACGTGATACAAGAAGAAGATGATGATAAACTTGAAACTAAAAATGAGAAGACACAAGACAAAGCGAAGCCTTGCGAAGACACAAATAAAGTACCACTCAACCCAATGGTGCCAGAAAGACAAGTTATCATGGGCATAAATTTATAAAAAGAAGAAGAAGAAAAGATAATACAAGTCTTGTGAAGTAACAAGGATATCTTCGCCTGGTCTGCACAGGACTTAGGAGGAGTAAGCAGGGATGTCATAAAACATAAGTTAAACATCGACCCAAACTTCAGGCCAGAAAAGCAAAAACTCAGAAAGTTGTCCAAAGACAGAACACAAGCTACGAAGCTGAAGTCTAGAGATTGCTAGATGCAAAAGTCATAAGAGAAGTACAATTCACAACTTGGCTCGCAAACATAGTCATGGTGCAGAAGAAAAACAAAAAGTGGAGAATGTGTATAGACTTCACAGATCTCAACAAGGCATGTCCAAAAGACAACTTCCCTCTACCAAGAATAGATACTCTAGTAGACCAAGCAGCAGGAAGTGAAATGCTCAGTTTCCTCGATTGCTATTCAGGCTACCATCAAATTTGGATGAAAAAAGAAGATGAAGAATACACAAGTTCCATTACACCATTTGGAACTTATTGTTTCCAAAGAATGGCCGAGGGGCTTCGCAATGCAGGAACAACTTTCATTAGAGTGACATCCACAGTCCTCAAAGATCAAATACCAAGAAACTTGCTTGCGTATGTTGATGACTTGGTAGTCAATAGCAAGAAAAGAGAAGACCATGTCAAAGACTTACAAGAAACCTTCTCAAACCTCAGAAATACACATTTGGAGTTTAAACAGGAAAAATTTTGGGGTGCAACGTATCCGCAAAAGGAATTCACCCGAATCCAGAGAAGGTGAAGACAATACTGAATATGCAAGTGCCAAGAAACATCAAGGACATCCAAAAGCTGACAGGAAGATTAGCATCGCTGAACAGATTTATATCCAAATCAGCTGAGTGAAGCCTCCCAATATTTCAAGCACTAAAAGGGAAAAAGAAAAAATTCAATTGGGGTTAAGCACAACAAGAAGCTTTCGAAGAAATAAAGAAGCATCTATCCAACCCCACAACTTTGGCAACACCTGACCCAATGGCAGATTTGCTACTATATGTATCATCAAACGAAAGTATAGTTAGTGCAATACTGATACAAGAAGAAAAAAATGAGCACTCAACAAGACAAGTTCCAGTATACTTCGCATCCAAAGATTTGTCTGGATCAAAAATTTTCTATTCAGAAATCGAGAAAATTACATATGCAGTACTTATGGCATCTAGAAAGTTGAAACACTACTTCCAAGCACACAAAATAAGAGTGCCAACAAATCAACCCCTCAAAGAAGTGCAATAAGGCTGTAAGTTCTCAAGGAGATTGGGAAAATAGGCTACAGAATTATCTCAATACTTCATCAAATTTGAGAAAAGAACAACAATCAAATCTCAAGTGTTGACTGACTTCGTAGTAGATTGGACACCTTCAAAGTACAATCAAGAAAGAATGGAGCAACCAGAATGGATAATCTATTGTGACGGCGCTTGGGGCTTCATCGGTGTAGGAGCAGTAGCAATCATAACCTTACCTTCTGGAATCAAACTCAAATACGCAGCAAGACTAGACTTTCAATGCACCAACAACATTGCAGAATATGAGGCAGTATTGTTGGAACTTCACAAAGCAAGAGCAATGGGAATTCAAAAGCTAATAATCAAGACAGATTCTCAAGTTGTGGCTGGGCATATAGAGAAAAATTACAAAGCAAGAGATCCAGAGCTAGCAAAGTATCTCCAACTATTGAGGGATCAAGAAAAACACTTCGCTGGATTCACAGTGAAAAGTATCTCAAGAAATGATAACACATATGCAGACGAAATTGTAAAAGTCGCGTCCAAAATATAGAGTTACCACCAGAAGTATTCTTCCAAACTATCACCGAAGCCTCAACAAAAATAAAAGTTGAACAACTAAAAGAAGTACACATCATAGAAAGCAAAGACTGGAGAGCTCCAATTATGGCATTCCTCACAGGATTTTACGAGCCAGAAAACGAAGTTGATAAAATAAGAATGAAGCAGAAGACCAGAAGTTATAAAATTATTAACGAAGAACTATACAAGGAAGGAGTTTGCCAACCACTACTAAAGTGCATCTCAAGAGAAGATGGGAAAAACTTATTGAAAGAAATACATGAGAGAATCTGTGGATGTCACGCTGGGGCTAGATCAATAGTTGAGAAAGCTTTCAGACAAGGGTTTTTCTGGCCAACCGCTTAAAGTGACAGCAAAGAAATAATTCGAACCTATCACAATTACCAAATGGCAGGGAGCAAAGTCAATGCACCAGGAATAAACTTACAGCCAATTGAACCAACTTGGCCACTCGCAAGATGGGGCACCAACTTGGCCACTTGCCAATTGAACCACCAGGAACACATCACTGTAGACAATGGAACCCAATTTGATAGCGAAGATTTCAGAGAATACTGCCACTCATTGGGAATCAAACTCTGTTTCGCATTCGTAAGGCACCCACAGTCCAACGGAGCAGTAGAGAGAGCAAACAGGATAATTTGCACAGGAATATCGAAGTGTTTAACAGATCTAAAAATGGAAAATGGGTAGATGAATTACCAAGAGTTATCTGATCTCAGAACACATCGAAGCCAAGGCCAACAAATTTTTCTCTATTCAAGCTACTATACGGAGATGAAGCAATGACCCCCGAAAAAATAAAGTATGAGGGACCAAGAACAAACATTCAAATGATCACAGAAGAGGATCAAGCAACAAGTAAAAATCTACTCGAAGAAGAAAGAAATGAAGCACTTGAGAATATCAAGAAGTACCAACTCGAAACACAGAAGTGGTACAACAAAAAAGTCAGGCTAAGAGAGTTAGCACCAGGAGATTTTGTCCTCAAAAGAAAAAGAGACGAAGACACCGTGGGAAAATTCCAACAAAAGTGGGAAGGGCCTTTTATCATCACAAGAACAAGTAAAGAAGGTGCATATCATCTAGCAAATCTGAAAGGTAAAGAACTCAGTCACACTTGGAATATAGAAGCACTTCGCAAATACTACCCATAGCCAAACTAGAAGAGTAGTTTTCTTTTCTGCAAAGTAGAAGTAGAAGTTCTATTTCAAGCAAATTTACAACGTAATCGAGCTGCACTCTTTTTTCACTCAGGGGAAACCCTCCATAGGGTGAGTGGTTTTTAAACGAGGCAGTCTCTTTGTAAATCTCATGAAATATAAATGAGAAAATAGTTTCCCCAAAGATATGTCTCTAAATTGCACAACTAAAAGTATAAAATTCCGAAGAGTATATCCAACATATACTACCATATCGGCACAAATTTTATAAAACTAAGTTAGCATTAATATTTTATTAAATCTAAAAAATGCTAACTTATCCAACTCAAATAAGTCCAAGACAAATTTTTTGACTTTATTTCACTAAGGTGAAAATATTTTCATCTTCTAAGGAAGCGTACGCGTCCACTTCAAACAAAAAAGAAGGGATGGCGTTTTAAAATTTGCTAAGGTAAATTTTTTGACTTTATTTCACTAAGGTGAAAATGTTTTCAGCTTCTAAGGAAGCGTACGCATCCACTTCGAACGAAAAAGAAGAGACGGCGTTTCAAAATTTGCTAAGGTAAATTTTTTGACTTCATTTCACTAAGGTGAAAATGTTTCCAGCTTCTAAGTGAAGCGTACGCATCCACTTTGAACGAAAAGAAAGCTGGGACGTCATTTTAAAATTTGCTAAGGCAATTTTTTTGACTTTATTTCACTAAGGTGAAAATGTTTCTAGCTTCTAAGCGAAGCGTACGCGTCCACTTTGAACGAAAATGAAGGGACGGCGTTACAAAATTTGCTAAGGCAAATTTTTTGACATGATTTCACTAAGGTGAAAATGTTTCCAGCTTCTAAGCGAAGCGTACGCGTCCACTTCGAATGAAAAGGAAGGAACGGCGTTTCAAAATTTGCTAAGACAAATTTTTTGACTTTATTTCACTAAGGTGAAAATGTTTTCAGCTTCTAAGGAAGCGTACGCGTCCACTTCGAACGAAAAAGAAGGGACGGCGTTTCAAAATTCGCTAAGGTAAATTTTTTGACTTCATTTCACTAAGGTGAAAATGTTTCCAGCTTCTAAGGAAGCGTACGCATCCACTTCGAACGAAAAAGAAGGGATGGCGTTTCAAAATTTGCTAAGACAAATTTTTTGACTCCATTTCACTAAGGTGAAAATGTTTCCAGCTTCTAAGGAAGTGTACGCGTTCACTTCGAACGAAAAAGAAGGGACGGCATTTCAAAATTTGCTAAGGCAAATTTTTCAACTTTATTTCACTAACGTGAAAGCGTTTCAAGCTTCCAAGTGAAGCGTACGTGTCCACTTCGCACGAAAAGGAAGGAACGGCGTTTCAAAATTTACTAAGGCAAATTTTTTTGATTTTTTTTCATTAAGGTGAAAGTGTTTCAAGCTTCTAAGCGAAGCGCACGCGTCCACTTCGCATGAAAAGGAAGGGATGGCATTTCAAAATTCGCTAAGACAATTTTTTCGAACTTATTCCACTAAGAAGAAAATATTTTTAGTCTCTAAGCGAAGTATACGCGTCTACTTCGAACGAAAAGAAGAAACGGCGTTTCAAAATTTATTAAATTCTTCAAATCGATCTCATCAGAGCAAAAACATTACCAGTCCTTAAGAGAAGCACAGACAATCACCTCAAACAAAAAGCAGGATCTTCAAAAAAGAAAGACGATACAATTTAAATCGATTATACAATACTCATTTACAAGAGAAAGCGAAGGTAAACTCACACACTTCGCAGCACAACAAGATGTTTTGCAATATAACTTACCCAATTTCAAAAATATGCTTACAAAATTAGTCATCTTGAGAATTAACTACTTCGGCAGTATCACCAAGTATGTCGCTCACAACTTCATTAATAATATCGTCCGCTTCACGGCGTAAATAGTCTTCACAAACATTTGCCGACGAATGCTTGACCCAGATGACTACAAGAAAAAGAGGTTAGAAAACAAAAGTCCAACCGCAGACGAAAAATAAACTTTACATAACAAACTTTACATGTGCAAAATCTGTGAAATCAAAAACTCGACAGTTGGGAGGCCTGATACTACAGTATCGTTATTCACATCTATAAAAGATTTGTAAGACAAAATCCCCAAAGAAAAAGTCCCAAGTTCAAAATAACGAGAGAAAAAAACTTACGGGCAAGAAAATCATCGACATCACAACCATCATACTTCTCGAAAATGAAGTTATCCTTAGACATTAACAGCGGGGTAATGTCTTCGACATCTTGCACAGGCTCAGCATGAGGAACCTGCGCAGGATGGATAAATAGTCAAACAACTTCCAAGTATAATACTACAAAGTCAATAACTTAGAACCATTGTATCTTGAAACCCTCTCATCTCACAAAAGGAAAAGATAACTAAAGCCTAAGGCTGGCCACCACTAACATGGCTAGATCCGGCACGGCTTTAACCTCTAGCATCAGCCTCCCTCTTTGCAGCTTCCTCCGCCTCCCTCCGGGCAGCCTCCGCCTCCTTTGCAATTTGCTGACATAAAAAAGAGAGAAAAGTTAGATATAGAACACTTTTGAAAACAAAAATAGTTAAGTGCAAAAATTATCCTTTGTAATTTTTCTCTAGCTTTATCAAAACAATGAGCCCGACCACCTAACCTCCAATACTGTTCTAGATATTTGTTGCACAATACTTGTGTGGCCTTCATCACATTGGTTAGTTGTGGCAGAACCCCCTAAATCATATGGCCCACACGCATGATTATTGTCTAAACAGACTCCAAATAACCATGACTGCGTTCCATATGACTTAAAGTCTATCGGGTAAATCCCGAATCATCCATAATTCTCCGAGCAGGATCAATCGTTATAAAGAGGCATTGCAGTATTACAACAATTTGATATAAATAATATACATCAGAGTAAAATAGCGGAAGACTTACAATAATATAAGTTTACAAACCTTTGAGTTTCAAATATTTACAACCGTAAGTTTAAATGGTACAGACTATAATAGTAGTAGAGTAGCAGTAGATAACTTTATTACAATACCAAACGATAAGCTCTGCCCAAGAGCTACACATCTTACTCGTCATCGCTTTCCTCGACGACTGTCATGCAGCAGGACGCAAAGCACTCCTACCCATGGGGCTCACCTGCAACAAGGGTTCAACAAACCCTGAGTACAAAAGTACTCAACAAGACTGACCCGACAAAAAAGAGGGGTGAAGACTCAAGAAATGCAGGCTAAAGGGACAAGGTAAGGCTTGTAAGAGATGAGAAATTTTGTGGAAAAGCTTAACAGAAAGTAAAGTTTGCTTGGATCTAGCTCCAATTACCAACCAACTTCATTATTAAACCTTAATCATTATTCAAGTTGTTACTACGATGATGAACACCGATCGAGTCTTCTTCTCTGAGAAGCAACGGCGATTCGAATCCATTTTCATACCTAGCTGGGACCTAGGTCACTGGGATACCGGAGACTTTAACTCTGATGCACCCCAGATGAACCGATATACCGGGATAACAACCGCAGCCATATATCACCACATGATACACCTGAGCTCTTTGACCCCGTGTACCGAAATACATGGGAACTTAAACCCACAGTATAACACACTACGACATATGTGGGGACTCTGGCCCACTATATGTCACTCCATGATATACGTGGGGACTCTGGCCCACTTACCACTTCATGCATGTGGATTTCTAATTTCTCGATAACACCAGTTCACCAACGGACGGGACCTAGGGCATCAACAGACAGAAACACTACAGAGGGACTCCATTCCTAGTGCAAGTTAGCCGTCCGGACTCGATTTATTAACTATCATCAAGATTCCAACAAGAAAAACCATTCTCATCTTTTTCATTCTTTTGCTTTTGAACACTTAACTAATTAAGCAGGGCTAAGCGTTACTACTTATCTTACAAAGCAGGTAACAAGGAATAAGGAAATAAGACAGGTAATGCAATTGGTGGGTTTTCACTCAACTCCTATTACTTAATGCAACATATTATAGCTGAAGCGATAAAACTTTTATAAATAGAATAGGGTTTGAATGCATCCGGGGCTTGCCTTGGTATTCGGGGTAGACGGTCTCGAACTCTGGATCAACTCCCGATTCCTGAATCCGCTCGTCCTTGGAATCTGGTGCGACAACGTTAACTCTCCGTTAACGGAAACTATTCGATAATTGATATGCTTTAACATGATGGAATAGTAAACATGATGCTTGATGGATGCATGATCAGATTAAAGACTTGAGTACAACTTTTCTTCACGATAAAGTTGCAAGCCAACAAAACTTCGCATATCGAGCTCATTAGGGTTAACTACGCCATTTAAGAAATTAATTAAACACATGAAATAATGTTGATTAAGCCCTAATGATATGATTAAAAATAAGCGTAAACAATTAATTAAAGTACCAAACAGGGTTAATGACCCAAGGTCATCAATCAATCCCAAAGTCAAACAAATCCTATAATGATTAAACTTAACTAAAGGGGTTAATTAATTATTTTAAAGCATTAAATAAAGGCATAAAAATTAAAGTTATCAAATTAAGCCCAAAATTTTATTTTGGAAAGCCATTAGCCTAATTAGATGGCAAAACAAATTTCAGAATTAAAAGCTAATTATTTTACTTATTAAAAATCATTGAATGTCCATTTTTAATTAAAAGGGCTAAATTTAACATATGCAAAAAGTACTCAAATTTGGCATTTCATATTTTTTCTAAGTAGATGACATCATAAAGAACACTCACAAAAATTTTTAGAATTTTTGGAGCTATATATGAATTACTATGATTTTTCAAAGAAAATAGCATTTAAATCATTTTCTGAAAATAGAAAAAGAAAAATCGGCACAGTACTCCCGTGCTGACCGACGGTCCGCCGGTGGTTGACCGGTGATTACTTGCCGATGGCGAGGTCTTCGGCGACCGGACTTGAACCATCGGGCTCAGCTCGACACGGGGAGTCGATCAGGGTAGCTAACGGCGCGGCGGAGCGGTGGCGGCACCCACGCCGGCGGCCATGGCGGCGCGGCGGAGCTCGGGCGCGGCGGCGATGCTCACCGGAGTGATTTTCGGCGATGGTGAGCACTCGAGCGTATGCAAGGCACTCAGGCGAACCCGTTTGGCAACAAGATGACACCGTCCCCTGTCCCTAGCCAAGATGGCAACGCTCACGGCGGAGTGGCATGGCCATGCCGGCGGCAAGCTACGGTGACCGGCGGCTACGATGCGCACGATGGGAATGATGAAATTGATAGCGCAGACAGCTGCAGGAGCTCACCACGGTGCTGATGCGCACATTAATGAAGGCCCGGAGTGCTTGAATCAAACTACGGGCGACGGCGGTGATGGCGGCGGCGGTGCTCCGATGGCAAGGTCGGCGTCACCGGAGTTCCTGTGGACCATCAAGCAGGCCAAGAAGCGCATGAGGGGCAGGATAGCATGGAGAACATGACAGGAGGGTTAAAGGACATATATTTTCACCCTGTGCGACAGTCGACGGCGAAAGAGTTCGCGGCGGCTCGGCGACCGGCCGTGAAGAAGACGACGGCGCGCGGGCAGCTCGGGCGAGGAGAGCAAGCACGAGCTAGCTCAAACTGATCGTAAGGATGTGGCGGAGCTAATGGAAAGAGCAATTGGGCAGTAGTGAAATGTCGACGGTGAATTCCAGTGGCGGAGCGAGGTCGTCGGCGATGACAGCAGGAAGAAGAAAGAAGAGAAACGGCAACGGCCGACCGGTATTTATAGGCCAAAGGTGACGCATGGACGGGCGACACGACGACGAAGAAGTTTCGGGTGTCCAGGAGCTCGCTGGCGGCCGAGCATGTGCGGCGGTGGACGGCGGCACGGGTTGAGAAGCCGGCGATGGCGGCCGACGATAGGTTTCGGTACTGTTCAAAAAATTTACAGAATTGCCATTCGTTTAAAAATACAAATTACTCCAAAATTTATATAAGAACTTGAAAATCTCCAAAAATATCATTTGTATAACTTTTCAAGAGCTACACTTTTCCTTTAACTGGCATCATCAAATTCTATCCGGATTTTGAAATTTGAATTCAAATTCAAAAAGGGGATAAAACCCTAGAAAAAAACATTTAAAATTACTTTTGATTTTTCACTAAAACTTGAAAATCTTCAAAACTATGAAATGTTTAAATTTCCAAACCAAACCTTTTTCACATACAAAGTTTTCCAAAATTATGCATAATTGTTGAATTATGGTTTTAAAATAAAAAGGGGACAAATGCTGAAAAACTATATTTTCAAATTCATTTGAAATTTCTTTTGGAAACTTGAAAAACTTTATATACCAACTTTGTAGCTCTTGTCAAGATCTACAAACTATCTTTTTAGAGTATCTCCAAATTCTTTATAGATTTTGAATTAGATAAAAAGGGGTTAAACTAAGTTTTAGAATAAAGGGTTTTTGAAATAGAATTCAAACTCGATTTGGTTTCTAACTTAATTGGTTGGTCATTAGTGATCACAAATATCATCCAAGGACATTTTTAGGTCATTGACCAAATGAAACCCTTGGTTGACCAAATTGACTTTCAAAAAACACTTTATAGCTTTCCAATTTGAATTTAAATTTGAATTGCAAGGCTTGGGGATAAGCTTTGAAACCCAAATTCAACTTCAAATATGGAAACAAATTTTTAAGGGTTGAACTTAAGTTTATACACTATGCTTGACACTAGTGTAAACACGGTTTACACCTCAAGTACATAGAATATAAACCAAGTATTTGCGATGACATTCAAAAGTAGGGTCTTATTATTTCATGTGACAAAACATTCCAGAAACACAATCAACCTATGAAATGTAAACTTGTTTTAGTTAATGCACATTAAGGCTGACTTAAACATGAATGCTTTGCAGTGCATATGATGACATGGCATGTTTTAGTTAATATAACACCAGAGGTGTTACATTAGTTCAGTTACAGAAGAAAATTTGTAGTCGGCGTCACAAAGTTGCGCAAACAAAGGATCTTGACTTTGCTTCATCAAATAAAACAAAGCACGAGCAGAGTAATAAACCCCAATGTCAACTGTAGTTTCCAAGACTTGAGACAAATCCTCATGCTGGCGACAAAGACAATTGAAAAAACTATCACGATCACTAAGATCCCAACACTTGTCTCCAGGCCTAGCTCCACACTTGTCATAACATTCAAAACAGAGCTCCCAAATGCGATTATAATTATCAAAGAAGGATTTATCCTGATCCTTAATCTTTCTTTCAATACGCCTGACGCCTTCCTTCAACTTTTCATTATCCTTCATAATCTTCTTGATATCGTCCTCTCTTTCTTCAACTCGAGCAAGAGCACTGATAAGTTTGCCCTCCAAAACATTGTGAGCATCTACAGCATCAGCTCTTTCCTTTTTTTCGGCAAGTTGCTTCTTTAGATTTTTAATTTCAACTTGATAGTCACGTTCGCGAAGAGCAAAATTTTTCTCCTTCTCTTCTAAACCCATTCGCAACCCTCTCATCAAGATAGAACCCTTGTACATCATTGACAGATCTGAATCAGCAACTTCAACCAAAGGCTTTTTTTATAATTCAAGCTCGGCATCTGAAATAGTAAAAGCTTCATCAATGCACTTCGAAAGTTGAATCTCAGAAGTATGAGGCATAACTCAAAGTTTATCAGCTCCAACACCTATGAACTTGAAACAATCTAAACCCAAACTCCTTTCCTGGCAAAAATCCAAGGAACGTTTCAGGGCGTCAGAAACAACACCTTCATCAACAGCAGAAACAACAGGAGTAGCAAGATCCTGTTGAACACTTTTCAACTTGCTGAAATCAACATTTTTCTACGGAGAAGATGGTGCATGAGGAAAAATAGTTTCTGCAAAAATATAAAAACTAAAGATCAACAAAAAAGACAACACAGGTCAAACAAATCAAATACAAAGTTGCAGTACTCACCAGTAGAGACATGTTCACCCAAGCTACATTCAACCTTTTTGCCAGTTTCAACATGAATAGTAGAATTTGACAAACATGCCAACTGATCATCATTAGTCTCTTCATCAAAGAATTCTTCATCGTTTTCCTCAAGATTGAGAGTATAAACTCTGGAACCGCCAACTTTCTTCGACACCTCGCTAGTATTAACTATGGCAGGATTTTCAACCAATGTTGCTTTCCCCGCTTTAACATCTTGATTACAAGACTCAATGATCGGAGCCTCAGAGTCAAGCCTCGGTGAAGTAGGTTTATCAGTCCCCTGAGAATCTTTTACAACAGTTTCTTTTTCAAAAACTGGCTTCTCAACTATGACAGGATCATCAACAAGGAAACTTTGACCTAGCAAATTCTGCAAAGCGCCACTCAGCGGAGTAAGTAACAGCGGGGTCAAACCACTAGAGAAAAAAATCTTACTAATTTTTCTCACCTCATCCTCAGCATGTCGAGACATAGAACCTCCAACATCATCAACAACTCTTGTAGCATCATCATCATCTTTCCTAGAGCCACCCAAGCCAGAAACCAAGTTACCCTCCATATCCAAACTCTGATCCAGCACAGGTCAATCTCATCTGCGTCCAGCAAACAGGAAGGACTTTCATTCTTTTTCAACCTCTTCGCAAGAACTTTGCTAACGCCATCAGCAGCTTTACGCTTGATGACCTTAGCTTGAACAGCAATCTCCTTCTCCTTTTTCCTACTTTGCTTCTTATCACGGGCATAAGCAGGAGGAGGTCTTTCGCCATACTCAACATTAGCAACCTCAAAAACTCTGTTTAAACGCACATAAGTAGGACCAAGAATCTTATCAATGTTATTTTTCTCACTCAACACATATTTACCAAGCAAATCCTCAGCCCGACATTCAACAGATTTCACAAAATCTTCATCGCAAGCAAAAGTCCTTGGACGATGAAAGTCATTATCCGGGTACTTGTAGTTCACCCCTCGAACTTTTTTAGCATGAAAACATTGAAAAAACCAACCTTTCTTCAACGGCCAAATTCTGGCAGCTGCATACTCTTCAACAAGATCTCTAGCACATTGTAGCGAAGCTGTGCACTTGTATGCCTTTACAGCAGTCTTCGAGATCATGAAAGTAGGAAAAGATGGAGATAATTTAAACTCCTCAATCTCCATTCTAGCAGCCATCAGACATTTCTTCACCATTTTCTTCATCTCTGGGTCCCTTTCTTCAATCATAGGCACTTTATGATAGAACCAATATCTTGACCAATCTCCAACACCCCACTTATTCTTCATTGCTGGAGAAACTTGAACGGTATTACGAGCTATTTTAAAACTAGAACAAGCAAAATACTTGGTAACCACTCGACCATCAAGTATAAACTCTTTGAATTGAGTATGCGTCTCAAATAACTCATAAAAAGTGGCAATATCAGCATTAGCTTCCTAGGACTTCACAGCCCAAACAAACTGAGCCAACCTAACCACTCCGTTAGGCGTCAAATGATGCATCTGAATGTTGAAGGCCTTTAGCACATCTTTAAGGAAATCTTGACAAGGAAAGCGAAGACCAGCAGTAAACAAATCCTTATAAACAATACATTCATCCGGATACGGCTTTGGATTGGTCTCCACAGGATCAGGCACCCTCACTTGACTGCGCTCAACAAACTTCAATCGAACCATCTCGTCAAGATGACTCTTTTCGAACAAAGTCCTTCCAAAAGTCAAAGTAAAACCTTCCTCATCCTTCACCAAATCTTCAACAGACGCATCAACCTCATCAAGATTCTCCTCGTCAGAATCCATCTGAGACTTGTCCTCTTCGCCTTTAGAGCTTTCTTGGGAATGAATTTGATCTTGTAAATCTCGCGAAGACATCTGCAAAAAATCAAGATCAAAACAATACCTGACAAAATTAAAAGACACAAAAACTTGAAGGAACAAACCTAGTCGAAGTTTTCAGACACACTTCGTTCAAGAATTCAAAACAAGACAAGCACAAAAGCAACAGATGTCAAGAAAAATTATCTCAAACTTTCTAGCTCAAGAAAAATTTTGGCAGAGCTTCCCCTCCTCTGAAAACGACGGCTCCAAGGGGGAGGCATTGCTATTTATAGACGGGTCTAGTCAAACAGTCAAAGCTAGCCGTTGGATTCAAAATTCAAACAGGCCAACTCCAAAGTTTGGACGGCGTTTTTTAGGCAAAGTTTCATATAAACTTCGCGGGATTCAAACCTTTGGAGTAGGCCTTCGCCCGCGAGGGGCTGCTGTTGGGGAACAACTTTGACATACAAACACATATCCCAAACTTTGAAGATAAAAACAAACTTTCCACTGTAGACATTTGAGATAACACAGTGTTTAGCGAAGTTGATATAGACACTTCGCTGTGATTATCTTGGACTTCGCCTGTATATTTGCACATACTTCAGGTTACCTGTTGAAGATGGCTTCGCTGCACTCCGGGCACCTAGCGAAGTTGACGTGACAACTACGCGTGAAAGTTGACAAGTCAATCTGCAAAGTCGAAAATGTGGCCAAGACCAAAAGTTGTCAAAAGAAGTCAAAAGGATAGCGGCGGAGTGTGTTTCATCACCTCGCCGGTATGAGTTTTAGTTGAATGTATAGGAAACATCTAATCAGTTTTGTAAAAGTTGCCTTGTATAGCGAAGCCAGGGGGTCTATAAATACCCCCTGGGGTGTAAATTTTGAGGACAGAACGAAATACAATTGCGCCCAGCATATTATTTTTACCTTACTTATATGTGTGTGATTTCATCACCCAACAGTAACTTATGAGTTCAGAATGAAGTTTAAGGGGTATTTATAGCTAGAGTGAGAGTGTAGGGCCACGACAAAGATCCTATGCAACTTATATAAGCATGAGTTAAGAATGAAGTCTAAGAGGTATTTATAACCAGAGTGAGGATGTGGTGCCATGTGAGAGATCCAAGTGACATCTCCCCCTTGCCCTTGGATCCACCGACCTTGGATCAATGGTTCACATCATGGACGTTGCATGGAGGCATGCGTAGAGGCAATGCACCAAAGTTGAGCTGCTGCTAATGCCAGGGCTTCGTGACCCAAAACTACGACATAAAGCCGGCACGTGTAGCGGTTTCTCATCCCCGAAACAAAGTGTAACGTTTTCCAAAAGAAAAAAGAAAAGAACGTATACGTGTTGCTACTGGCGCGTGGCGTCGATGAAGCCGGCAGCCCGGTACCGCCTCGAATCTGCCCGGCACCGCCTCGAATCTCGGTCCGTTTTAGCTTCTGGTTCTCCTGAACAGCTTCACATACAGGGGTTGATGAGGCTGCTGGCTGAAGCTGACGGCGCATCCGCTAAATTGATCCATAGACAACTCATCGTCCTTGAGTTAAAGCAAACTTCATGATTACAATACATATACATCCTAAGTTTATAACCTACAAATTTGGATTGTAATCGTCCCTATGCTACTTCAGAAACAAGTACATTTTTTTATGGGAAACAAGTACTTCTTTATATCCAACTCCTCCAGTCCACTTCCATAATGAAGCCAGATAGCCGCAGCAACGAATTCTAATTTCTCAAGACGCGTTAGAGCTAGAATTTCCATCTAACAAGCATCTCCATGCAGTGATTATTAGGGGTATGGTTACAGTACATACATGCAATGCAAACGATAGTTCCTCGTTTAAACTGTGCTCATCAACGGTCAAACAGTAGTACCTTTTTTACTGATATATTAAGGCGTATATAGATAGAACAGATGACAATACAAGTATTCTATCTAGGGCGTGGCTATACAGGCATGACTTCAGTACATGACGATCTATGGAAACGCCCTCGCGGTCCCAGGCGCATATCTGGAACTTCCCTGA
>CM041637.1:36323906-36396264 GCA_023333625.1 Bothriochloa decipiens
TACTAGTAATAAAATATAAATACTAACACAAGGATTATTGCTAACATGGCCCTCCCTAATTTTCCATATTGCTTTGAAGTTTTATACTTAATAGTGCTTAAACATCGGTAACCTGGTTAATTTAGCACAAGTGGCCCCAACATTTATGTGAAGCTTCGCCAATGCATCCAGTTAGTAGCTTTGATAATCAATATATCACATCATAGTTGCGAAAGGTTCTCTAGCCTAGTGGTTAGAGTACCTGAGTAGCACCCAACAGACCTGGGTTCGGCTCCCTGTGGGAGCGAATTTAAAAGCATTATTAAAAAATTAAAAAAAAATAGGCACATCATAGTCATTATGATGTATGCAGTAGTGCAGTACTAAACAGTGAAGCAACATGAGAAATGAGGTTTGTCGACCCATGCCATTCATGTAACCCAACCATTTTCAACAAGGTAAAAGAAAAACAGCAGCATCCACATGGGTGACCAAAGAAACAAACATGCATGTTTGACTTGATCAATCAGAAACATAGCATAGAAACCAAGCAATGTGCCAAAGCAGAAGTACCTTATAGAGCCACTGGGGGCTCTCAGCACAAAACTCCATACCAAGAGCTTGTAAAGTCGCTGGGATAGTGGCAACCCAGAAACACACCCTCCACCTGCCACCATCAATAATAACATTGGTACAGATAAATTTGACAAATATTAACTTCAAAAGGCATGTAAAGGACTAAAACAGAAAGCTTCTAACCATCTATCAATATCTTTGACAGGTGTACCAATCAGAAGTGATACTATAATTCCAAGGCATGTTGCAATCTGAACAAAGCTACCATATGTACCCCTCACTGTAGGAGGAGAAACCTGCATTCCATCAGAGGTGGACATAGACAAAGAACCAGATGAAAATTTTATCAGAATAGTAGGTAAACCATATGAGAACTTTATCAATAGTCATTTGAGAAAATATGATCTACATACCTCCGTTATATAAAGTGAAGCTACTGGTGGACCCAATCCCATCCCTGTTCCTACCAAAAATCTTCCAAGGAGCATACCCTCCAAACTATTGGTGAGAGCACTGCAATTGTATGATATTGTTTTAGTTACTTCTCACCATTAGCAATATTCTTACTCCAGGGCTTTTATGAGTGGTTGACTTGGGACGAGTCGGTTAAGAGAGACCTTAAGGAGTGGGATATCTCCAAGGATTTAGCTATGGATAGGAGCGCTTGGAGACTAGCCATCTACGTGCCTGAACCATGACTTTTATGTGTTACTGTGTGATTTGTTTCTTGTTGGTTTCATCTCTAGCCTACCCCAACTTGCTTGGGAAAAAAGGCTATGTTGTTGTTTGTTATTGTTTGTTCTATGAGTGGTTAAGGAGCTTTCACAGTGAGCACATGACAATGTAACAGGTAAATTAAGTTTACCCCATATTTGGAAGAACTACACGGTTCTTACAGGACCATTATATTATGATCATTAAGAATTCCTACACAGTTTGTTTGGCAAGAGATTTTGAATTTTAACTGACTTTTACTGTTTTACTTTACAGCATTGTTCAGTTATTTTTTGTTAAGGAAAATTCTTCTGTTTCTTTGGCTGGGCGAGGAGCTTCTTTTGCGCACATGATACCACGACAAGTCGACTCCATGTAACTTCAGATGAAGTAGCCTAACACAGCTGTCAAGACTACCATATTCTGGTTCATATCCTAGTTCTTATAATAAAGTTAAATTGCAAAAAAATGATTAATTCATGGAATACTAAAGCAGCGTGCCTGTAAAAAAATTGTACATATTTTACACACAATTCAACTTTTCAGAAATTCTACAGAAGAACCAATAGACCGATGACCAGCCAGCAGGACACATGTTCCAGTCAGACACAATTCGATGTTTCAACAAATTCCACAGGCTACTAGACCATAAAAATCATTTTCCATCTCATAAGTCCTACCAAAGTATAATTTAAGTTTAAATACGGCAATATAAACAGTTGGACCTCTCATTTGTTGCCCCATGTTCCGAGATAAAGAGAAAAGCATAAGAGTTGTGAAGCCATAATTGAACTATTCAGCAATTCGAATAGTATGACCAACACCAGTCCAAGAGACCAAAATTCATCTGCAAGCCAGTCACCCGACGGTGTACCCAAGGTCAAAAGAGTAGTACTTATTATTTTTTTGACAAAAGAAACAAACAACTTCCACTGACTCAACCAAAGAATAATGAATACTAGCAAGTGGCAATTAAATACAACATTAGACCAACCAGAGACAGGATCTAGTGATAGTGAAAGTGAAAGGCAAATCAAGTGGCACATGATGTCACCTTATGGCAGCACCAATGATCATAGGCAGTGCACTGAGCTGGAACGCTCGGCGTCGCCCAATACCATCTGCAACGGAGCCGCTGAAGAGGCACCCAAGAAAAGCTCCTCCCAAGCAGATACTGACCACCAGCCCTGCACCCAGCAGAAGCGCAAGCACAACTTACTTGAGCATAATAAGTGAATAAACTGACCTTAACCACCAGAATTAGCAGAAGAAATGACCCCCGTACCTTCAGCAAGCGTGTTGCCGGCGAAGCCAAGGTCGGCGGAGATGCTCTCCAAGGGCTCGTTCACCACACTGCGTCATCACCATCACGCACCAAAACGAGCACGAGTTTCAGATGAGGGGCAACGGAGTCCAGACGAGGGCAACAGAGCCATCAGTCAGAAGTGCAGAAAACGTGGGCGGAAGGGCACGCACCCGGAGTGGTATCCGAAGAGGAACGAGGTGAGCGTGGCGACACAGACATGCGGCAAGGACATGCGCCACGACGGCGGCGCTCCTCCTCCACCGCCACCACCATTACCACCACCACCACCGACGTCCGCCATTCTCACTGCGGACATGGAAATGGGTAAAGGAAACGAGATTCAAATCTCACCGTAAATTAATTAACCCAGTGCGTGGTGAGAGAAATAAGGGGGGAGCGGGGTAAGGTACGAACTTGGCGTCTCGACGTCGGGTTCCATGGCGGTTTCCCTGGACGGCACGCGCTTGTAGACGGAGGAGTTAAGCTTCCACCGCATTGCCGCTGATTCCAGAGAGAGAGCAATAATAAGCGATTAGGCGATTCGGCCGCAGAGCCAGTGCAGCATGGGGAAAGGGAACGGAGGGTTCGGGAATGAGGACCCGAGCGCACGGGGGAGAGAGGGGGAGATCTGGGTTGGTCCCCGGGAGGAAGACGAGCAACGTGGGGAGGAGGGAGCGGCCGGTCGGGTCGGTGGTGTATTTTTAAGTAAAATAATCGGGAGTAGGAGGATTTAATTTGTTTACCTGGCCACCGCGTGCGCCTGCATCAGAGCGCGGGGGGAGGCGACGTGTCCGCCGTGCGGTGGTGGTGGTGCAGGTGAGGGCGGAGGCGGCGCCGGATCTGGGGTGGACGGAGAGGGATTGCTTGCTTCGGCGTTGGCTATCAGTCAGACGATGATTGATCCCGGGCGCGGGTGGGTTTGGCGAGGGAGCACGGGGAGGGTGGTGGAGGCCTGCCGAGCTGCCGGCGCGGAGATCGCGGGTGGGAGGGAGATGTGGGGAGCTTGCCTTGTGGAGGGAGGCCGTGCCGTGATGAGGTCGTGTGCTGCCAGGCCAACACGGGGGTGACACGCGGCCAGCCACCTTTGCTTTCGGAAGATACCACTGTCGGTTCCCGCTGCAGGAGCGCACGGAGGAAGGAAGGATATTTGCATGCTAGCCCTTTATATTATTTTTGTTTTTGAGGAGAGCCCTTCACATTATTCAATTTATTACTCGAAACAAAGAGAAAGCCTACATGAGCGGTTCCTGAGCCTTTTCAGGTCCAGATGCCGGTTCAAGTTCCTCGCGATCGAGAGCGTCATCCAAGTCACAAAAATTGTCACGGGATATCATTTAGATTCAAACAAACCTGGAACACCACTTCGCACCTCGACATCATTTGACGTAGTGAATTTCAGTGGCTTAGGTTTTAGTCTCACGCGAAGGGCCTAGTTGGAGAGCTCCAGCAGCTCTAGACCAAACAAAAATAATACGGTGGTGTTGAGAAAAATCACCACCACTAACGTAAAATAATGTTTGGTTCTAGGTTTTTCTTCTTTCGTGATGAGAACAGTTGAGCTATGGATGCAAACCCCGGTGATGACGTGCCCTCCCATCTAACTTTGGTGTGGTCGTGCCCTCGAGCCCTAGTTGCAAACTCCGGCAAATGTCGTCCCCTCCCACTCCAACTCCAACTCTAGTGAGGTCACGCCCTCAAGATCCAACGAGGTTGTGTCGCCCGCTAGGCACCTCCTCTGCCTCTCGTTGTGCACTCGAATGGTAGGAAGAAGGAAGAGATGGAGAGTTGAGTTTGTGGGGCCTAGGTGGAGTGAGACAGAGAGAAAAGTGGAGTTATACCAAACAATTTGATGAATTCAAAATCCATGGTGAACCTACTCCAGCGAATCCATGTGAATTTGGTATTCATATTTCACTTTTTCTTATAGTGGAGCTCTATCAAATAGACCATGAGTGTTCACATGTTGGATTCTTTTTTTTTGACTTCTCATCTTGTAAGTGCAATCAAGCTCTATTGTGGATTTTAGCGTTATTAGAGGACTAATGAGATTTATCGAGATGACAAGCAGGGAATCGAAAAAGGAGGATGTTGTACAGGTTGTAGGAGCCCCCAATTACAATTGATGGCTGACATAACTTAATGGAGGTTTAAATTCTTTGTATTTTGAATACTGAGTTTAGGAAAAGCCGTACTATTAAGAGGGACTCAAGGACAGTTGGTCAAGTGTGCAACCAGATGCTCATATCTCTTAAATAACATCCTTACACCCCAGCCAAAACAGCTACACAAATACTTCCTAATTATCTCTGTTTTGGCCAAGGCATCAGTAACGCTCTGTAAGGGTGTCAGTGACGCCCATTTCTGACCTTGGGCCTAGCTGAGTATAAATACAACTTGGGTCGGCCCATAACGGTCACCACTTCTTCTCCAACGTTCATTTCGTCTAGAACTCAACCAGTGCTCATCTCTTTCTCCTCCATTATTGCTCCTTCAAGCTCCGAGGCCAATCTTTGATTTTCACTATCAAAACTTAAGAGAAAAGGCAACAAACTTCAATTGGAGAGCAGACCCATTGATTCTCATCGTCAAAAGAGCATTTGGTTCACGTTTGGCCAGCAGTACTTGAGTCTGTTACTCTTAGAGCTTGCTCCTAGCCGGTTAGGCGTCGCACTAGAGCTTGCCAACTTGTGTGCCAGCCTAGGGAGGTTTGTAACCACCCATTGCAGCAAATAAATCGCCCCTCACTTCAAGACTTCACTCTCTTGACTTGAGAACGAGGGTAAGCCAAGCCTTAGTGGCAAGCCCAAGCCATTTGTGGCTTTCTCAACAACGTGGACTTAGGCAAGCCTCAGTGGCGAGCTGAACCACGGGATAAATCATTGTGTCTCGTGTGCTTCATTTACATTCTTGCAAAGTTCATATCGTTGTTTAGGTGATTCTAGAGTGGCGAGCCTTAGTGTGGCAGAACCTCCTAAATCCTATGGCCCACACATATGATTATTGTCTAAACAGACTCTAAATAACCATGAATGTGTTCCATAAAACTTAAAAGGTCTGTCAGGTAAATCCCGAATCATCCATGATTCTCCGAGCAGAATCAATCATTACGAAGAGATATTGCAGTATTACAAGAATTTTATATAAATAATATACATCAGAATAAAAGAGCGAAATGATTACAATAACATAAGTTTACAAATCTTTTACAAACCATAAGTTGGATTATTACAATTTAAATGCTATTTTCTTTGAAAAATCATAGTAATTCATGTATAGTTCTTATTGATGTCATCTACCTAGGAAAAATATGAAATGCCAAATTTGAGTACTTTTTGCATAAGTTAAAATTAGCCCTTTTAATTGAAAAATAAACTTTCAATGATTTTTAATAAATAAAATAATTGGCTTTTAATTCTAAAATTTGTTTTGCTATCTAATTAGACCAAGAGCTTTTCAAAATAAAATTTTGAGCTTAATTAGACAACTTTAATTTTTATGCCTTTATTCTATGTTTTTAAATAATTAATTAATCCCGTTTAATTAAGTTAATCACTATAGGATTTGTTTGACTTTGGGATTGAGTGATGACCTTAGGTCATTAACCCTAATGACCTTTGGTACTTTAATTAATTATTTGTGTTTACCTGAATCATATCATTAGGGCTTAATTAACGTTATTTCATGTGTTTAATAACTTTCATAAATAATATAGTTAACCCTAATAAACTTAGTAAATATGTTTGGGTTGACTTGCAACTTTATCGTGAAGGAAAGTTGTACTCAAGCCATTAATCTGATCGTATATCCATCGAGCATCATGTTTACTATTCAATCATGTTGAAGCATATCATTGCATCGTATAGTTTCCGATAACAGAGAGTTTAACGTTGTCGCCCAGATCCGAAGGAAGAGCAGACTCCGGAGATTGGAATTGATCCGGAGCTCGAGACAATCTACCCCGAACATCCAGGCAAGCCCCAGATGCATTCAAACCCTATTTTATTTATAAAAGTTTTACCGCTTCAGCTATTATATGATGCATTAAGTAGTAGGAGTTGAGTGAAAACCCACCAACTGTATTACCTGTCTTACTTCCATATTCCTTGTTACCTGTTCAAACAGATGCGTAGTAATGCTTAGCCCTGCTTAATTAATTAAGTGTTCAAAGGGAAAAGAATGAAAAAGATGAGATTGGTTTATCTGTTGAGATCATGATGATAGTTAATAAATCAAGTCCGGACGGCTAACTTGCAATGGGAATGGAGTCCCTCTGTAGTGTTTCCGTCTGTTGATGCCCTAGGTCCCGTGTCGATGGTGAACTGGTGACATCGAGAAATTAGAAAATCCACATGCATGAAGTGATATACTGATGGTTGAAGCCGGGTATATCATGGAGTGACTTATAGTGGGGCCAGAGACCCCACATATGTCATAGTGTGTTATACTGTGGGTTTAAGTTCCCATGTATATCGGTACACTAGGTCGAAGTGCTCAGGTGTATCATGTGGTGATATATGGCTGCGGTTGTTATCCCGGTATATCAGTTCACCTGCTATGCTTAGGAGTTAGAGTCTCCTGCATATCAGTAACATAGGTCCTAGCTGGGTATAAAAATGGATTCGAATCGCCGTGCTTCTCGGAGAAGAAGACTCGATCGGTGTGCATCGTCGTAGTAACAACTTGAATAATGAGTAAGGTTTAAGAAGAACGTTGGTAAGTAAATTTTGATCTTGAACAAAACAGCTTTTCTTTCTTTCAAGCTTTTCTGCAAAATTTCTTATCCCCTGCAAGCCTTACCTTGTCCCTCTAGCCTGCATTTCCTGAGTCTTCACCCCTCTTTTTCGTCGGGTCAGTCTTATTGAGTACTTTTGTACTCAAGGTTTGTTGAACCCTTGTTGCAGGTGAGCCTCATGGGCAGGAATGTTTTGCATCCTGCTGCATGACAGTCGTCGAAGAAAGTGACGACGAATAGGATATCTCGCTCTTGGGCAGAGCATATATTCCAGGTGGATGTAATAAGTTATATGGTTATTCCGCTGCTATATGGTTTGTAAGAATTAAACTTATGGTTTGTAAAAGGTTTGTAAACTTATGTTATTGTAATCCTTCCGCTCTTTACTCTGATGTATATTATTAGTATAAAACTGTTATAGTACTGCAATGTCTCTTTGTAATGATTGATCTTGCTCGGAGAATCGTGGATGATTCAGGATTTACCTGACAGACCTTTTAAGTTTTATGGAACGCATTCATGGTTATTTGGAGTCTGTTTAGACAATAATCATGCGTGTGGGCCATAGAATTTAGGAGGTTCTGCCACACTTAGTGGCAAGCCCAAGCTATTTGTGGCTTTCTCAACAACGTGGACTTAGGCAAGCCTCAGTGGCGAGCTGAACCACGGGATAAATCATTGTGTCTCGTGTGCTTCATTTACATTCTTGCAAAGTTCATATCGTTGTTTAGGTGATTCTAGAGTTTGAGATCAATCTACTTGCTCCTCTGTGATATACCCTGTGTAGCTCTCGATCTGTGATCCATATTTCTGCAGAAAGGCTACAAATTTACCTGATCTACATTCTTTTGAATAGGATTTGAATTCTGTACAAAGTTATCTGCGCAGGCCGTCAGTGACGCCCTTTCAGACCGTCAGTGACGCCCTCTGTTTTAATAGAATTTCAAGTTGAATTTATACATGCCTATTCAACCCCCTCTAGGCCATTGATCTGCTCTAGAGGTCCTACACATCTAAGTATATTTGTAGTATCTGTTTGGATACCAACACACACCACCACACACACTCGCACCTCACACACCCACAAAATATATTCAAATAAATCTACAACTATACCTAGATCACAAAAACAGTTGAGAGGTACATACTCGAAGATTACCAAACTCCGAGCGTGGCGGGCACGCCACTTGACCATTGTGGCGCATTTGCGCAAGAGGCTACGTGCAAATAAAACGAAGAAAAAACCCTGGTGAGACACGCAAGTTGCGAACTCATGGTTCGAACCTGTGTGGGCTGGCCGAACACCCACGGACCTAGCCATCCGAGCAGAGCTCGGCTCTCATGTTGGATTCTAATTCTAGAGCTACGTTCATAAGCTCTTTCTACCTTGCACTTTGAGCTCGTTGATTATGTGTATGTTCTAGTTGAGTCACTATGGGATCTACTCTTGGAGGGAGAAGGAAGAGGATTAGCTAAATTCAAGAGCAAACCATGTGAATAAATGATGTATTGTATGGTATAGATTTTGTGGTAGGTACATAAAAAGTAGATATTAGCTTGGGGACTAAGACTATCGTAATCTCACCCATATACAGGACACGATAGCCATAAGATCAAGTATGACAAATAGTGGTCGAGCTCTGTCAAATAGACCATAAGTGTCCAAATGTTAAATTCTAATTCTAGAGATACGTCCATAAGCTCTACCTTGCACTATAAAAAAATCACCACTGCGTACAAATACTAGCTAGAATACTCCAAATTAAGTTGACGGGGCCACGGGGGTGTCGGTGCAAACTGCAAAGTTTTTTTTTTCTTTTGGCGAGTGAAACTGCAAAGTGACCGGAAGCAAATCCGAGAGAGAGAGAGAGAGAGAGCCGAGCCGTCCCGCTCCCAGCGTGTGCGTTCGGACGTCACGAGGCACGGCTTGGATGGTGGCGGCGGCGACGCGTGGCCGCGCAATTCGTTGTGCACCGGACCAGCCGTCCCGCTCCGCCAACCGTTCGGTCCACCGCGCGGACACCGTAGTCTCGGTGGGTGTAGGTCGTTTGGTCGGGTCGGCGCGGCGCGGCGGAATAGTCCGGAAGAAACATGCGCATTGCGCAGACAGACACGGAATGAATATGGAATCGCTGTGACCCACCCATCAGTGCTGCCATGACTATATAGGTCCCATGGGGTACGCTCTCTTCTTTATTTTTTTTCCATTTCCTTTTCGCACGGTGTACCCTGTTTGGACTGTTGCGTGTTGATGCTGTTGACTGTTGAGCGGTGCACGTTTGGTCCTTGCGACGAGAAGGGTCTCGACTTGTGCATGCGATGCGAGGAACGTTTTTGTGCGACTCACAGGTCACACCTTCACAATCACCTTTGCGTCCGTGCGTCTTTTGCGTTCGGGAAACTCTACCAAATCGTTTGTGGGATCCTATGGAGTGTATATAGTTTTTTTGTTTGGTTAAAAAAATACAAAGTAACTAGAGTGTGATTGGGCATGGCTGTTTCTATTTATAATCATATTAGAGTCCTCTCAAATGTTTTGATTATTTCTGCTTCTTCTAATGAACGTTTTAAAATTTTGAACCACTAGCAAAACATATCCCTTTCACCGGTGCTCCTCTTTTGTGCTCTTTGGGGTGGGAGGTCGCCGCCGCGCAGAACGGATGGAACTGGGGCGCCAAGGACAGGCAAAGCTTCATGGCTGATGGGGCGGTAAAGCCGAGGCATGGAGGATTGGGGGGCTCGCTGGCCAAGGGGCAAGACGAGGGCTGGCCAAGGGGCAAGACGAGGTACGAACGTTGATTTCCGATGACCAGTTCCAGACGTCTGGGAAGTGGGAACTGAATCACATGCCAATACTGTTTCCGTTTACCCAAATTCATTGCCAGATGCCAGCATCCAAACCGGGTACCCTCAATCCCGTCAACCCAATTCACTGGATTTGGAAAGTTCCTCGCACAAGCTTGCTTTATAATAGTCGCAGAAGAAAAGGTTGCATGACCACCCCAGTTTTCAGTGCTATATACCTACTGAATATGCATATATAAGTGCTATATATACCTTCTTCTTTAAGGGAAGCGCACGCAACACATCAACATCAGGAAGGAATATTGTCCAAGGATCCAAGCGACCAAGCCATGAGCTTGTGCCGCTGTGCGCCATGGAGTCAACAGAAGACATGGAGCTCGTGTCATTGCCACAATGGGAAGATCCGTGGCACTATTTAGGGCCGCTCGTCTTCGAGGGTCCAGCACGCTCCACCATTACATCGTATAATTGTCGACCATTCTGTGTCATCATAGCATTGGTTGAACACCGTGGTGTCATATCGAAAAAAATAAACTTGTTTAGCTGGGTGAATTGATGAACTTACGAATATCACAGGGAAGAAGTGGATTTGTCCTTCGGGCTTTGTTTGGGTCTCCTTGAAGTTCCCAGTTTACAAACGTCGAATACCTACGCATGTCTTAGATTATTAGATTGTGAACCGCTTATCATGGTAAAGAAAACTGACAGGACTTAAATGGATTAACAGGTCTACGTACTTCCATCGGTTCTTGCCGCCGACAAATACATTTCCACCTGATTCCTGCAGCTGGTCTCCAACTTTCACCTCCTACATGACACAAGCTTATGGATTGACATTATGAAAAAAAAAAAAGACAGGCATTTAGAGCATTTCATTTCATATGCAAAGAGAAAAACAGGTATTTACAGCATTTTCACGAGTTGACTAGCATGCTCTCTGATGTTAAGTTTACTCTCAAGAAAAGTAAAGGGTACGAACCAGGGCCTCATTATCAAAGACGAACCTCACTCTTGTAGTCTGCAGAGAAAGAATGCAGCAAGGCAGATATTAGAAAAGGACTGAATCATAGTTAAGAACAGACACAGAGGACTTAGAATACATCAATGTCCTTTTAGTGATCTTTATGAGTGATACAATCAGGGGTGATAAGTTGAATAAATATGCTGCCTAGCAGGAATGAGAAACTCGTCAACACCTGACAAATAGTACAAAAAATAGATATTCAGGAGAGAATTTGGTTTGATCTAAAATGCTGTAATATATGCCCTCGAAAACAGAACTATTTATATGCTCCATTATTTAACTTGCAGATGTTCTTCTAGAAAAGAGTAGAATTCTCTGATAATATGTCATCCTCTGGTTTAAATTGTTACAAATAGTTGGCGTACAGAGCGTTGCACCACAGAATGGGGACGAATGCCTTGTGGACTGGTGGTATAAAACCATTGAAGGAGTGAGAGAACAACTTAAGAAAAGTCTTTGAGGGTTTGTCACCTAATCTAGCTAGAGTGCTTATGCTCACTGTTCTTTTTTTAGCATAAATGGTAGGTGCTCCGCCTTTGCATTATAGTAGAGGAAAATAAGAGTACAGAGTTACAGAGTTATGGGAACAACAAGGAGAAGAAGAAACCAAAGAAACTAGGAGAAAGGAACATCAAAATATGTACAACAGCCAACATCTCCTCCTTGAATGAGATGAAGGGATCACTGCTCCTCCAGTTTCCCCCAGGTTTGTTGGTGTGCCTGACTGCCTGTACAACAGCTTTGATGGCAGCCACCAGGTTATGCTCACTAGTGAGGATCTCCATATTTGCTGTTTTGCCGGGACTAGAGGCATTTCATTCCTCCTTGCCCTCATGCCGGTGTTAAACTCAGTTTTGTTAGGTCGAGGTCGTTTTTACTTAGGGTGAAGGCGCTATGATGCATGTAGCTTTCTCTAGAGTGAGTGTGTATAAGTTGATTTGTGCAGCTTTGTAACATCCTAGATGTTAATAAGGAATTAAAATATTAATCATGTGTATTATCAAGCATAATTATTGAGCATCATGGCATAAATGCATTTATGTTTCTTTAATGTCTTTTTGTGGTGTTTGTTTAATACATGAAATAATAATGCTTAGGGTGTTTGTTTAAATTTTAAAATCCTTCGAATTAAAATATCCCTTTTATCCCTTTTTTTATATTTCAAAATCTACAAAGAATTTTGGGTTGGTACAAAAAGCATTATTGTAGATCTTGTTGATACCTACAATTATGGTATTCAAAGTTTTTCAAGTTTCTAAAAAGAATTTCAAATAAATTTAAAAATACAGTTTTCTAATATTTGTCTCCTTTTGATTTTAAACCCATAATTAAAAAATTACGCATTATTTGGGAAAACTTTGTATAAGGAAAATATTTAATTTGAAAATTTAAGCATTTTACAGATTTGAAGATTTTCAAGTTTTATTTAAAAAATCAAAAGTAATTGCAAATATTTGTTTCTAGGGTTTTGCTCCCCTTTTTAATTTGAAGTCATATTTCAAAAACTAAGCAGAATTTGAAAATGTTTGTTGAATGAAAAATGTAGCTCTTAAAAAGTTATGTAAATTTTATTTTTGGAGATTTTCAAGTTTATATATATTTTTGGGAGTAATTTGCAAAACTCTGAATGACCTCAGCTGCTACAGTACCGATGACGTCATCATCGTCCTCCTCACCTCACTGCTCACCGACGCCGCTGTGGCCGTTCTCGCGTCTTCGCGTGCGCGTTCGAGCGCCTGGCCGCGTGGACGAGTTCGCGAAGTCGCCTGCCACCTCGCCATCCCTTTCCCTGCTCTATTTAAGCCGGCGTTGTCATATTCTTCCCCTTCTTTTCACAGCCGCCATGGCCGCCGTCGCGAGCACCATCCCCACCGCTGTGCTTCGCCCCTGGCCCGCCTCCGCCCGAGACGAAAGTGCCACCGCGTTGCTCGGGTCGCGCTGCTCCTCCCTAGTTCCTTCCCTGACCTCCTCCACCGCAGTGGTGCGCCGCCACCGTGAGCAGCAGCCACCGCTCGCCGCTGCACGCGGGCAGGCCACCACGGGCGCCCTCTCACGGGGCTGTGCCCCTAATCGGGTGTGCACGAGTCCCGGGATGATTCTCTGCCACTCTTTTTCCGCCGACGAGCACACTGCCGCCATGACCGCCGTCCCCGACGAGCTCCTCTATTTTCCATTCGCGACCAGGGACTTCGCGCAAGAATTGGAAGTTTTCCAGGGTCCCCAATGTAAATCTTGTGACTCGGGTGAATAATGCTCCAAGGACCTGTTTATGAATATTTTTCTGAATCTTTAAAAATTTATATCTGGAGTTTGGTAATTCTGTTTTTGGTGAACCAAATTTTGTTGTATTCCTGGTGATGTCTAATTTCTATTAAAAATATGAAACATGTCATGTTTTGTAGTAAAATAATTAGTTATGTTTTATGCCTTTTATTTAATACTTAAAAAGAAGAAAATTCATATTTCATGCTATGTAACTCCTTTTGACTAGAAATTTTTATGACATGTCTCTGATGCCATGTTTGTGTTATGGTAAAAATATTGTGGTCATTGGATGCCGTATGATTTATCTTTTGATTTATCTTGTTTGTTGCTAATTAAATAGTTTATAATTATAATAAAAATGTATAAATAGAAAATGTGGTTCCTTTACTTTTTTACGACGTTGCTATGTCATATTAACATCTAATATGGCCATGTGATTTCAGAATATGTGGAGTTTTATATTTATCTTGTGTAATGCTTTTAAAATAGTTTATAATTAGCTAGTTAATTAATCTTGTTATGCTTTCACCAATGCATTATCATGCATCATGTCATAAGTTTATCATGCTAAAGCATGCATCATTCCATTATGTGTAGTTTTCGAAAGTGAGTTGAATCGTGGTGAACAAGCTTCAGAAAAATGTCATCCACCAATGGTGTTGAAGTCATCCATAATGGTGCCGGTATCGTCGATCTACGGAGTTGATGTCAAATCTGACATTTAGAATCTAACTTCTCTGCAACGAAGGCAAGCCCTGGATGCATTTAAACCCTATTCTTGTTTTATAAAGTTTTTATCACTTCAGCTATAAAATGTTGCATTAAGTAATAGGAGTTGAGTGATAACACACCAATTGCATTACCTGTCTTACTTCCATATTCCTTGTTACCTGTTATTCAAAAAATGCGTAGTAATGCTTAGCCATGCTTAATTAGTTAGGTTTTCACAAAGTAAAAGAATGAAAAAATGAGATTGGCTTCACCTGATGGAATCATGATGATAGTTAATAAATTGAGTCCGGACGGCTAACTTAAAAGGAGTCCCTATATAGTATTTCCGTCTGTTGATGCCCTAGATCCCGTTCATTGATGAATTGTGTGTATCGAGACTAGATAACCACATGCATGGTGTGATATACTGTGGGTTTGAGTTCCTATGTATATCGATACACTGTGGGTCAGAGGTCCCATGTGTATCATGTGGTTGATATATGGCTGCGGTTGTTATCCCGATATATCATGTGATCTGATATGCTTAGGAGTTAAGAGTCTCCTGTATATCGGTGATCTAGGTCCCAGCTGGGTACAATCGATTCGAATCGCCGTTGCTTCTCGGAGAAGAAGACTCGATCTCTGTTTATCATCGTAGTAACAACTTGAATGGTGATTAAGGATTAAGAATGAAGTTGGATTAAGAATGAAGTTGCTTGGTGAGCTTGAGTTAGAGCAAGATGACTTTATTTTTCTGTATAACTATTGATGAGTTAAAACTTGATCTACAAGAGCTTTTCTACAAAAGTCTTTGCTTCTTACAAGACTTACCTTGTCCCTCTGGCCTGCATTTCTGAGTCTTCACCCCTCTTTTTCGTCGAGTCAGTCTTGTTGAGTACTTTTGTACTCAGGGTTTGTTGAACCGCTGTTGCAGGTTCTAATTGGTGTTCGAACCAAGGTTATGTCGGTGGGCTCGACGTGAGCTGGTTGTCCTCTCTCAGCTTAGGCGCTCTACCCAAGTTGTCTTCTGTAGTTCTACTCTGTTTCCGCAATTGAAGATAAGTTTATAAAAGATAACTTATTTATAAGTTATAAATTTACTTTTATCTTTTCTTTGCACTCTGATTCTTATTTTGTAACGAATGTTGTAATGTTGCAGCTACTCCTTTGTTGATCTGGTATGAGTTGTTAAATATGGTTTAATCGGGGTTCTTTGAGGAAACCCGATAGGGCTTTCTAAGTTATCTGGAACACATGCATGGCTGTCAGAGGTCTTCGGGACAACGATATGTGCGTGTGGGCCATATAATTTAGGAGGTTCTGCCACAAGCTTGTCTCCCTTTCATCGCTTCTTAGTCTAATGATACACAACTCTCCCACGTGTTTGAGAAAAAAGATAGTATGTCATCCAATATCTATATGCTCCATGAGCTAACTTGTAGATGCTATTGCAGAAAAGAACAGAGTCCTCTGATTATATGTAATAATCATCGACTGAAACATATGCTATGGACCCCAGAAGCAGCCTGTTTAGGGTATGCTGACCTGGAACAAAAGAAGAAGCCCCAGCAGTCCTACAAGTGCAGCAGCTAGAAGATTGTCTGAATATGCAAAACCACTAGCAATCCCTGCATATGGACAATAGCAAACCATGATAAACACTTGCCATCTTCATCTATCGATGTAAAAGTACATGTTAAGAGATGTTCTACTTACTAACTTTAGAGCTCATGTGGCAGAACCTTCTAAATCATATGGCCCACACGCATGATTATTGTCTAAACAGACTCCAAATAACCATGACTGTGTTCCATACGACTTAAAAAGTCTGTCGGGTAAATCCCGAATCATCCACGATTCTCCAAGCAGGATCAATCGTTATAGAGAGACATTGCAGTATTACAACAGTTTGATATAAATAATATACCATGGAGTAAAACAGCGGAAGACTTACAATAACATAAGTTTACAAACTTTTGAGTTTCAAATATTTACAACCATAAGTTTAGATTGTACAAATCATAATAGTAGTGGAGTAGCAGTACATAACTTTATTACAATACCAAAAGATAAGCTCTGCCCACGAGCTAAACACCTTACTCTTCGTCACTTTCCTCGACGACTGTCATGCAGCAGGATGCAAAGCATTCCTGCCCATGAGGCTCACCTACAACAAGGGTTCAACAAACCCTGAGTACAAAAGTACTCCACAAGACTGACCCGACGAAAAAGAGGGGTGGAGACTCAAGAAATGCAGGCTAGAGGGACAAGGTAAGGCTTGTAAGAGATAAGAAATTTTGCGGAAAGGCTTAATAGAAAGTAAAGTTTGCTTGGACTAGCTCCAATTATCAACCAACTTCAATATTAAACCTTAATCTTTATTCAAGTTGTCACTACGATGATGAACACCGATCGAGTCTTCTTCTCCGAGAAGCAACTGCGATTCGAATCCATTTTCATACCCAGCTGGGACCTAGGTCACTGGGATACCGGAGACTTTAACTCCGATGCACCCCAGATGAACCGATATACCGGGATAACAACCGCAGCCATATATCACCACATGATACACGTGAGCTCTGCGGCCCAGCGTACCGAGATACGTGGGAACTTAAACCCCACAGTAAAACACACTATGACACATATGGGATCTCTGGCCCCACGATAGGTCACTCCATGATATACACGGCTCCAACCATCCGTATATCACTTCATGCATGTGGATTTCTAAATTCTCGATATCACCAGTTCACCAACGGACGGGACCTAGGGCATCAACAGACGGAAACATTACAGAGGGACTCCATTCCCAGTGCAAGTTAGCCGTCCGGCCTCGATTTATTAACTATCATCAAGATTCCAACAAGAAAACTAATCTCATCTTTTTCATTCTTTTGCCTTTGAACAATTAATTAAATAAGCAGGGCTAAGCATTACTAATTATCTTCCCAAGTAGGTAACAAGGAATAAGGAAATAAGATAGGTAATGCAATTGGTGGGTTTTCACTCAACTCCTATTACTTAATGCAACATATCATAGCTGAAGCGGTAAAACTTTTATAAATAGAATAGGGTTTGAATGCATCCGGGGCTTGCCTTGATGTTCGGGGTAGACGGTCTCAAACTCTGGATCAACTCCTGATTCTTGAATCTGCTCTTCCTTCGGATCTGGGTGACAACGTTAGCTCTCCGTTAACGGAAACTATTCGATAATTAATATGCTTTAACATGATGGAATAGTAAATATGATGCTAGATGGATGCATGATCAGATTAAGGGCTCGAGTACAACTTTTCTTCACGATAAAGTTGCAAGCCAACAAAACTTCGCTTATAAAACTCATTAAGGTTAACTACGCCATTTAAGAAATTAACTAAACACATGAAATAACGTTAATTAAGCCTAATGACATGATTAAGGTAAGCGCAAACAATTAATTAAAGTGTCAAAGGTCATTAGGGTTAATGACCCAAGGTCATCAATCAATCCCAAAGTCAATCAAATCCTATAATGATTAAACTTAATTAAAGAGGTTAATTAATTATTTAATAGCATTAATAAAGGCATAAAAATTAAAGTTATCAATTTAAGCCTAAATTTTTATTTTAGAAAGCTCTTAGCTTAATTATATGGCAAAACAAATTTCAGAATTAAAAGCAAATTATTTTATTTATTGAAAATCATTGAAGGTCCATTTTTTAATTAAAAGGGCTGATTTTAACATATGCAAAAGTACTCAAATTTGGTATTTCATATTTTTTTTCTAGGTAGACGACATCATAAAGAACACTCACAAAAATTTTCAGAATTTTTGGAGCTATATATGAATTACTATGATTTTTCAAAGAAAATAGCATTTAAATCATTTTCTGAAAATAAAAAAGAAAATCGGCACAGTACTCCCGCGCTGACCGACGATCCGCCGGCGGTTGACCGGCGATTACTTGCCGACGGCGAGGTCTCCGGCGATCGGACTTGCACCATCGGACTCAGCTTGGCACGGGGAGTCGATCAAGGTAGCTAACGGCGCGGCGGGGCGGCGGCGGCATCCACGCCGGCGGCCATGGCGGCGCGGCGGAGCTAGGGCGCGGCGGCGACGCTCACCGAAGCGGTTTCCGGCGACGGCGAGCACTCGGGCATACGCAGAGCACTCAGGCGCACTTATTTGGCAACTAAATGACACCGCCCCCTGGTCCCTAGCCAAAGCGGCAACGCGCGCGGCAGAGCGGCATGGCCGTGCCGGCGGCGAGCCACGGTGACCGGCGGCTACGACACGGCAAAGACGAAATTGATGACACAGACAGATGCAGGAGCTCACCACGGCGCTGGTGCGCACGTTAATGGAGGCTCGGAGCGCTGGAATCGAGCTGCGATCGACGGCGGTGATAGCGGCGGTTGTGCTCCAATGGCAAGGTCGGCGTCACCGGCGTTCCTGTGGACCATTAAGCCGGCAAAGGTGCGCATAAGAGGCAGAATAGCATGAAGAACACGATGGCAAGGTTAAAGGAAATATATATTCACCCTGTGCGGCGGTCGGCGGCGAAAACACTCGCGGCGGCTCGGCGACCGGCCGTGGAGAAGACGACGGCGCGCGGGCAGCTCGGGCGAGGAGAGCAAGCACGAACTGGCTCAAAATGACCGTGAGGATGTGGCGGAGCTATTGGCAAGAGCAATCGAGTAGAGATGGAGCGACGGCGGCGAATTCGAGCGGCGGAGCGAGGTCGTCGGCGACGGCGGCGGGAAGCAGAAGAAGAAGAACTCGGCCACGGCGGGCCTATTTATAGGACGGAGGCGACGTCTGGACGGGCGACACGACGACGACGAAGGTTCAAGCGTCCGGAGCGAGCTGGCGACCGAGATATTCGCGGCGGTGGACGGCGGCGCGCGTTGAGAAGCCGGCGATGGCGGCCGACGATAGGTTTCGGTACTGTTCGCAGAAATTACAGAAATGCCATTCGTTTCAAAATACAAATTACTTCAAAATTTATATAAGAATTTGAAAATCTTCAAAAATATCATTTGCATAACTTTTCAAGAGCTACACTTTTCCTTTAACTGGCATCCTCAAATTCTGTCTGAATTTTGAAATTTGAATTCAAATTTAAAATGGGAATAAAACCCTAGAAACAAACATTTGAAATTACTTTTGATAATAAAAATTAAAAATCTTCAAACCTATGAAATGTTTAACTTTCCAAACCAAACCTTTTTCTTATACAAAATTTTCTAAAATTTTGCATAATTTTTGAATTATGGTTTTAAAATCAAAAGGGGTCAAATATTGAAAAACTATATTTTCAAATTCATTTGAAATTTATTTTGGAAATTTGAAAAACTTTATATACCAACTTTGTAGCTCTTGTCAAGATCTACAAACTATAGTTTTAGAGTATTTTCAAATTCTTTATAGATTTTGAATTAGTGAAAAGGGGGTAAAACTAGGTTTTGGAATAAAGGGTTTTTGAAATAGAATTCAAACTCGATTTGGTTTCTAACTTAATTGGTTGGTCATTAGTGATCACAAATATCATCCAAGGACATTTTTAGGTCATTGACCCAATGACACCCTTGGTTGACCAAGTTGACTTTTGAAAAACCTTTTATAGCATTTCTAATTTGAATTTAAAATTAAATTGCCAGACTTAGAAATAAGCTTTGGAATCCAATTTTAATTTCAAATATGGAAATCATTTTTAGGGTTGGACTTAGATTTATATACTATGCTTGACACTAGTGTAAACACGGTTTATACCTCAAGTACATAGAATATAAACTAAACATTTACGATGACATTCAAAAATAGGGTTTTATTATTTCATATGACCAAACATTCCAGAAACACAATCAACCTATGAAATATAAACTTGTTTTAGTTAATGCACATTAAGGTTGACTTAAACATGAATGCTTTGCAATGCATATGATGACATGACATGTTTTAGTTAATATAACACCAGAGGTGTTACAGCTCACCAAGTATAGCAATTGGTAACCTATAGTCAGGGTCCGGGACAACTGTTTCTCTGGCCGTCGACTTCTTCCTTCCAAGCTAGACAGGAACAGGGTACCCAATCTAAAAGTTGCGAATTAAATTCACTTGTAAAGAATGATCTTGTAACACAATTTCTATGTAGCAATCTTGCAATGAAGTCATGGTAAAAATTTAGTTTTCCAGAACCCTTAATAAGAACACTTGTATATCATCACCATGTGAAATTAGTTTAATCAACAGGTGTGGCATGGGTTTGTACGAATCCAAGGTTTGAAAAGGAGACGAGAAAATGCATGTCAGGTTAAGCATATTATAGAGTACATAGACGACCTTGAGAGAATATGAAGATTTGAGATAAGCTTAAAATTTCCATTTTCTCCTTTGAATTTTGTGATGCACAGATCCTACCCATTTCCTTTGCTTTTATGATATACTGCTAATAGCAAGAAATTAATCATCAAGTGAACATGCCTAGCACTTTCGTGTCACTGAACAGCCTACATCACGCAAATGGCATTTTATAAAGCAAGTCGCACTAGAAGAGGAGGTAATGAGAAATGGAGGCTGCACTAAGAATTTTGCTGACCAACCACAGATACTATTGCCATTCGTCGCTGTTGCTCCCGATCATGAACCTTCCTCATGTAGCCCTTGCGTAGCACATTCACAGTGCTCGGTGATACAATAGCCGAAGTCACTCCATACGAAATCGCATCTCTAGCTGCAGGATTCAAAACAAAGCAAATCATAAACTGCAAACGTATCCCAAATTCCCAATCGAAATTATTTTTTTCTCTGGTAACCAAGTAAACTTACCTCACAGCACTAATCCTCAAGATACGATGAACACAGCGGATGCATAAGATAGCCACCGCTACTCTACTACTATGCACTATGCTGAACAAATTGCATGAAACATTTGTTGCGTAGCTAAATCAGCCGGTGTCCGGGGACTCTGAAGCTGAAATTCCGTCCGCACTGGAAACAGTCCCCAGGATGGGGAGGCGAGGGACGGATTGGGCGAGAGCGAGAGAGGAGATCGTGGAGAGAAGGAGCAGACTACCTCTGGCCAGAGCTCCGAGGAAGAGGGGAGAGGATAGCGAAAGAGTGGTCGCCATGGCTCCGCCTGCTTCTGCTCTCTGCGATTGTGCCCGCTGCCCGGCACGGGCGACGGCGGCACCAAGCGCAAGCGGCATGCGCTGTCCGTGCCGCCCCTGGTTTGCCACGTGCACCGCCCCGGGCCAGGAAGTGTTTGTGGGCCGGATCATATCTTCTTTAGGTTTCGGTGGGCTAACAGGCTTGCCCGGTGGATCTACTCCTCCCAGGAGGCCAGGATACCTGCAGGCCCATATTTTTCCTTTTTATTATTTTTGTAAAATAGCTAGCAAACATAGTACCTGTGTGTTGCAACACAACTGAATACGTAGAGGAATATTCGTATTCGCTAGGTTCTAATTTTGTATATAAACATAGTTCATGAATCCGTTCACGTACGAGGAAACATAGAGGATTAGAGGGCGACCCAATATGTATTGAATCATATTCCGTATTCATATTTGCTAGGTGCAAGTTCTAACTCGTATGAGTGGTGTTTAAACCTGTTTGGCCAGACTTTGAAAAACATTTGTGCAGAAAAAACTTAAAATTTGTACTATTTCTAAGTGCAAATCTATCTATACCCTAATAATACTTAATCTTCAAAATTTCCGTCCGCCATTTTGTTCACTGTAATTTTATGTCCGCCAGGCGCAAGCCCAAAATATAATAAATATATTAGGTAGTCCACCTTGAACAGGTCAAGTAAAACTCGAATTTGATGTGAATCCTATATTATAATAGGGAGAATTAGAAATTTGGTCTAAAAAAGGTTACGTTTAGGAATCAGGCCTTTTTTATTTGAATTTGGGAATCAGGCCCTGAAACAAAATTTTCTTAGAAGTCAAGCCTTCCGTCAGTTTTGACACCTAACGGTGTTAACTATGGGGTAAAAAAACTATTTTACCCCTTAGAAAAAAACAGAATTTGTTTATTTATTGTATATTTTGTATATATATAATTATTAGAACGAGAAATTTATAACTAAATCATATAGTACCCAAAACTCTTGAAATTTAAACTACAGCCTTGTCATAGCATGAGTAGAACCTCATAAAAATTTCAAGACAATTACACAACATGAGATAGGATTTTCCTTTTTTAGAGCATAATTAAAAGGCTTAAATCTTAACTATTTTTTTACAGAATATGGCTATTTTTATATTTTTAATAAAACTAAACATCTCAATGAGCATGATAAAATTTGATTCACCAAAATTGGAGTTACTAAACTCCAGATATGAATTTTCAAAGATTCAACCAAACATTCCTTAAGGCACTATTCATATGAGTCACGAACTTCCATTTTCTCGAATTCAAGTGTGAGGTCCTTGACGCGATTTCAACAGAGGAGCTCGCCGGGCTCGTGGTTCCGGCGTTCCGGCAGCACGTCGGTAGCGGGGAAATGGTGGGGGAGCACTGGGAGGCCAGCGCGCATCCGCAGGAGCCCTCGGCTAGGCCAAGAATGGCTCGTGGCGCACCGGCAACGGACGGCGGCGGGTCACGCCTGCGTAACCATGACGACGGCGGTCGGAGACGGGGAGGTGGCGCGGGAGGGGCTACGCGACAAGACGAAGGTGGCTGCGCGCTTGGCTGAGGACGGGAAGGCACGGAGGAGGAATGGCGGCGGCGGTGCTGCTGCTCTCCCCGGTCACGCGTGAACCACGAACAGCGCCGCAGCGCCACCGGGCCGGCGCTGGGCCACGGGAGGAGCGCGGCGGACTCGACAGATCCACACGTGGGGCTGTCGTCCCTTCGTTTCGATCCGCGTCAGGTAGAAAAGAGGGAACGGGTCGGGACGGGCAGGGGCACTCTCCGTGTGTGTATGGAAACTAAAGGGCAAAATAGTCTATTTGCTAGTGCTACAGTGCTTCTGAGAGAGTTCCATAACAGACCTGACGGAAGACATCATTCCTAAGAAAAATTTGTTTCAGGACATGATTCCCAAATTCAAATAAGAAAGGTCTGATTCCTAAACCTAACTTTTTTTAGGCCAAATTTGTAATTCTCGCATGATAATATGTCTTTCCGGATTGCATATGACTCGCTTGCTCCCGCTGTCCAACTCGGCCTCGGCCCATTAATTTCCTTGAACAACCAGTCGGCCTAATACAAGGAGGAAAAACAGGAAACAACAGAACGACTCGAGGAACGAAGTCCATTTCCATCGGTCCTCCCTTTTTTTCTGCTAAAAGAAATCAGTTCTCCTTTTTCTAAAAAAAGTCAGATTTAGTCTAAAAAACTTTCAGGTTTACTCTTTTTTTTCTTCCCTTGCTTCGTTGTCTTTACGAAAAGCATGAGTTTTTTCTTAAAAAAATGTGGCTCGATTACCAAATTCCCAGACTAACTCCAACAGACGAGCCATAATAACGTGACTAAACCAAAAATTGAATGGTCACGGTGTTTTTACAGCGCCAACTACTCTCCAACAATACCCCTGTTATATACCGTAAAATAAGTCGTTTTAGACAAGTTTTAAGTTAAATTATAAAAATATAAATAAGGAATATATCTCAAAATATTAAGTTTAAAAATATAAAAAATTATATGAATAAATTTATCTTAAAAATAATTTTATAAAATATGCATATCACTTTTTAATAAATATTTTTTATAAAAATAAAAAGTTAAAATTGTATTTTAAAGACCATACCGCTGTCCAAAATATTTTTTTATAGGTACGGAGGGAATATAGCCAAACATGTGATCCATTTTGGCTACGGGGCGATGGGGGAACAAAAACAGGGTCCTCTGTCAGGCTCCTTGCCTCTCCACGCAGCGGGCCCCACTCGCCCCGGAGGATGGGGACAACCGGTGCCGATGCGGCAAGAGCAACGCCGTCTCAGCGCGTCCGCACCGCGGCCTTGGATCTGCCCCCGCCCCCACCCCCCACCTGCTGTTGCTGCTCCGCCGCCGCGCCGTGGTGACCGGAGAAGATGACGGCGGCTCGGATCCACCCGCGTCGCCGCCGCCGTGACCACAGAAGATGACGGCGGCTCGGATCCGCCCGTGCCCCCACACCCTCTTGCACCCGAAGCGGGCGAAGGATCAGGCGCGCAGCACTTCCTCGGCGGTGGTCCGCCGGATGGGCACCGTGCCCCTGGGGCAGTGCCCGCCGTGGTGCCACATCTGCCACACGCCATGTCTGTCCTTGTTTCTACCGCTGCTGCTGTTGCTTCCGCCGTCGCAGCGCCACCGCCGGCCGCGGCAGGGACGACGAATCCGCCCGCCGCCGAACCTGCATGGACGCCTCGGGCGGCTCCGTCTGGACGGTGTGCGTCTTGAGGAGTGAGTGGTCAAGGCCGTGCTGCTCAGTCGATGTTGTCGCCGTCCACGCTCTGAAATGAACAACACCAACCCACCATCGTCGGTTCCATCAGCCATGCATGATTGACAACCAAGAGATAGACAAACATGAACAAGATTACTACTCTCCCACAGCCCCGCCTGCTGCTGCTGCTCGGCTCCCGCCGCCGCCACGACAAACGGAAAGAGATGACAAGGGCGGCCTCGGATCCGCCCGCACCTCACCCCCGCCTGCTGCTGCTGCTGCTCGGAGCGAAGGGAAGAGAGGAGAAGCGACTCGAGGAGGCCCGGCGGAGCGGAGGGAGGAGGCCTGCAGACAGAGTCGCCGCCTCGCCGGCGACCTCTGCACTCGACGGCTCGCCGGCAACCGCCGAGAGGAGGAAGGGAAGAGGTCTGCTGCGTTCGCTGTTGGAGACGAGAGTAAATGGACTATGCTCACAAGAATTTTGTCTCCGACCCATTAGAACGCTTGTCTCCCACCCATTAGAAATCACGGACATATTTTGCTAGTAAAAATAAATATGTCATTGTCAGATAAAACAAAACATAGACAATTAAGATTGTCTTAAGTAACTAAAAAATCATGTAGATTGAAGGAAAAACACTATCAACTTTGGCTATCAATGTCTATAGCACTACATAGATTAAAAACATATGATCAAGGCTAAAATATTCGACATAGTGAGGAATACTTTTATGGTATGTAAAAATTTTTATTTGATGTGTACTTTCAAAAATATTATGAGTTGAAGTGTTATATCCGGAGGCGGTGTTGATATTCTATTGGAGTTTAATTTGCCTAATCATTGTACCGTTAGCAGCACACTCGCAAAAAAAAAAGTACCGTTAGCAGATAGCAGCAAATATCCATGTGTTTTGCAAGCTTATTTCGCAATGTCCTGAACTCTCCTAATCAGATATCTGTTGCATGCCTTTCAAATGGTAACTTATCTCACCCATAAATCTTCGTAAGAATCATTAATCATTAATCATCAACCAATAAATGTCAAAAAATTTGAGTTACGAAAGGTAAATGCACTATTAAGTGACCTGGTTGGTCGCCGAGCAGTAGTAGGTAGACGAGATTCATGTTTTTTTAATTATTATGCCCAATAAAACTAAAAAGCATAAAGTTAAGAACTTTTTTACATGGAAGAAAAAATGCAATAAAGTACCAAAAATTTTAAAACTAATACTACAGCTTTTTTTATAATGCCCCTATAACGTGGATTCACGTAGAACATCCTGCCACCATACAAACATTGTATAAAAGGATAAATATTAGACCTAAATAAAATGAGAAATATTAGACCTAAACTGAGAAGTGTTGCACCTCCTTGAAATGAGTGCATGTACATCAGACCTCGTTTGAGCACTATTATTGCAACAGAAAGCCTGCCTATTCAAAATCAGTCCAATTTCTACATGTCCTTGTTATCGCTTTCATCAAACTTCAAATTCTTATGGGACCACAATCAAAGAAATCCGCGGTACCCAAATCCCCCCAGCCGTCCAGCCTTTCAAAATTCAAATCAATTCAAAACCCACCCGTCCAATTCAAATCATCCTCTCTCCCCCCTTTGCCGAGTTTGGAGAGGAAGCAAAGAAGCATATAAATGCTTAAATAAAATACTTGAGATTCAAAAAAACAGCGAAGAGAGAGAGAGAGACCAACCAAACCTCCATTGCCCCGTCGTAGCTTCTTCTTCCCCCCCCCAGCCCAGCGCCACCCCCACCCCTCTCTCCTCGATCCAAACTCCAGAAAGATTTCGCCTTTCCTCTTATCTTCTCCCCAAATCCAACCCCTCGCAATCTCCCTCGTTGCGGTCGGATTCATCCAATTCAGATAGCTCGCGCGGTAAGATTCGGCTTTTGAGCCGGCGCGCGACGGTGTTGGTCCAGCTGAACCCGCCTCGGTGTTCTTCCCTGTGACCTAATTCGGTGGCATTCTGGTGGTGGTGGGGCGATGGAGCAGGGGAGGAATCAGCAGCAGCCGCCGCCGCAGCAGCTGTCGAGTCCTGCGCCTGGTGTGGCCGCCGCGAGCGAGGTGAAGGCCCCTGCGGTGGCTTCGCAGCAGCCCAAGCCGGCGGCCCCCGTGACGCCAGTGGTGCATAGACAGTGGCCGATAGCCTTCAACCCCCTGTAAGGGAGCTCCTCAGCTTAGGATTCTGTTTCCCTTTTGTTGTTGGTGTGTTTGCATGTGTTTTTGTTCTTGCTTCCTGTGGCCTGTTGGGTTTAGCTCAGGTGTTTTAATTTGGTACTATTCTGTTTAAATGAGCTGGAGATTTTTTTAATATTTCTAAGAATTATGAAGAGCTTAGAGTTAAAAGGATCCATTCCCTCCTCTCACCTATAAGTACCAATTCTCCCCTGTGACTTCTGTAAGAATGTTCGAGGTGCAGTGGAGTGATTTTTAGTGTTGTAGCTTGTGGCTGAACATATTGCCCTAATCAAAATTCAAAACAGATGACCCTTTGTGAAAGGCAAATTTGACTGAATACGTTTTTGCACACTATGATTTGCAATTGATTATCATTGATGCTTAAACATTTCTTGGTTGTGGAAAGGCAAGTGTGACATGACTCAAATTGCTATTGGCTATTATGATTTGCAGTATTATTGACGCTTAAACATTTCTATAGTGAAGTTTTGACACCTGGTTTGAATTGTTGACATCTTTGAGGTCAAACATGTAGTCCATACTGTTCAAGTTCAAGCGCTGCAACTTTTACGGGCAGACCAAGTGTTATATTATTCAATGTTGTCAACATAAATGATCATGGCTTGTCTTGCATGTCTTCCAAAAGATATTTGTGTTTCTACTTTCTTGTGATATGATTCATTTACATTTAGAAAAAAAAAGAGTATACTGCTGGAAACATATTCTTCTTATTGAACTTTGCACCCTACTTTTTTTTTCAGGAAGCCTTCCACTGAAGTGAAAAGTGTTACTCCAAAGAAAAAGAAGCATTGTAATTGTAGAAACTCAAAATGTTTGAAGATGTGAGTGTTATTTTTTGGTTCACATACATTTTCATGTATAGAGCAAAGCAAATATAAATTAGTGAAAATAGATATCTTTTACATGTTATGTGCAAAATGGCAGGATCTCCATAAAACATTAATGATATCCATTCTTAGCTCCAATTCGTTATCATCTTAAGAGTATTGAAAGGAACTAATGAGGATGGTATAACTGGTACTATGGTAGGATTGACCATTGAGAGCACTCTGCTCTCTTTACTAATGAGACATAAATAGATAAATTATATTGTTTAATTAGTGGACAAACATATCTACACAATATTTTTTGGTTTATGGAATAAAAACTTGTTGCCTTTTGTCTTATTGTAGTTTTATTTCTTTTGCACTTCCTATTCTCATCCATTTGTCCGTTATTCCATTATTATTCACACCTTTATATTTGGATTTGGTGATCTCAAGTATTTTTCTCAATAGCTGTAATATTAATTTCCACTTTTCTGTAATGATTTGAATATTTTCTTTATATAACATTCTATGCTATGTACTAAAGGTTAAGCTCACTGGATTGGTTTTTGTTTGCTAGGTATTGTGAATGCTTTCAAGAACTTCAATACTGTGATGGTTGCAACTGTTTAAATTGTGGAAACATTCCTGGGAATGAGAATGCCAGAAACGAAGCAATTGAGGCAATTCGTCAACGTAATCCATCTGCATTTCAGCCTAAAATTGAAAACGGCCCAAATACACTTAATGTTCGAAAGGTACTTTACTTCAATAATTTTCTTTAGTCACATGTTGGTAGAATCATATTATTATGCTATCTGAAACTAACAGCAGTTCATGAGTCTTCGCTATCTATTCCAGAGGCAATTTATTTTTGTTTTTTTACTGACATAGATTATTTTTCTGCTAGTTATCAATGAAATAGGCAAAGCAAGGCAATGCAGATATTTATATAACATATTCATTAGTAACACTGTTTCCTTAGCACATTGTGCTTACTTGCTACTATACTCGGAACTAAATGGGCATGACATCCTCTTAGCTAACATTTTGAGCTGGCTGATCTTTCCTGGATGCTGGCTGTTAGCTAGCATTCATAGCAATTGAATGATGAACAGGCAGAGTGGTCAAAGTCCAAGTTAATTTCATTTTCTTCTCCTCAATGTAATAAATTCTTACTGAGTTAACAGTACTATCCAAATTAGCCTGAAAAGCTGGATATTAGTTAACCTCAAAAGCTTTACTGATACTATCCAAATAAATCTTTCGTTCTTTACCGATGCTACACGGCTAAGATATTCTTCATTTTTCCTAGGTCTTTTTTTCTCTATTAGTTAGCAGGATATTTATCTGTTTTCTGAAATTAATTCTGAAATGAGCCTAATCTGTATTTATTTGTGCTATTTCCCAACCAGTACACTCTAGTTTCTTTGCTTGAGCTGCATGTGACCATGTACTACTTGACTATTGTCTGTTAGGATAATTCTGGAGCAGTGCCTCTTGTAGCAAAGCACCATAAAGGCTGTCATTGCAAGAAGTCAGGATGCCTAAAGAAGTACTGTGAATGCTACCAAGCAAATGTTTTTTGCTCCAAAAATTGTAGATGCATGCACTGTAAGAACTCTGAAGGAAATGAAGACAGAGAAACTTCAATTCAAAGGGACTATGCATCTGACAGAAATCACATTCAACAAGCAGCTAATGTAGCATTCAGTGGTACTGTTGGATCATCAGGATATGTCTGTTCTCCGAGAAGAAAAAGATCTCACGAAGATGCCCTAGGTGTTAGGATAAAGTCTGAAGGAAGCATTCCAGAGACACAATATCAACAGGTATGTTCTCTTACTTCCAAACCATTTGATCAGTACCAAATACACTACATGCATGATGCATGAATGCTGAGACGCAAAAGGAATTTAACCAAATACTTAGTTAACAAGATAATTTCTTCTTGTTATTGGCATCACTATTCCTTGGATGCTTCTGATGAAGGACACTGGCAGTTTCATTCTTTTTCATTATCTTTGTTTCTACGATCTTTTTTTGAGAAATGCTTATTTACTTGTCTAACTGTTATTTTGTGACTGTTCTTGTGTGCTAGGGTAACCATGCAGATGTTTCACAGCTTGCACCCTGTTCCAGAGGATTTGATAGGCACAATGCTTCCAATTCTAAATCAAATAACCCAGTCTACAGGTAGGTTGAAAGGTATTTAGCCTTTTTGTTAAATAGCGCAAGAGTAGATCAAAATAAGCTGATGTCCTGTTAAGGACATGGAATTACTCAAGTGCCCAGCCAACCGACTCAAAATGTGCTCTAGGTCCTTCGGTCTTCTTCATAAAGGGAGAAATAACTTGTCTGATCTGGTGCTATCCTAGATGGCACTACCCCTCAGAGCAACTCCAAGATCTTCTTTATATCTTACCTTATTGATAGGAATAGAGATTTTGGTGAAACAAGTGTCCTCCAACACTTCTTTAATTAGATCTCCAAATGTTGTCATTCTCTATTCCGGATTTCTCGCTAGCCAAAAATGAAGAGCAGGGTTGGCTCTCTAGGGTGTGCACAAGATATATATATAGAGAGAGAAGCTGTTGGAGGTTGGATAGACTTACAATCTATAACACAATGTATCCAGATACATAGCAAAAGCTATGTAGAAAAGCCAAAACCAACTTATGATTTGGAATGGAGGAAGTAACAAACAATTTTGTTCTCCTCTCTGTTTATGTACCTAATGATGAGATGTAATGTTTTATCAGGTCTCCACTAGCAAACACCATTGACCTCAGGGAGGTCAATGATTTAGTCAAGCAATTGGTGATGGTTTGCAGAACGGCTGCAGCGAAAGTAGCTGGTATAGAATCTTTGTCCATTATTCCTTCTTTTTTGTGAATATTTAAGGAACCCAAGATTTGCATAAACATCAGTTCTAGGTGAAATACTGAGACCAATGAAAGTTTTGTGCATTGGCAATAAGAAAGGCATGAAACATAGAAGGCACTAACCCAGTCGTACACACCTGTCCCTTTTTTTCAAATCCAAATTATTCAAATTTCTTTACTAGCAGCATTTTCCTATTGTTTGTTAGTTCCTTAGCTTTCCCAGCATATTTATTTTCAGTCTTGAGACTTCATGTAAGTTAACTAGAAGTGCAGAGCCAGTCTGGACCAAAGCTTTGTGCATTATATGCTCTACAAAAGAGAGGATAAAGTAATAATATTGGTCAATATCATAGTGTCATAATTTAAGATCAACATGAGCACATATGGCATCTTATGCTATTCTTTGACCTCACAATTATGTGTGCAAGACATATATTGTATACAAGTGACATCCATTAATTGTCATAACCCAAGATATGTTTTTAAACTTTCTTTTTGCTGTTACTTGTACTAACAGATAATGAAATTGATATGATTGCAGAAGAGAAGAGAGTCCAGACAAATAATGGGTTAAGCAATGGTAATTGCAAACAACAGGAGTTCAAAGAAGCCTCTTCGATGGACATCCTTAGCAAAGAATGTACGAGTAGTTATCAACCGAACATCAATGAAATGGGCTCCCGTTGGTCTGAAACTTTGAATGTTTCTAGACCTGCATCTCCAACAACACAAGCACTAATGTGTGATGAACAAACACCAGCACTATTGTGCGATGAACAAAATACCACATTTGGAAGTGAGCTTGCATCTCCAACAACACAAACACTAATGTGTGAAGAACAAAATACCACATTTGGAAATGAGCCTGCATCTCCAACAACACAAGCGCTAATGTGTGAAGAACAGAATACTACTACATTTGGAAATGATTATAGAAGTTCATTTCCTTTGGTTTTGCGTGATCAAGATATTTCTGAGATAAATGCTGCGCAAGAAAACCTAGTATTGACTGGGCTGCGACAATTTCTCTCTACAATTATCACGCGTGGAAGAGAAAATGGTGAGTTTCTTATAGTTGTGACCTCCATAAAATGTGTGATTCAGTTTTTTACATGTGGATGCAATGCTACCATGGGACATTTAAACCAGCAAAATCTGACCATTTAGGATTGATCTAATGTGAAAGAATATCTCATCTGGAAACAGGAGCTAGACTACTTCCCTATGTATGGAAAAGTATTCTAATTTAGCACTCATTAATCACAACATTTATTCATGAAATTTGGAAATATTTATACAAAAGGTTGTTACTTTACCTGGTAACATCAACCGCTTTTCCATATATATATATCCATCTGTTGTTTCCTTTCTAATGACCATAATCCTAGAAACGGCACTTCTTGCTCAACCATAGATCACTGGTTATTGGATCTAGTCCTCCGTGAAAACTAAGAAATTCTGAATATTTGGACCCATGCAACTATTATCTGCTTATCTTTATTATTATATAAAAATGAGTAGGTGCAGCTTCTCATACCCACAAGTGCATGTCCTTTTAATGATTACGTTCAAATGAACTTTACATTTGACATTGGTGCTTATGCCACAGAACACAAATCCTCATTAGAGACAGCAATGGAATTAGATGCCGGACAGCATCATGGAGGACCTGCCTTTTCTGGAATAGAAGCTGAAGAAAATCTTCCTTCTTCAAGCACTATTGAAACCGCAAGAACTAATCAACAACCTACACCCAATGGTGGATCAAAAGATAGTATTGGAAGCTAAATAAAACTAGGTACAGAACTCGGCCTCTTCATTTCAAGAAGCCGCACTGCAAATGATTTCTGTACATAGATTGGCATTGGGTAAGATAGATAGTATAGTTATTGTTGCCATTTCTGGCAACCGGCCTTGTAGGAACAGAACAACCATTCATGAGACGTTTAGTAGCAGGGGGAAAAAGTGCCTGCTACATTTATGTAGTAATTCAGTAAATGATAATTTTCATTGTTTGATGCTCGAATTGACTGACTGGTTTTATGTAAAGCTGATCGATCCTTCCTGGTTTGATTACTGAAAACAATCTTCAGTTTCCAGGCTGAGAGTATGTGAATACATTGCCAGGTTATGTGTAGTTGTACTAATTGTGAAACAGAGAATACATTGCCATGTTATGTGAGATAAGCTCCTGTTTTAAACTCATGTTTAATAAATCTCACAGCAGAGATGCGCCCCTCCTGTTGTCTAAAAGAGAGAGGGAGATAAGCCCCACGCTGCCTCCTTCACTTGCCTTCCCTGGCCAGCGCACCTAGACCTCAATCACAATAGCCTCAGTGATGCTCCCAGGATGTTGACGTCGATTCGCGATCGTGCTAACACACCAGCGGGTCTTGGACACTCAAAGAGGTCTGCAACGTAGCAAACACAAAGCGTCACCGGCCAAACCGATTTAGGGATCGAAAAGGCCAACATAGAGGTTGTGTGTGGCTGAATAAGCTCCCGAACCACCTCTGGAAGGATCCGTCAGGAGAAAACACATGGAGGATCTCTTAGGACCAGTAAGGCCGCCTAAGATGCCAATAAATCTTGTGGAGAGAAGCACCGGACAACAGGTAGAGGGGTTGAGGAGAGAAAATGGGTAAAAGAGTTGATATATTGGTTTTTTGTTTGATTAATTAGATGGGATCAATCGATAATGATCCTCTCGTATATATGGAGGGGGTGGTCTTATCCCAGTAGGAAACAACTCCAATACGTGATCTCCAAGTTTCTCACGCTCAAAACTTGTCAAAACACGATTTGGAAACAAATTGGTTCGGACTTCAGAGGCCGGCCTCACACCCGGCTTAGCCGGTTTCCGCGGGGACGCGCCAGGTGCCCAGTCGGCCTCAGGTTGGATTTGGCCTAGCCGGCTCAGGACCCGGCCTAGCTGGCCTGGCCGGCCGACGTGGCCAGCTAGCAGTAAAGCCGTCTTAGCCGGCCTAGTGACCCAGCTAAGCCGACTGGAGAGGGAGACCCAGCCTGGCCGGCTTAGCCGACTGGCCAGCTCGCTTGAGGCTTGACGTCTCCTCCGCGTGATTGCTTGCTCCATTGACGCCGCTACTTGACCTCAATCATGTCTAGGGTTTCCGTGACTTGCTCATATTGTCAAATATACCACCTGACATTTTTGAGTGTCAACAGTCGACATGCTCAATTCCTCAGCTCACCCTTTGGTACCTTAATAGGGTTGAAATGGCAGATTGGAGGGAGGGTGAATAGTACTTTCTATAATCTAATTGAACCGGCTAGACAAAACAAATACAACGGTCTAACCAAGACTATCTATACCCCTCTATCTAAGTTCACACCTTGTAAAGATCCTAGTTAGGAAATAAAGCTGCCGAGCTAACTAGTGTTCACCTAATTGATTCTAATATGCAAGATCACACAAACCTTTGCAACTAATACGTCAAACAAACTAGGGAGCAACCTACGCAATCTTTTTTTTTTTTTGAGAGGAGCAACCTACACAATCTTGCAACAGGTCACTCAACCTACACAATTTTCTTTTTGTTTTCTTGAGAACTAAAGGTAACCCCGTATTTATAGTAACCGAAGGTTGGTCCATGGATCCAAGTGAAGTGACGCGTCGGTGAAGGTCACTAGTCAACAAGACAACCAAGAAGAAGGGAAAAAGCAAGAGAAAAACTTAAAAAAATGTTTTGAAAATGCTAATTAACTCATTTTCTGAAGTGTCGGTGTTTATTGGAACATTTGTTGGGAGCTGGTACAATTGAAAAGGCTTTGAGAGGAAGGCTTTCGGATTTTGCGGTGACCCAGAGGAAAAGCAGCAGAGGTGGGCTGCTTCTGTTAGGCCTCGAGGTTTGATTGGTCCTTTGAGCAGTCTGACTGACCGCCAAGGCGACCTACCTCTGAGTGCGTGTGAGAAACGTTTTTCAATTGAGGCATTTAATCAGCCGCAGAGTGTGGATTGCGTGGTCCGACTGCCATGTGTTCCGGCGTGGATTGCATGGTCCGACTGCCATGTGTTTGGTGAAATCACTAGAGCTGCATCTGATAGATACTTCCTCCAAAAACACAACTTTGATTTCTAATTTTTATAAAAATAATTATCAAAAAATGATATATATATTTTTATAAAAGTATTTTTCAAGATAAATCTATCATATAATTTTTATATTTTTAAACTCAATAATTTAAGATTTATTTATCATTTATGTTCCAGAGGTTTGACTCAATCCTTATCAAAACGACTTGTTTTATGGATATGGAGATAGTATGATTGTTATTGAATCAAATAGTGATCATAATTATATAAAAAGATGTTTTTTCGATAATAAAAGCTTTATTAAGTTTAAGATCATTACATAGAGATGATACAGAGACCTTGAAACACTTCTGGCCTCTATAGAATAAGTATACACACAATCTTACAAAAGATTATAAAATAGAAAGACACACTAAGACACTCAATTCGAAGACTAGACTGTCATCCATATGCCCGGGTAAAAAACTTTTTGGCCATCCATGCCAATTGTTGAGATGCCGTTACAACCAAATCTTGTGAAGTTGGCTTTTGTAGGACAGCTCATGTACAGAGCCAAGAATAATTAAGTATATAACCTGTAAAGGAAAAAAGTATGTTTCTTCTCAAAGACCATGTTGTTTATGCATAACAAAAGCGACCAACGCGTAGTTGCTGCTCCTAGCAAGACTAACGATTTGAGTTCTTTACTAAGACTGCAAAGCCAAGATCCAAACATGCTTGAAACACTATGTGGTTGAGACAGCACGAGCGAAACGACATTTGAAAAACAGGTGCTTAATTGTCTCATCTTTGTGACAAAAACAACATTGCTTGCTACCATACCAATTACGCTTAGCTAAGCTATCTTTGGTAATGAGATTTGACTAAGAACTGTCCATTAGAATGCAAGTTCTAGCAAAATTTATCTTCTTGCTGGCTTAACACAATATTGGTGATGCCTGGAAGTAATTTGTTCCAAGTCACTAATTTGTGTTCAATTAGATTCTTCACAAGGATAGAGTTGGTGAAGGCGTGCTTAGCACTTCTGCTACATTACCTTGTTTATGTCGTGTTATGCTATAAAGACAAGGATATTGCTCACACAGAGTTGAGTGTCCTAGCCACCTATCTTTCTAGAATCTTACTTGTGATCCATCTTGAATTATGAAGGTCCTAAAACGGAGAAAATCTTGTTTAACCTTCATTAAACTAGCTTAGAAGTACGAGTCCCCATGTTTTCATTGAACTTGTGAAAGAGGCTTAGATCCTAAATATTTTTTTGCGTAGAATTTGTTGCCAAGTACCCTCAGTTGTGAGCAATTTGAAGAGATTCAGAAGGGTTGTGTTCTTGATATCCAAATTACGAATGCCAAGTCTACCTTGGTTTTTAGGTTGGCATAAAATGTCCCATTTCGCTAATCTGTATTTTCGTTTTTTGTTCATCACTTTACCAAAAAATTCTTGACCATTTCTTGAGAACTCCTTTTGGGATCGTAAAAAAGGACATAATATATGTTGGTAAGCTGCTAAGTACTGAGTTAATCAGCGTCAAGACAGATGTTTTGCTTTCTAACTACCAAGTCTTTTTTCAAAAGGTTCTTCTACTCTTCTCCAATCTGCATTTGAGAGGCTCCTGTAGTGTATAGGTATGTCCAAATACTTCATCGGAAAAGCTCCTTAATTACAACCAAAAAGCTCTGTATATTGGGGCAAAAATTCGTGCCGCTCCGAAGCAGAATAGGATCATAATCTTCGCTTGATAAAATCCATAGTGTCAGCAAATTTGAACTGAATAGGATAGAAGCTTTTGAGTCTAGTTCCTTTAATTGGTGTCTTAAACATTGTATGACAGTGGATCGTGAAACAATAATTAATAGGATAGGATTGAGTATAGTTCCTTCGCTTGATGTCTCAAACTTTGTATCTCTGTGTGTGGATTATGGTCTAAGTACCATGGGTTTTCTATAAACGTCCATCCTGGTTTTTTTACTACCTAAGTCTTCTTTGGCTGCACTCATATCCACATCAATCCATGTGTATTAGAGTAAAATGGAGTAAAAAATAACTAATTTCTACCTTAATCCACTTCAACATATGTGGATTGAGGTGGATATGAGCGCAATCAAAGTAGCCTTTAATAATTAAAAAAAAGAATACAGACTGCGCACAACTTTCATACAGTTGCAAATTGAGCCACCAAATTATACATTCGTGAAAGTACGCTACTCATTTATTCTCGCAAGATTGTCATGGCGAGCACAATTATCAGAACAAGAGAAAAATATGACATTTTCCTGGACCAAGTATAGAGTAGACACACATCAAGCGATCACTGTGCTAACCGCCGAAATAGCACATCACATGTGTGACCTCAATGAATCTTGCTGAGATGAGCTTGGTGCACTCTGCAAAGAATATGGCATCATTAATTTAACCAAACTGATTACTGATAGCTTGAAGCTGTATACCCTTAGCAGCTGATGTAGAATCAATGTTCTACGGGTATTGTTGTCAAAAAAAAAAATGTTCTACTGGATACTCAGTCAATAACTTTACCCTAAACGATTAGCACCACTGCTAACATCAAATCAAAAGTCCAACTAACTGAGAATGACAAGGCTCATGTTTTCAGTCTGCCAAATGGCAGCCATAAAAACAAGAACGCCATAGGAAAAAGAAAATCCACTGCAGCCATGGAACCTGGCATCTTGATCAAATCTACACGCTGTACTACATGCACAATGTATTCCATTCCAGAAATTTAGTAAAGAAGCAAACATCCTATTGAATAACATGGGAGCGAGGGAGGAGTACCAGTGGAATACAGCTTTTAGATCTCTGTTCCAGATATGATGAAGGTCTGAAGAAGGGACCGTAAGTTTCAGCCCACTTGCTTAGCTTTGAATGTATATAAGGTGCCCCAACAGTGTCAGCCCAGAAAATAAGGCCGCCCCTTCAAACAAATAATAGCAATAGTATTTAACTCAACACTCAGAACAGGCACTGCACCTTCTTATACTAAAAAAGCAATGCAATGAAGAAATAACATAAATTGTATATGGAGGTTAACAATCAGTCGATTGAAAGGCTATATCTTGGTTTGATAAATACTGGCTAGTGGTTACAGATTGTTCAACAAAAGGGTAGAAATTTCTCTGACAGCATTAGCTCAAAGGCATAACTAAGCAGAAATTCAGTATATACAGCAGTTTAGTACTCCATTCCAAATTGTAAGTCAGACATAATGTAGATCTAGGTGCAAGTTAGAATTATATAACTTGTACCATATATGCTACATAATGCTAGCCTAGTATTATGCAAAATTCCAAGCGTTAAGTTGCAGTACCTATACCATTTAAGCATAGTCAGAAGAATGCAAATGACTACTTACTGCTTACTAGATACCGATGACCGAGAAAACTAGCATCTGAAATGACTCTTCTAGAAGAATCCTCAGAACATGCATATACATGTGTGTGTGAATGCCAAGCGTTCAGTTCCAGTTCCTATACCATTCAAGCGTAGTGAAAAGAATGCAAATGACTGCTTACTGCTTAGTATCATGACCGAGGCAACTAGTATCTGAAATGACTTTTCTTGAAAGAACTTTGTTTAATAGCACACAGTGTTTTACCAAGCATATGGATACGGTTAAAGACTAGTGACTCTTTTGAGTACCTGTACTTGGGAAAACCCATTCCAAGAACAGATGCAATATCTATGTCAGAAGCCCGAATTACAACATTTTCATCCATAAGCCTACACTCCTCATTCACAACCGGGAAGAAAATCATCTCCAATATGTCTTGATCTGTTAATGTCACAGGCTGCAAGAAACATAACTTTGTGACATCAGAATTCAGGATATTCCTAGATAAGCGTAGGAGATAGAATGAGAAATTGCACAACTCATGTTTAGGACAAGTAGATGAGAAATTAAAACCTTTCCACCAGGCATTATCTTCGCACGTTTTCGGTACTCCTCAATCACATGCTGAACACTAGGGTCAGGCTTTGGCTTCTCACCCTTCATATAAATGTAGTAGCCTTTGCCATTACTCTTTCCTGTAAAATAAAGTACTGAAAACTCAATTTTAAGAACAATATATAAGCAAAATGTGACTTCATGTATTGCTTGTCTTGTGCCATTCTTTAATATATCGAAAATAGTATTTGTATTAGCAAACTCAGTTTAAGAAGTATACCATGCCGCCCATTCTGTACCATCAAATCCATTAACTCAGAGCTGAAATTTCGTTCTCCAAAGGCAGTAGCATAGATGTCCTTTACCGCCAAGCCCACTCTATATCCAGCCACATCTTGTAGTCTGAAAGGGAACAAAATATCAAATATTATATCTGTACTATTCATGGTAGCAAGCCAGCTAAGGCACAGCACAGCATCCAAAGTATGTTGTGTTACTGTTTTTTCCCCCCCCAAATAATGGCTAAATCCTAAGCATGTCGGATTACTGGAGAAGGGACATCATTCAAACTGACTCTTTATTTAATGAAATTACATGTTATGGTTCAAATTATATATTATAATAAAAAATTCACACATCACTATTCCATAACAAACTTGCCCATGTACATAATTCATCACAGTGAACAGTGCATGGGAATGGGAATGAGAATGAGAATGAGAATGGGAGACAAAACTAATTGGGAGTACTTGTTTGTTCACACACTGAGGTAAGCTCATGGGAGGCCCTTGACCCAGGAATATGCAAGCGAATGCAAGTAAAAGAAGGAAATATTACCATTTCATGCTCATTTAGTGTAGTTTCAACTGCAATCAATAGCCTGACTAGGTTAAACAGAATGCCAGTATTTTCTAACATTATGCATGTAAACATTGCGAAAACTTCTGTTGCTGAGATATTGAGAACACAACCAAGCCACAACAAAAAAAAATGTGGTTTAGTAAAGTCCACAAGGATAATACAGACCAAGAACCTCCCTCAATCTGTATAGCTAAATTCATTTTAGTATCAAACAGTTATAGCAAATATTGATCATCTACTTCTTTGTACACATGTCAGGGAAACAGAGTCAAATCACTTACTGGAAAGGTCCAATTGGCACGCCAAAGTTTCTTATTACTCGATCAATTCTGAAAACATCAATGCCGAGACCAACTAGAAGCATAGAACCTTGTCGTAAGGAAAAAAATGCACGGTTAACTGCAAATCCTGTGCAGTTGCCAACCACAACAGGAACTTTGTTTATTATCTTCCCAACTGTAATAAGATCAAGGATAGCTTGTGCTGATGTCTTCTCAGTCCAGACAATTTCAAGTAAGGGCATAATATGGGCAGGACTGGAAACAACATGGTATTAGCATAGTATGTGCACAACAAGTACAACACCAATAGCGATCTGAAACCGAAAAATTCTAGAAGATCCAATCTTGTTATCTATGCGTACTTCTCCTGTAATTTTATGTGAATGTTCGGTAGAATTTGTCTGTCCATAGCTTTCGTAAATATTGATCTGGTTTGTCTGCTAAGTGCTAAACACCATACTTGTAAGAAATACCAAACCTGAAAAAATGTGCCTCTATAATTCTATCTTGAGAATTCGTCCTCTCACCAACAACATTCAAACTGATGGTAGATGTGTTTGTTGCAAGTATGCAATGTGGTGGGCAGATCTTCTCAATGTCAGAAAATATTGATTGCTTCAATGGAACGTTCTCTATAACGGCCTACAAGGATAAGAAACAAATGTCACAAGAACCTGAAGAGAACATCTGCTAACTATTTTTGTTATTTTAATTGCATAATCCATGGACACAGTACATGACAGACTGCAGTTATCCAAAGAAATTCTCAATGCATATGTAAGAAGTAATGAGACTATTTTGTTGATAATAATAAATAGATGAATATTACCTCAATAGCCATATCGACATCCTTGAAATTCGAATAATCAAGAGTGCCTTTCAGAAGTGACATGACCTTATTTATCCTGTCTTTTGCAAGTGAGCCCCTTTTGACCAGGCCCTCAAGATTAGCTGTGTGAAAGATCGTGGACATTGAACTGTAAGATAACATGTAAATCTAACTAATTGATCAAGATCACAAGGTTAGTTTTCGAAAATGCAAGGAAAACTGAAAAACAATGCCATATACAAAATAACTATCCAAGAAAAACATCAGCAGTTTGACAAGATTGACCTGCTATCATTTTTTGTCCCTTTTGCAGAACATGAGGGTTTACTTCCTTGAGCAGAACAGATATGTTGCTAACAATAAGTGCTGTAGCAATTCCAGAGCCCATCAAACCACCACCAATAATGGCAACTTTTCTAATTTTCCTAGGTTTCAGGTGGACATCAGTGACACCTGGCACCTATAAAAAGTCAACCATAGGAATCAGAAACGAACAAAGCTATCTAAGTCCCATTGAAAGACAAGGTTGGGGTAGAACAAATTTACTGTTGTCATACTGCAGAAATGCTGCTTAAATTGCTTTGACATATACTTGGCTAAGATTGTCTAGCACATTATGCAAGCTTTACTATTTGTATGGAGAAGGCAATAACTAAGAAAACTACTCATCTCATCTCCACAAATAAATAATTATAAAAGTGGATGCTTGACAATCTCATGTCAATTGGGATCATAATAATGTAAGAAAAAACATTGTGTTGCCAAGAAGATGAAATCTTCACAGTTTAATGGAATAAAAAAAGATGTTTTGGTCTTGTAAACAATGTTAACCATCTGGTCTGGTTCCTACTTAGAGACTTTCGGTTCCAATATATAAATACATATTCAATAAGGTCCTCCTCTACTGCTCTCCATCTTTTTATTCTTTTTTTAGGAAAAGGTGCCGTACATGGGGCCAGTTACAAGTTTTTGAAGTATTTCTAAAACCGTATAAGGTCTGCATCCGCAAAAAAAAAAAAGACATAGCAACCAAATGAAAACTAAGTCATGAAAAGAAGGGGTAAGGGATACACTCAAAGACAACCTTTGTGGTGGAATGCTGTGCCAAGAAAATATGGACAAGTGCCCTTGATGTTGGTGATGGCACCAGCTCCTTGAAAACCTTATATTCCTACATTTATGCAGGTATGTCAATAAACACTTGTATAAGTAAACAAATGAATCAGCTGACGGTATTGGGCACTAGTGTGTCAAAGTTGAACTATGAAGTCATCAAGACTGTTGATTCCAACATTTATGCCAAATTAGTAAGCTATTTTCAATAAAACTCATTTGAAGTAACCAACATTCTACTGCAGAATTCACCATATCGATATGATCGTCTTTAGAAATATGAAACAGTTTCCAACATTAGTCAGAGTTCAATTTCTAGAGGTTCATGGAAAATCTGGTGCCAAGCAAGATCAATTGCTAAAGCAAGTAAAAAAACAACGACAATATTTCATAATCCATAAACAAGCAGCTGTAGGACAGCAGAAAGACACATACCTTTAAAACACCTGCATGCCCTCCAAAAAGCACACCTTCTTCAATAACATCAAGGCAGGCTTGGTACTGCGGCATGTTACTTGCAATCTTCTTTACTTGCTGTCTTGCTATACTTAATGCAGCACAAGCTTCAGATGGTGAGCCAAGTTTATCTATTCTGCCAAGAGATTTTGTCCAAGGTCTGCCACAAGTAACAAGTTCCAGGGAACAAAGGCGTGACATAGTTATCAATTCATCAGGGGAGCAAAGGGCATCAATAAGACCATGTTCCTTTCCATCCTCAGCCGTAATGAACTTTGATTGCTGTAAAAAGAACACAATAGGAGTAACTCAAACCATGCATCTCTAATCCCAGATGAGTCACCACATCCATTGATCACTAAAACAAATGTTAGGATGCCTACCGATTGGTTTCGCACATTCTCAAGTTACAAGTAAGTATACATATCGGGCACTTAATACTTACACGGAATCCCTATTTCTAAATTGTCTTTGTGATTGTTCTTTTGCCAGTCTAGAAGGATCAATTAACTGATATGAGGCAGATTATACTCACCAGCATCATTTCTATTGCTTTGGGCAGACCTACAAGCCTCGGAAGAAGCTGGGTTCCTACATAACAAGTAGACTCAATCAGATCCATAACGGACCAATACAATGTAAAAGAATAGGAGCCGGCAATTCAAACGGTCCGAAAATATGCATAGGTACCTCCAGATCCAGGAATTATGCCAAGAGTTAGCTCTGGTAATCCAAGTTGAGCTCCAGGGGTAGATATTCGAGCATGACAAGCCTGAACAATTTGTCATTTACAGATACAAAGGATTCAGAGGATAGGCTGAGCTACAAATCACGAATGAGCTGTGACCGCATTGATCAAGGTAAACTGACACACCATAGTCAACTCTAGTCCACCACCAGAGCAAGGCCCTGAATGGCTGCAACAGAAGGTTTTTTGCCCTCTGCACACAAAAATGTAACGATAGAAACAACAGTGTGATGTGTGTACAGAACTATTGTAGCGTAAGGAAGTAACCATGGACGATTAAGAACATAAGGAAGAAGGTATACCTTCCATCATATGAGACGCCAGCTTAACAGAGTCTGGCAGAAGCGACATGTCTCCTGCGAGCCCATGTTGGATGTGTGTGTAAGAAAAAAAAAAAGGGAAAAGAACATCAAGAAGTCAACCACTTACCAGTCCGATGAATCCGTGAGAATGTATTGATATCGAAACCTCCACAGAATTTTCCTCCAGTGCCTAGTAATAAAGTTTTAAAACGGCAAATGATGTAATCCATGTTAATCAAAATGAACAATAAACGGAGATCAAAAGAGCAGAGAACAATAAACGAAAATCCACAGCCGGCCCCGTCATCCCTGCTGCGGAATTGAAGAGGGAGTTGAGGCCTCACCTGTGAGCACGATGGCCTTGACGTCGTCGCGGGCCATGGCCTCGCAGTACTTCTCCCAGAGCCCAGCGAAGACTGCATCGGAATCATAGTCCGCCGGGAGCACGACGGGACCATCAGGCAAAAGGAAACAAGTCGAACAGCAAATGGAAACAAGTCGAAAAGCTGGCGTGGTTTACTGGCAGGGTGCAGGGCGTTGACGGGCGGGTTGCATATGGTGATGAGCGCCATGCCGTCTGCGCCCACCTCCATTGTCACACGCATCATCGTCCCCGCCGCCATGGCCCGGTTGTTCTTGTTCGCCGGAGAGAAAAACGGTATACCTGGTTGGTGCAATACGGATAGCACTTGTACCCGGTTGGTGCAAGCGATTAACACGAGAAAACGATGCACAGATAGCGGCATTCTTTATTCCCTACGTATTGAGCATTGTACACATGACAGCGACATACAGAGTGATCAGTTACAACTAACGCATGCCACTCTGTTCACATAAACTCTGCCATAGTTACAGTTCAAGGCACCAAAACTGTTACAGCTATGCAAACCCCTTTTTTTTCACCGTTCTGTGCCTCCTTTTGTGTTCACGGAGGTGTTTTGATCTACTTAGCAGCCATCGATGGCTCATCCCACCAGTATCATGTATTCTTCTGCCCAATGAAGCACCTCACATGCGTGACCTCGCCGAACCTTGCTGCGATGTTCCTGGTGCGCTCTGCAGAGAATATAAAAAAATGGTTAGCATGACGAACAGCCTGCTCCACTATGTGACTTGTGTCGTCACACTATTTTCTGCAGCAACAGCAGTATTGTAGACTAATCCATAATTTTATGCTAAATAAATGGTTAGCACAAGATAAAAGATAAATTTGCATCTATATCAAAATGGAATATCTACATGCATCTATATTAAATTGAACACCCAACATTGATTAGCGACGAAACAGACATCCTATAAGGTACACACTCATGAGAGTGCCAAGTGATAGTTAGAGCTTACCAATGGTACACCACTTTTAGCTCGTTGTTCCAAATATGATGATGGTTTGAAGAAGGGGCCATAAATTTCAGCCCACTTGCTAAGCTTCGAATGTATGTAAGGCGCTCCAACAGTGTCAGCCCAGAAGACAAGACCACCCCTGTACCCAAAAAAAGTGTAAATTCAAACTAAATACTCATAATAGGCATGACACCTCCTTAAACCCATAAACAATACAATGTAGAATTGCATAAATGGTAAATGGAGGACAATAATCATTGCATTAAAAGAGGTTTAGCTTGTATTGACACTAAGGGCTGTCCATACTTGCATGATGTGAAGAGCAAATTCCGCTCAATATTAATTACAACTCTGCAGAACCAAGTACAAGTATAGGAGTCTCGGACATTTCAAACAATGAGGAACCAGATCAATAACTAGATAAACTACACATGTTAGATACCATATGCCACACAATCATAGGATGATAGCTTAGCCCGCGTAATTATTAGAGTAGGTACATTTGTTGTATCAGTGCATTAGCAAGGTGCTAGACATGCAACTTAAGTTTAATTTCAGAAATTGCAAATCCCACCCATTGCGTGGTCTATATATGATCTATTTAAGTGTTCCTCCAGGAGCATCATCAACTGTGGTTTTAATGAGATTTGGGATTCATGGATTCAAATAGTAAATTCATTCGGCAAATGCGAGCAAAAGTGGATGTGCCAGGGATGAAAACTGCAGGTTCAATGGAAGAAAGTAAAAAAGAATCATTTTGTACAGAAGTAACTATATAAAAATATAAATACAGTTAAAAGTTCAAGCAATTCTTACCTGTATTTGGGAAAGCCCATTCCAAGAACAGAAGCAATATCAAGATCAGAAGCTCGAAGTACAACATTTTCATCCATAACCCTGCATGCCTCATTCACAACTGGGAAGAAAATCATCTCCAAAATATCTTGATCCGTTAAAGTAACAGGCTGCAAAAAGTACAATTTGGTCAAATAAGGATCTCTTACTCAACACAGGAATAGAACGAAAATTCTAATAAATGCACAAGCCATGTGTTAGACAGGAGTGAGAAAACAATACCTTTCCACCAGGCATCGCTTTTGCCTGCTTTTGGTACTCCTCGATCACATGCTTAACACTAGGGTCTGGCTTTGGCTTCCCGCCCTTCTCATAAATGTAGAAACCTTTGCCATTCGCCTTTCCTGTAAAACAGTAATTTAAAAATTTCACTTCTCAAGAAAAATATGCACAATGTGCATTCATCTAGACTGGTTTGTGCCATCATACAAGATAAGATCAAATTATGAAATAAGCAAAAGTAGGTTAAGAGGTATACCCTGTCGTCCATCCTTTATCATCAAGTCCATAAGGTTAGAGTCAAAATTCCTCTCTCCAAAGGCATCAGCGTAGATACCTTTTACTGCCACGGCCACTCCATACCCAGCCACATCTTGTAATCTACAGGGCAGCAAGGATGTCAAATATAAGAACTCACATGAAACATGGAAGCAAAATTTAGAAAAGTCAACCAACAATAGCCATTTAAGAATCAACAGTGCCTCAGATCTGCATTGTTCATTTTAACAAGGCACAGCACAGCATACTAAAGATGCCACATTACTCTTTGTCCAGGTGATGGTTGATTCCCATCTGGAAAAGGAAGATAATTTGGACCAATAATCTAGTACTGAATACATTCCAATGGTTCAAGTCCTAGAATAGCACTATCTACAATTTAATTTTACATAGGCTTGACCTATAAGGATATAATCAGAAGCCTTAGAATGCCAGTTTATTATCTGACAATGCACATGTACGGTACTATCAGCAAAAAATGTGGTATGACTTCACAAGGATAGTTTAATTAACCTTTTGTATGAATTGCACTTCCTAAGTAATTTGTACAACTAAATCCTTTTTCATTTTCAAGATGAACATTTATAATGGCCATCTAATACTACATATAAATGTTAGGAAACAGAGCCAAAGCACTTACTGAAAAGGGCCCATCGGCATGCCGAAGCTGCTTATTACTCGATCAATTCGGAAAACATCAATACCAAGACTAACAAGAAGCTGAGAACCCTGTGCGTAAGGAAAAAATGTACGGTTGACTGAAAACCCTGTGCAGTTGCTGACCACAACTGGGACTTTCTTTATTATTTTCCCAACGGTGATGAGATCAAGGATAGCTTGTGGTGATGTCTTCTCCGTCCGGACAATTTCAAGCAAGGGCATAATATGAGCAGGGCTGAAAATAACATAGCATAATAGAATTAGCAACCTGTGGATATTAGAAATCTGTAGTTCAACTGCAAAACTGCAGTACATATCTTTTTTTTATTTTAAGTAATCAGAATTCACGAACCTGAAAAAGTGAGCCCCTATAATTCTATCTTGAGAATGTGTCTTCTCGCCAACAATATTCAAATCAATGGTGGATGTGTTTGTCGCAAGTATGCAATGTTTTGGACAGATTCTCTCAATGTCAGAAAATATTGATTGCTTCAAAGGAATCTTCTCGATAACAGCCTACAAGAGAGAAATGTGTCACAACAACCTAACAAACAAATATTCTATGAACATGTACACATGAATTATGTAGCTAAATAAATTCTCATGATATTCATGAACACAAAATGTAGTTCAATCACAAATATTCAAAAAAACATTATAAACTAACCTCAATAACCATATCAATATCCTTGAAATCTGAATAATCCAAAGCGCCCTTGAGAAGCGACTTGGCCTTGTGCATCCTGTCCTTTGTTAGAGAACCTCTTTTGACCAGGCCCTCAAGATTACCTGTTACAAAGATTGTTAGATTTACTAGTAAGATAACTTATAAATTTAACTTTAAAGACAACCCTAAAGCTCAAGCACATGGAGAACTCAAAAAGGCATTGATACACTAGAACATTTTCTCGAGAAATGCAACAGTTGTATAGAGATTGACCTGCTATCATTTTCTCTCCCCTTTGCAGAAATTGAGGGTTTACTTCCTTGAGCACAACAGAAATGTTGCTAACAAGAAGTGCTGTAGCAATTCCAGAGCCCATCAGACCACCACCAATAACAGCAACTTTCCTAATTGGCCTTGGTTTCAGTTGAACATCAGTTACACCTGGCACCTATACATAATCAGCAGCATAAGTCACTTCAGCAATTTAGCTTCACTGAACTTGACTTCATCTACAGATTTATTATTATTATTTTTCTATTTGAAGAAATCCAGTCATGTTACTACAATACAAATGAACAAATTCTGCATATAAACATTAGACCATTTCTAAAAAATTAAAAAGAAAGGGTGATACATCTAAGGTTTGAAGGTATTCAAGGACTGGATGATGATTTGATGGTAAATCATAAAGGAAAGGTAAACTACACTGGAAGACAACCTTTGTTGTGGAACGTTGTGCAAAGAAAACATGGACAAGAGCCCTTGCTGTTGGTGCTATCACCAGCTCCTTGAAAACCCTGGCTTCCTGCATTTATTGGTCTGTCAGTAAACATGTAGATAGGCTATATAGTTAAAAGCAGAAGAAACAGGAATGTATCATCCATTACTGCAAGGTGTTTACTAATTTTAGTCAAAGAGCATTGATCCCAGCACAAATGCCAAAGAAAGCTAAGATAGCCTACACTCAATTGCAGTACACTCAATTGCAGGATTATATATATATATATATATATATATATATATATATATATTGAGCGTTTTACATAGCCTATGGAAATTCCTGAGAAATAAGATGCCGAGCCAGCTATATACTAAGAGAAGTTGAAAATAGTAGACATTCTCGCCTCAATTCCCTATTTGAAGGGAGACAGGTACAGACTACAGACACATACCTTCAAAACACCAGCTTCGCCTCCATATAATATGCCTTCTTCCATTACATCAAGGCAGGCCTGGTGCTGTGGCATGTGTGGTGCAGTCTTCATTGTTTGCTGTCTTGCGGCATTTAATACAGCACAAGCTTCAGAGAGTGACCCGAGCCTATCTGTTCTGCCAAGACTTCTCACCCAAGGTTTACGGCAATTAGCAATTTCCAGAGCCCAAAGACGTGATGTCTTTATCAATTCATCAGGAGAGCAAAGGGCATCAATCAAACCACGTTCCTTCCCTTCCTTTGCAGTAATGAACTTACTTTGCTGTAAAAGTCATACCAGATGTCCCACTCAGAAGACTGAAACATCACATGCTAGATCATGACAGTAATTAACTAAAAACTTGGAACTTATTTACAGACATGTCATTACATCCACAGTTCACAAAATAACTGGACGCCTAGTGATTGGTTTCTCTTGAATTAAATGAAAGCTATGGTAGAAATAAATACAGACATTAAAGATTTAAGCAAAGATTCATATTTATGATCCCTCCTTTTTTTCCCTGAATTTGTTCATCGCTTGATATCAGACTAAGCAGTCAAATATAAATTCAACATGCCAAATAATTCTAAAGCGACGAGACATGGCTTCGCTATTTGGCATCAACAATTTGATATTGCCTAGTTTCGGGTATGCAAAATTATCAACATTTGACCTAAAAGTTCACATGATTATATGATCAGAAACAAGCAAATATCACAGGGTGAGTTTGTAATAGTGAAGGTGAACTATTATATATTCTTCTGGAACAAGCATATGATTATGGACAAGTACCCACTAAAATATCCCCTTCAGACATCTTCCGCTTAGGCCTAACTCCCATCCGCTCAGTTCTGCTGCCATTGGCTAAACTGTTACTGGTCGTTTCATCCCTTCCCTACCCTGGACATCATAACAATTCAACTCCTGGACCCACTTCCCCGTCCACATGGACACCATCCATACAATTCAGTAGCTTACAATAACTTACAGCCTAAAATAATATACTGAAATCAAGTTGATTTCATGGGGAGAAAACTGCAGAGTTTATTAATGAGTTTTTACCAGTTTAGAAGGAAGAATTCACTTATACAAGAAACAGAGGAACTCTACTCACCAGCATCATTTCAATTGCTTTGGGTAGACCTACAAGCCTCGGCAGACGCTGGGTACCTAAATAATAAGTTAACACAGTTAGATCCAAGACATTATAGAATCCAATACAAAGCAGGGTACTGTAGAAATAGTTCTCTGTTCAGGCACATCCATACCTCCAAATCCAGGGATGATGCCAAGGGTTAGCTCTGGCAATCCAAGTTGAGCTTCAGGAGTAGATATCCGAGCATGACAACCCTGAACATGTCATTGGATTTAGAGTAGGTTCAGCAGCAAGGTTAAGAATCAACCGAGACAACATCTGGCAGAAATGCCATACCATAGTCAACTCTAGGCCACCACCCAATGCAAGACCTTGAATGGCTGCAACAGTAGGTTTTTTGCCCCCTGCAAATAAATGGGTCCAGGAATTGTGATATTGGTATTGGTATAAACAAAAGCATATGCAAAAAGATATAGTGAACAAAAACTATACCTTCCAGCATGTTTGACACAAGCTCGACGGATACGTCCGGCATATGTGATACATCCCCTGCATGCCACCAAAGCTGCACGTGTAAGCAAAGGAACAGGCAAACAGCTCCCCATAACCGCAGAAAGCCTAGCATAGAGCTAACAACAGTACAAATGAAAGGCATTCCATTACCAGTCTGATGAACCTTTGTGAAAACGTTGATATCAAATCCTCCGCAGAACTTGCCGTCAGCACCTAGGCAATTCAGAATCCAGGGCAACGACAAGAATCAGAAACAGAACATCTCTTTCGCATAACAGTGTGGTGTATGGATTTGGCAGCACGTCCATATTAGTTACCAATTAAACAAGACAAAAAAGAAAAAAATACATAAATATCTTGAAAATGCATCAGGATACTTTCAGTTTAGTAGAAAGGCAGAGCAAATACATAAATATCTGCCCAGAGTTGTCAAGGAGCATTTCAATGCAAAGCTCTATTATTATCAAGTATAACTTACGTTACCCCGACACGCCAAGATAGGGACGTATCCCGTATCGGATACGTATCCAATACCGATACGTACTGGATACACGTTGGATACGTACCCACAAAGTATCCGTAAAAAAATAAATCAACTATAATTCGGATACTCTTCTGGATACGTTACGCTCGTCCGATACGTCTGTTCGATACGGCCCAACCCACCTGACCACTCGGCCAGCCCACGCCTGTTGCCTCTCTTGTCCTGTAACCCTACACAGCCGCCACAGCACGTCCCACGTCCACACGCAACAGCCCCTGTTCTCGCGCGCCGCCTCCCTTGCATCAGTAGATGGCCTCTCCATTCTCCAAATTTCACAAGTGCTGGAGCGGTAGTCCTAGCCTATGATCCACCACCTAGTGATTACTCAAATTTTACACTTCCAGTATTTTAATTCACATTATTATTTATGTTATTAAAAATAGTTAAACGTATCCGTGTATCCTATTTTTCGAGAAATTGCTGTATCTGTATCCTTCCGGTACTGATACGCGTATCCATATCCGTGCAACTTAGTATAAGTATAGAACAACGGCCATGTTTTCTGCTTCCTCCAGTTGAGAACAACAGCAGTTCAAGGTGGACTGGGGTGAGCAGAAATAGTAGAAAACTAGGAAAGCGATGTTTCCAGTTTCGACAACTATCCATATCATAATAAAACGTGCATAGCACTAATCATTAAAATGGTTTGTACAAGTAATAATATGTCCCCTTCTATGGGGAAATATATTTTTAAAAAAAATCCTACAGAAAGTAGAGACACGATCCCCCACTCCCCAATATACAGGGAGACATACCTATCTAATGATGATAGAAGACCCAATTAAATAAGGAAGAGGAGAGATGAGAGATCTGACCAGTGAGCACGATGGCCTTGACGTCGTCACGGCGCATGGCCTCCGCGTACTTGTCCTTGAGCCCCGCGATGACTACAGTTCGGGAGCACGACGGGATGGATTAGACAGCAAAACCGAAACTCCACCGAAACGCAAAATCACGGCAGAATTGAACACCGAGGAGGAAGAAGAGAGTCGTCGGCAGGTCGGCCGCTTACTGATGGGGTGGAGCGCGTTGACGGGCGGGTTGGAGAAGGTGATGAGCGCGACGCCGTCGGCGCCCACCTCCATGGTGACCCAGATCGAGCCCGCCGCCGCCATGGGCGCGTACGTAGGACGCCTGCTCGTGCTCGGTGGCTGGATCGCCGCGGCTCCGCGAGAGAGGAGAGGAAGAGCAGAGGAAGGGAGCAATAATGGAGGGAGGGAGGGAGGAAGGGTGGTGGGAGAGTGGGAACTGGGAAGGAGAGAAGACGACGGACGGGCGAAGGGAAGACGAAAGCTTCCACGGCACAACCACTCGCGGTTGGTGAGTTGGCTCTCGACTCGAGGGGGAAGCGAGCGCCCAATTTATCCGTGTCCGCTCGGCGAGTAGCCGCCGGTGTCCGGTGGGCGACTCGGTGTAGCGTGGACCCACCGCCACGGGACCCGCACCCGCCCGAGGTGAAACGTTAAGGTCATCATGTTTGAAAACACTGAGATTTTTATTTTTTAAAACAAATAAAGAATGGACATTTTTTTATTTGTTCCAAAAAAATTTCCTATAAAAATTGAATTGATTTCTGTGGACTTTGCAAGTAGGTCATAAAATTTAAGTTTTGTTTTAGGTCCACTGGCAATTAGTAGCAGGGTATGTTTAGGAGCCAATTATTAACCAGCTAAAAATTGTTAAATTAGCCGTGACTTAAATGGACTAACTAACTAATACCTAGCTCTCACCTTACCTAATCGTAGCTCTAGCTGATCAAACAGGTACATAGTTAGATGGTCAACAAAAGTTAAATATCTATTAGTTGGTTAATTATTAGTTAGATGTTGTTGGATTCGACAAGCTTTGTGTATAATATAGTATGTATTTGCTCTTTCATGAACTATAGTAAGAGGGTACTTAGACAGAGATGGGTAGATGGCAATATTTGCCAAACTATTAGTTGTTATTACTAAATGGATTGGAGTAATAACTTGTGAAATAGTTGTTAGCTGTGTGCCAAAATAGTAATTACTTTTTTGTGAAAATAATAATTACTTGATTGTTTGAACCCGCTCAAGCTAATTTTTAGAAGCGGTGAGAATCAAAATAAGCCTGCTACCAAGTATCTGCTACAAGCGCTAACAATTACTATTGGTCCCAAAAGAATATAAATTTAGTTCTAGCTTGAGTCAAACTATGTTAAGCACAACTAAGTATATGCAAAGCAGTATCAACATATACAGATATACCATAAAATATATTTTAGTCACAAATCTAATGATACTTATTTAGTATGATAAATATTGTTACATTTACAAAGTTGATGGAGGGATTAGTTCATTAGTTGATGGAGAGGTTCTAGTTGGCCCTAATAGTTCATATGCACTTTCAACCACTTGTTAATATGTGAGTCTAACCAGTCTCCTAAAGTCCTAAGTATTAATAATTAGCTAGCCAATAATTAGCATGTATAGTTATCAACTAGCTAGCACTAACTTAATACTAGCTAACATTGTAACTATTAAGTAGTTATTGGATTTATTAGAATAATGGGTTATATATATTAATAAAAAATTCAATGATACTTATTTAGTATCGTAAAAGTTTTTTTATAGATTTGGTTAATTATAAAATAGTTTGATTTTTTAAGAAAGTCAAAATGATTTATAATTTTAAAAAGGGAAGTATTTGTGATAGAATTACGCCAAAAATAGAGAATATAATATAATAATAACAGAGTAAGGGTGCAAAGTTTCCGTGAGGATAGGATGGCCGCGGAAGAACGAGTAACGATGAGATGATGAGATATATGGTAGAACGATAAAAAGAAAGCTGCGTCGGAACATGACCCATGAGGGATGCCATGAACCCTGATGTCGATGCCTGGGTTGAACAAGAGTTTTAGAGCATTTTTATTTTAGTAGTAAGTAGTATATATGTATAGTAGGAGTGGCTGGTAGTTTCAGTTCCATGCTACTTCCTTAATTTTTATTCAAGATCATGCATTGCACATTCTTCGTTAAGAGAAGTGAAAATGGTCGATAGATGTACATATAGTATAAACAAAAAGATCTGCTGGTAATCCATGGATTACTAATAGAGTCCTTGACATAAAACGAGAAGCAAGAAACATGAGGGGCGGGGACCCTCGACCTAACAACCTCGGCCAACTGCACCTAATACGAAACAACTCAACGCAATGGTGACCAACAGTGAAGACAAGTCGTAGATGACAGCAGCGTCAAAGCATCCGCTAAAAGACTCCAGGCGGCAAAGCATCCGCTCAAGCACTCGAAGATCATCAACGCTGCCCCTCTGAGTCACTGAGAGGCACATTTCCCTCGGACCACGGGCAAGGAGGACCTCTACCAAGACCAAAAGGAGAACACCTCCGAGTCACTGAGGGCCACGGTGCCCTCAGGACCACGGGCAAGGAGGATCTCCATGGAGACATCTCCTCTGAGTCACTGAGTACAGGACCATGGGCGAGGAGAACTTTCGAGGCACACAACTCCACGTCACCGGCGACAAAGCATCCGTCCAAGCAAGACCAACAACGTGGCAAATGCATCCACGGAAGACTACGACTACAATACCACTAGCTGGGCATACCATGTGAGGAGAAGCATGAAGCACAATTAGGCGCAGCACAGCGACCATGACGACCACGCGGGAGGAGCAATGGGCGGGGGAGATTCTTCAGCGGCGCCTTCAAGAAGGAAGTGACGTGAGACGCCATCACCGCTGGCTTTAGAGACTTCTAAAGCAGGGCTTTCGCCTAGAATCGCGGCTTGGCCAAGCGGACACCGTTAACAGTCTGAACAAATGATGACGCCTCCAAGAAGGTGATGACGTTGGTGCGCCACCATCATCGGCCAAGGTAGGAAGCCTGGCGGGGTTTTCACCCCGGTTTGTCGTCGGTCTCGGAGACTGGCAAGAGCTGCCTGTGCATGCCGATGAGCCGTGTTGCAGGAGTGCCCACACCGATAACAGGCTGAACAAAATGACGACGCCTCCAAGAAGGTGATGACGCTGGCGTGCCACCGTCATCGGCCAAGGCAGGAAGCCTAGCGGGGTTTTCACCCCTGTTTGTTGTCGGTCCCGGAAGCTGGCAAGAGCTGCCCGTGCACGACGATGAGCCATGTTGCAACAGTGCCCACTCGACTGACAACAACTTTGCCACAATGACACTGCGATGCTTGAACGAGCGGGACAACGCCATCCACGACACCATGGCCTCGATGATGCTCCGCTAGAGCAGTTGCCCTCACCACCATGATGCAAGATAGCAGCAGTCGAAGAAGGTGGACTCCATGCTCATGGCAGCGCACATGGCCCCTGCCCCCGCCTGCGCACTACCACCTCCCGAACGGCGGCAGTACCGGCCCCAAGGAGCCAGATCCGGCCGGCGACGGAGGGTGAGGCTACGGTCGCGGCTGCCAAGCCCTCGTGCATGGAGGGCAGGGCCGACAGCCGGAGCGGCGCAGGCGGGGGCGCCCACCCCCTGCGGCCGGGAAGGCAGGGCCAAAGGCAGACCAACCAACCGCAACCCAGCTCGGATGCCGGAGCAACATGGGCCCGCTAGCCACCGTCGCCAGACGAGGAAGAAGGGGGGTCGGGGCGTCACCAACCGCCGAATCTAGCCCGCAGGGGGCTGGATCTGGTCGGCCGATGCCGGAGGTCGCCAGAGATGGAGCTGGGGCAGATGGGGTAGGGGAGCAGGGGGAGGGGGGTGGGGTGTAACGGGGAGCTGATGCCGCCCCTTTTTTTTAGGGCAGCGCCGCCACCGTGAGCAAGGGCGGCGACGGCGGCCAGAGAAGGCCGGGGAAGGGGGCGCATGGCGGCGGGTGGCGGCGTTGCTCGGGTCGCCTCCGCGAGAGCGACGCGGGGGCCGAGGGCTCGTTCCTGCCGATGCTACTTCCTTAATTGTTTTTTTGCATAGATAAATACTTTATGATTTGTACTTTATCTTACTATTTTCAAGACTTTTGCTACCGCCTACTGCTACCTTATTTACTAAAGTATTTTGAAAACATTAAAAGAAAGTATGGGCAGATTAAAGATCGTGAAAAATAAAAAAACAAATCAAGCATTTTATAGGTCACTATAAGTAGTCACTAAAATGGTGCAACGATCGAGCTAAAATGAGTTTGCTACCTAAGCTGGGGAAGCGTCAAATCAAATCAAATAAATAAAATATACACGTCTCGATGGCATTTCAATCGCGCTCTCGGCCGTAATAGAGCAGCGTACGTGAGGATCGCGCGGTTCTCTATCAGCACGTTTCTCACGTGTCCCATCCAAAAGTGACACATACGAGCTGATCAACTCTGGTTATGCGTGATGGATCTTAGCCACCAATCCCCAGACTTGCCATCAATGGTATTCCCTCACCAAACCGACGCTCTTTCCAGCTCCTTTCATTTTCTTCAGCCAGCAGCCCCTAGTAAGACCGAACGTGATCTGTCTGCGATAACGACGTTTTGCATTTGTTAGCACTAACTGTACATTTTTTTTTTGTTGACTGACTCTAGACCGGGTCGGCTAATGACAGTACGACGGAAGGGCCCAGGAAACCACAGGGCAGATGAAAATGCAGACGAAATAATAATGTATAGACATCAAAGACCGAAGACGAGAGGCCTCGTGTTCGTATTCCTGGTCAAGGTCCAGCGAATTCATACGGTTATTGTCGTGGATCTGAATCGAAATGGACACCGAATTGCGCATTTGCTGCGGACTGACTCGTGGGTCGTGGACTCGTGGTTTGGTGGTCTTCTAGCATTCACAAAACATATGTAGTGTGACGGCCCGACGCCAACTTTGAACTCAAACGCTCACAGTTGACTAGCGTAGCCTGGGAATTTCCCCGGGAACAAACCAGCAGCGGTGCAGCATTTCCTCTGAAAACGTACATGTCCAACAAATAGAGAACAAAATTGCCGTGAAAAGGTGGCGGAATTATTAGATGCTGCACCTTTTTGCCTGTGGGCATGTTTAGTCTAGATAGATGACATCTAATACTGAGCTGCTAAAATTTTGATCGAATTTAAGGGGGGTTTGACTGAACATGTTCTAGAACTGGAATTGCATCATTTCTGAAACGGATGAAGTAAACAAAAACTTGTCTCAGCCATCTCACCTCTAAGAAGTTGCCTGACAAATGGGTAGCCAAAAGTGTTGGCTTATGCTGATGCTGATCTGAGAAAAACATCGTTGTTTCGCTGAAAAGTTTGCTGACGGGGTGCTGATATGTGCAACTATGCAGTATGGAAGGCTACGGTTCCTCGGAGGGACACCGAGAACCTAGTCTGGGTTCGGAAGGAGCTGTGGGAAACCAAATCATTCTCACCCAAGGATTGCTTCAAAGTTGGGGAAGGCGATCAGTGGAAGAACCCTCCGTCTCAATTAAGCTTCGCAGCTTCAATCCGGGGCGAGGGGAAGAAGAAATCCTTTGTCCAGGTCGTGAAGGAAGCAATGGCGGGTCGAGGTCGTGACCGCCCGCGGAGCCCGGATGGATGGGAGTCATGGGGTGGAGGAGGCTGGAACCAGTTCCAGTACCCACCCCATCAACCGCCGCCGCCCTTCTTCAACCAGCTAGTACCACCACTACCGTATGGCTACTTCCCACCGCCTCCTCCTCAGGTACCGCACCATCCCCCTCAACCCTACCAGAATTACAGGCAGTATGATAAAGCCAGGCCGAGAGGTGGGGGCAATCAGAACAGAGGAAGAGGAAGGCAGTCCCAACAAGGCAGGCAGCAGGGACCTCAGCTTCAATCAGGAGGGGATGGTCTACAAAGGAGGGAAGGCTCAGGTTGACTCTATTCCTTCTGCTGATACGAAAAAACAGTCTGATGTTGAAGGGAGTAGCTCTGGGGAGAAAACTGATAAGAATATCCAAGCAGTCTGTTTCAATCGTGGTGATGTAGGACATCTCAGCTTTGCTTGCAAAAAACCAAAAGTTTGTTTCATCTGTCACAAAGCTGATCATGTTGTTGACAACTGTCCCAAATGGAAACTACCCCCAATGACTGGCCAGTACTATGGGAGTGCAAATCTTGGGTTAGGCTTCTTTTACATTGATGTTGAGGCAAGAGGCAACAGATTTAGTCTTGGGCAAGGTTTGGATAACTTTGGAGCTATAACAATAGCGCATGGTGACATTGAGGAACCAGAACTGGTAGAAAATCTGAAGAGGCTGTTTGACAGACAATGGTCTTGGCAGCTGAAGAAGATAGAGGAAAAGAAGTACATTGCTAGGTTCCCCCCAAACAAGAAAGTTGAGAATCTGGTTATGAATCTGCTTCTACCTTCAATCTAAGTAAGCCTGGAGTTGAAGCTTCACTGAGTGTTTGGAATGGCAATATAGAACCTGTTGGCAAATTGGCAGAGGTGTGGGTTCAATTCACTGGTATTCCCCCAAAATGGGTTGATTGGGACACTGCTAGAGAAGTTTCTTCCAGTATAAGGTTGATGGTTGACCTGGACTGGCACACTCTGTTCAACAACTTTTTTAGTATGGTGAGAGTTAAGATTCTCTGCAAAAACCCTAAGAAGATTCCAAGAGCTAGAGTGTATGCCTTTGGGGAGGACCTGCATGCTATCTATTTCAAACCTGAAGGAATTGAGGTGAGTGACTCAGAGGATGGGGATCAAGATCCAGATAGAAGCTTTGAATACATGGAACCAAAAGGGCCTGCTCCTGATGAAGAGCCAAAAGAAGGCGATGGGAAAGAGGGTGAAGACCCCCCTGAGAAAAAGAGTGGACAGAAAGATAAGTTCCCTCAAGATGCTAACAGTATGGTAGAGGGCAATTTAGCTAAAAGAGCCCTGCTATTTGACAACAAGGGATCCAATCTGAAGTCTAGTCTGGACCTGGAGAGAATCCAACTACTGGAAGCAATGGAATTGGATCTAGAAATAGAAGAGGATCTGGAGGAACCCAATGATCAAGGCATACTTGACAATGTTGACTCAGAAAATGTCATGCTACCAGATGAATGGGTGTATGAATTGCAAAAGAAAGGCTGTAGATTATCTGATATTCTATCTCCAGGAGCTGAGATGAACAAAGAGGAAGTGAACCTGGGACATGAAATTCTCAGTGTCTCCAATGTCTCTACTATTGACCAAGTTGCATCTGCCCCCCAGTTAGGATACCTGTAGTGCTAGGAAAGCTCAGTCTTATAGTGGTTAATGAAGGTAGTGGCTATATAAATCTCTCTCAGGAAAGTGTGGATAGCTCCATTGGAATGGGAAACAACTTGAAAGTTTCTAAAGCTTAGGGTACAAGTAAACAAAAGTCCTGGGTCCAGTGGTGGCTACAAGAAGAAGCAGCAGAAATGTGGATAATGGCAAGTCTGTGCTGGCTAATGCTCAAGAATTCAAGAGGAAATGGGATCTGGAAGACAATGCATGTATAACAAAGAAAAAAATCCCAAACCCCATGTTATTTCCAAGAATCAATTAATTTCTGTTGCCAAGGAAATTGGCAATTCTATAAAGGATGAAAATCCTATTCTTGATACTATGTTAGATCTAGATAAGTCTAGGGCAGCTTCTTTTGATAAGAACTGTTCACATGAGTCTTGTGGTAGTGTTTGCTTAGCAGTACTTTGCAAATTACTGCAGAGAAAAGGAATGATTCTCTTGCAATTGCTAAGGCTGACATTATAGTTGACACTTTGGTGGATGACCAGGAATAAGGTTGGTCCATAGTTAGGTATAGTGTCACACCCTGATTTCGAAGGAGCGAAACCAAGGCAAAGCTCATGTGCGTCAGGAATAATTTACACACATGAACGACAAATTACATGGTTCAAAAGCACAGTGTTCGAATAAAACATAGTATAACGATTACATCGTACCATTATTACATAACTGTCATCAGAGTAAAGCGGAATATAAATCACATCGTCCAAAGCGAATAACAACTAAACGACGTAGACGTAGCGACTCCATCTCGCCATAGGAAGGTCGATGACATCATCACGACGCCTAGTATCCTGGATAGTTTTCAGGAAAGTCTCCATCCGAGTCATCACTCGAGCATCCTTTGGTTGGAAAATAGCAAGAGTGAGTTCCATGTCGAAACTCAGCAGGTACAGACAGAAAGTAATGACATGCAAGGCTAGTACAAGGTAAAGGTAGACTGCGGTAGCATTTTAATATAACATTAAAATTTAACTTATAACAACCTGTTCTCTAATTATCTTGGTTGAAACACCCAACCCTTTATTAAGGTTCAAGTAGCATTTAATGAATCATTTATCATCACAGATATAAACATAAGTCATTAACCACTTTAAGCATGAGATAGCTATCTCAAGGGAACACAGGATAGCCACCCCGATAAAACCCAAGGTAGCAACCTCACAACATCACCGTGATTTAACAGTTTAAACCATTTGGCTAATCATGCGAGGATCTAGGCCGCTCGTGACCGTGAGCACGAACGATATATCAATTTTAACTCTGCGCAGAAGTGTACACTCTCACTCCAGATTGTGATTACTCTTTATGCCCGAGGCGGCCAACCTCTTAGCCCATTACCAAGATAGGCTGGCAGAGGTCACAACGAGGCCCTTCACAGGGTCATAGGCAGTGGTAACCCGATCCGTGATGTCCCAAGCACATGAGAGACGTACTCGTAGCCGCCGCCCCGGTCTACGGATCAACCAAAGCTCCCATGCTAGAACTTGTAACACCCTTCATGCCATAGCTATGCTACCCGTCGGTAAGCTACCCGCCTGCCTATGATGATCCTGCTAACAGACCAAGCCAGAGCCCATTAGCCTGGAGACGTACGGAAGTCCCAGGTTGCCGCTCCACGAAAGGACCACAAGGGGGAGGAGTTACGGATACCCTCGTCAACACGAGTCCCACTAGCATTCGTTTTTCCCGTCTTTCACCGCCATCCAACGATGCGGATCAGCATCAACTTCTCCAACGGCCGAAGCCAAGAGCCCACGGCTCCAACATATTTTAAGAAGCAAGTTTTATCTTCATTAAATGGTGAAAGGTGAGGTAGAGCACTAGCAACCTAAAACCTAACAACTAATACCCCCATAGGATATCTTTGGTTAAAGTGGCTAGTAAGTCCTATGGTTTGCCGATTTAAGACACATGCAGTGAATTTACTTAAACATGAATAGGCGCAATATGTTCAAAAGAATGCCTGCACTTGCCTTGGTTGTTGTCCTGCTGCATGTAGTCCTCCGGGTTCTGCTGATCCTCATTCACCCACGTCTCGTTCTCTATACGTCACAATCATCACACATGCACAATACATGCAAGCAAACGTACTTTAATTAGGGCAGTACACCAAACATCTCAACAGTAGCAAACAATAGCATAGAAATATTCTACTCGTCGAGACGATTCCAAAAAGTATAAGTTTGCTAAAATCGGAGTTAAAATGTGAAAGTTATGGCCTACACAAGACTAGGGGCTAGTTTGCAGAAAATGGGACTATAATCTAAATACTTTTGAATTGGAAAGGACTAGATCATAAATAAAGAAAACCATGGGGGCTTTTCTGCAAAAGTGCCGAGGCTGTCGGCGGTCTGTCCGCGTTGACGCGGTCAGCGTACACGTGGCGCTTACGTGGCGCCTACGTGGCACACACGTGGCTGGCACGCCAGCCAGCTGGGAGGCCGGGTTGACCCTCAGTTGACCAGGAGTAATCATCGGATCTGGGACGTTGGATCCTGATCCATCAGCCAGAGATGGGCCAGCGGGGTCGGGTCGACCGGAGCTGTGGCACCGACGGCGGCGGCTCGCCGGAGGATCGCCGGAGCTCACCGAAACTGCGCTCCGGGGCACAGCTGATAACGCGGAGGGTACGGGAGGGACGAGCTCGGCTTCGCGGGCTCGGCTGCGGGGTCAATGGCGGCGAAAAATGGCCGGAGGAGGTACCTGCGCGGCGGCGCCATGACTAGGGATGGGAACTCGGCCGGGAGGTGATGCGGGGCATGGAGAGACGCGCCAAGGGCACCGGCGGGCGGCTCACCTCACTGCGCTGCTCGGGGCGGTGCTCCTGCCGGCGGGGACGGGCTGGTGACGGAGATCGACGGTGACGGCGTGACTCGGCGAAAGACGGCGGCGGCTAGGGTTCCGTGGAGATGAACTCGGGTGGCGGCAGCGGGCTAGGGTTTCGGAATGCGGCACAGGGAGCGACGGACGCCTTTTATAGCGCGGCGAGGAACCTCGGGCCGTGCGCTCGCGCGGCGCGCGGGGCGAGTTCGGGTCCACCCCGGTGTCTGTCTCCATGAGGGAGACGACACTGTGCGGGTGGGCCCCACCTGTCAGCGGCGGTGGGCGGTGATGCGGTGCTGGCGTAAGCGGCTGGCGCAAGGCTGACGTCAGCGGCGTGGCGCGACGCGGGCGGCGCGCAGCGGCCGAGCGACTGGGCCGCTTGGCCCGTTACTCGGCGCGGCGCTGGGCTGCTGGCTGGGCCGCTGGCTAGCGGGGCTGCGGTGCGTGGCCTGGCTTGCTGGCCTGGCTAGCCGGGCTGCCTTGCGGCGGCCCGCTGCGCTGGTGGCTGGCCTGGTCAGCTGTGGCCAAGCCTGGCCGCTGCTGACAGGCTGCTGCAGCTGCTGCCTTGGCCATGGCTGGCCAAGGTTGGCCATGGCCGGCTGTGGCTGGCCATGCTTGGCTAGGAGAGGCTGGGGTTGGCCAGGATCAACTAGGGACTGGCCTAGGCTAGTTAGACTAGGTTTTGTTAGTCTCGGGTTATAGGGGACAAGTTAGGGCATGTTAGGAGCTAGAAAACGAAACAAGAATTATACAACAAGCTCAAGCAAATCAACCAGAAAACTGTGCAGCAGCATAAATGCAACAATGCATGTCTTCTAACGTGCTACATCTTTTTAAAGTACTTCATAAAATATTTACAATTGGCCTATGAATGTAAAACATCTATGCAGACATAAAATCAAATTCATTTAAGATTTAAATTTCAAAAATCAGGGTGTTATATATAGGAAAAAAACTAATAGGAAAAATGATAGGTCTTTTTTGGAATATAAGAGGCCTGGGGAAAACTGGAAGAGTTACTGCTCTAACTAGTAGAATTGGAGATAATCATGTAGATTTTCTGGGGATCTCAGAGACTAAGAAAAACAATCTAAACCCAGGATATCTTAGAGCACTAACTGGTAACGTGCCTTTTGAGTGGCATCATTTAGAGGCTAGGGGCTCTACAGGAGGAATCTTAGTTGGAGCTAACTCAGATATTTTTAACATGGTTGTTCCTTCTGCTCATAAGTTTCTAGTTAGTGCCATGTTGACTACCAAAATTTCTAATTTTGTCTGGAGACTTATTGTGGTCTATGGTCCAGCTTATGATGACTTGAGACAGGATTTTCTAGATGAGCTAGATTATGTTCTGAGTCTTTGGGATGGTCCCACCTTGGTTAGAGGAAATTTTAATTTAGTTAGATGTAGCAGTGATAAAAGCAATGGTGTTTATATTCACAGATGGGCTGATGGTTTCAACTCTTGGATCAGCAAATGGGCTTTAGAAGAGCTGAATCCTAGTAATAAAAAATTCACTTGTACTAACAATCAGGAGTGTCCAATCCTAGCTAAAATAGATAGAATCTTTGCTTCTACTGACTGGATGTCAGTTTATGTCTTAGTAAGTGTGAAAGCTTTAATTTTAGATGCTGGGAACAATGTGACCTTTGGTAAAAAAAGGTTTAGGTTTGAAGTGGTGGCTACAAAAACCTTCTTTTCGAGACATGGTGATGAAAGCCTGGAACACTCCCTGTGACCTAACTTCTAGCATGGACAGATGGCAATATAAGATCAGGACTCTTAGAAGAATGCTTAGAGGGTGGGCTGCCAATGAGTTAGCTGCCCAAAATAAGGAAAAGACTGAGTTATCGCAAATCTTCACTAGGTTGGAAAGCCTAGCTGAGGTGAGAGAGCTAACTAACTCTGAGAATCTGGAAAGAAAGCAAACAGAGAGCAGATTAGAACAGCTTTGGGCTCTGGATGAGATTAAAATGAGACAAAGATCTAGAGATAGGAACATATTAGAAGGTGATAGGAACACTGCCTATTTTCAAGCAGTGGCTAACTATAGGAATAGAAACAAAAGGATAGAGCTCTTAGAATCCCCCACCGGTCATGTTTATGATCAGAAAGGTATGATCAGAGTAGCCTCTGATTTCTATAAAACCTTGTTTGCAAAAGAACCTGATTCTGGTATCAAATTAGATAGTAGTTTCTGGGAAACAAAAGATGTGGTCACTAAGAAAGAAAATGACCTGCTGACTGCCCCTTTTTTAGATTCTGAAATTAAAGAAGCAGTTTTTAGCTGCTATGCTGAAGGAGCAACTGGGGCTGATGGCTTGTCCTTTCTCTTTTACCATAAGTTTTGGGAGTTAATTAAGGATGATTTGATTGCTCTTTTTGATGACTTCCATAGAGGTGTTTTAGACCTAAGTAGACTTAATTTTGCTTTAGTTACTTTACTTTAATTCCAAAAGTAGGAGATGCATCCAACATGAAGCAATTTAGGCCTATTAGTTTACTGAACTATAACTTCAAAATCTTTTCCAAGTTGCTCACTACCAGGTTAACTGCAATTGTGCCAAGAATTGTGGCTCCTACCCAAATTGCTTTTATTAAAGGTATATTCATTTTAGAAAGTGTAGTTGTAGCACATGAGCGGGTACATAGTGTGCATAGAAGTGGTGAACCTGGGATTGTGGTCAAGTTGGACTATGAAAAAGCCTATGATAGGGTTTCATGGTCTTTTCTCTTTGATATGCTTGCAGCTAGAGGTTTTGACCCAATCTGTATAGATTGGATCAAAAAGATTGTTATGGGTGGCTCCCTAGGAATTGTAGTCAATGCCCACAGAGACCCTTAGGATTGGACGATAGGATTAGAAAAATCTTGAAATCTCTCGGTGTTTGCAACCGCCAGAGCATCCAATACCCACAGAGGCACTTGATATTCAGGACACCTTGGAGTACAGAGAGCACCCCATCCGCATCATGGGCAGAACCACCGAGAAAACTAGAAACACTAGCACACCATACTTGAAGATTCAGTGGAGCAACCACACGGAACAAGAAGCGACTTGGGAGAAAGAGTCAGAAATGAGGAAGCTCTACCCCTACCTGTTTGAAGAGTAAGTTACACTCTTGAATCTCGAGGACGAGATTCTCATAACGGGGTAGGACTGTAACAACCCTAGAAATCCGGTCACCGAAAATATGGACTTTCAAAATTTTTTCTAAAGATTACCAGTGTATGGTGGATGTTATGTAGGAAACCCGCCAATAGATGCACAAGTAGCACCCAATGTTAACCTGAGCATTGCATTTAAATTACCAAAGCTTGATTCGTATTTTTTTGATTTTATGTGATGACCGATAGAATCGAATAACCTATCATCGCATGTGTAAATTTGTGTCGACTAACTCAGGAAATGGATCCATCATGACCTAGAGACCCTAGTGGACCCACCATGGTGTATACATCATGGTCACTAACCACACTAACATAGGGTTATGGCTCGATTAGTTGCTTGGCAAGAAATAGAAATAGAAAAGGATTTGGAAAATAGAAGGAAAAAGAAAAGAGGAAACCAGCCCAGACAGCCCGCTTGGCCTACTCTCGCCCGCGCGCCCGGCCTGCCTGAGCACCCTCGCTCGCGGCCCGCGCAGCCGCATGGCCCAGCATGCGCTGCCCACGCGCCAGTCCAGCAACGCGGCCCAGCAATGCTCGCCCGCGGCCTGCTCGCACGCTCGGCCTCGCTCGCTCGTGCGTTCGCGCCGCGGCCCAGCAAGGCCGCAGCTCGCCGCCCGCATGCGCGCGCTGCCACGCCGCTCGGCCCATCGGCAAAATGCGCGGCCCACCTGCCAGCTCGGCCCATCGGCAAAATGCCCGCCAGCGTCGCCCGCGCGCTCTCGCCGCCATTCTCGCTGACAAGCGGAGCCTACCTGTCAGCTTCCACCTTTTACCATTTCTGCTCGCCGCGCGTCGCGTCCGTCGTTCCAAAAGAAGAAACGGCGCCCTCCGCCGTCCGTCGCTCGCCCATGACCCGCCACCGCCACTGCGCCTTTCCCCGAACCCTAACCCTAACGCGCGGCCGCGCTCAGCCGCTTGATGAGAATCTCCGATCCCCACCGTCCGCCGTCGGCCGCCGTGCCTATAAAGAGAGGAGCGCCCCTGCCCTCTAGGGTTTCCCCATCGCTCCGCTGCCTTTGTGAAGACCCGCTGCCCTGACCAGCCGAGAGAAAGAGAAAGAGGGAGGAGTAGGGAGGGAGCGCTGCCGCGCAGAGCTAGAACACCGCCGCCGCCACTGCCATCCGCGCGCTGAGGAGGACCCCGGAGCGCCGCACGACCGTCTCGACGCCCCGGCTCTGCCTCCCCCGCACCAAGCTGCCACCAAGCCCTTGTCGCTCGCCTCGACCGTTGCTGCGCAGGTGAGCTCCCCCACTCTCGCCCTGCTCGGCCATGGCCGCCGCCAGCACGCCGCCGTTTCCGCGCTCCTGTCCGCCTTAGGCGTCATTAGCCACGCCGTTAAGCCCGCCTTGGCCTAGGACACATTCCTGACACGCTAGATAGAGCCAGCATGAACCGTAGTGAGGCCAGCACCTTTGCCGACCTCGGTTTCCCCGGACTCCGGCCGTCGGAGCGCCGCCGCGGCTTTACGACCGCGCGCGCCCTGCCGAGCCCCCTTTTCTTACCTTCGGTAGGAGCTACACGACCCCAATCGAGCCTGGGGCAAGAGGATGAGGAGCAGATGGTGCCCTGCTGGAGGAGTCACTGCCGCTGCCGAGAGCCGTCGTCCGCCGCCGCCGTCCGATGGCCGCCAAGATGTGAGCCCCTTCCCTCAAAATGAACAGGCATCCACGTTCGCCGTGGCTCCACGAAGCTAGGGCGCAAGTCAAAGCCACCTCCTGCACGCCGTAGCACCCTGCAGCCGTGGCCTCGCCGCCGGTCGTCGCCGAAGCGCGTGCGCCGGCAAGGCCAAGCCCCGTGGGACCGCACGGACCCCGCCGCTGCACCAGTCTAGCCTTCGTGCCCACTTAGCCACGCCTCAGCCTAGCCAACCCCTCTCGCAATCGCTGCCTGCCTGCACGCCGCCGGCGAGCCCAACCGCACCGGCCGCGCACGCGGGAGACGGAGAAAAGGGGAAAGGTTCCCCTGCCCATGTGGACCAAGTCCACCACGTGGATCCAGCCAGCCAACCGCGTGGCGCCACCTAGCCACCCACCCTGTCTCCGGTGCACAATGAACCGAGTCCGTGAGCCAAAGCACCGTGGACCAAGCCCACTGGACTTAGACCCACCACGTGGCCCAGCTAATGAGCCGACACGTGTCCAGGCCGGGCCGGCCCAACCCGGCCCAGATCCAGCCCTGCCCAGGCCCGTCGAGGCCCGGTCGAGGCCGGGTCTGCGTTGATCGTTGACCGGTCGATGTTGACCGTTGACCTAGCCCCACCTGTTAGTGACTGTTGACCGGGGGTCCCACCTGTCAGTCGCTGACCGAGTCGACGTCAGTGCTGACGTCAGCATGACGTCATCTAAGCCATCTGACCTCGCGTTCGTGCTGATGTCAGCATGATGTCAGCACTGCGACAGCACCTATGCCCACGCGCCACGTGGCCCAATCAGAGGACGTCACGTGTCAGCCTCTGGATAATCAGCCCTTTTTCTTTTTTAGAAAATAGAATAAACTTCGGAAATTCATAACTACTTCATACGATCTCCGAAAAATATGAACTAAGTGTCTAAATTTTTATAAAAATGAGCTCTACGTCATAGGCTTATGTATGAGTGTATTTGGAGTTATTTAATTTTATTACTTCTTTGTGTTGACTCTATAGGAGCCGCTAACGCGGCTATTATGTCTCGTTTCAGAGGAGGATCAGCTTGAGGAGGACGACTACAAGTACGAGGAGGAGCTCGGTGATGACTTCGTAGGTGCCACACCCCACCCAACCTCATAGATCCTATTACGCATGGCATAATATCTAGCTTGCTAGTGCTTTAATTATGAATATCACCTGATGATATGTTGCATGGTAGAACTACTTGATGAGCCTTTACCTTGTCGCAACCTTACTCCTGCACACCTGCTGATAGGCTAGATGCATGCTTATTTACTTATGATGCTTTACTTCTACTACGCTTATATCTGTGTGATGATGATGCGTGGTGGAGAGTATGGTTGAATGGCTAAGGCAAGTGGTGCCACTTTTACTCCGGGAGAGTGCTGCGTGCATCTTGGGTGTGTGGTGAGGGTTGAGTCGATCGGACAGGATTCTACGATGAGCCATGTGGGCAAGTCTTGCCGGGGAATGTGTTCTGGGCATTCCCGTGTGAGGTGCTTGTGGCGGGCACATTGTGAGGTATAAGGAGATCCCGGGGGTGAGAACCTTCGTGGAGCGAAGCCCCGGGTAGGAGGTGCTGTTGTAGCACGGACTGTTGTAGTCCCTAAGGGAAGATAATCATGTCTGATCCCCCTAGGACCTGATATCTCTTGAGGACCGGAACCTTGGGATTTACGTGCTCACCACTCGCTCTTGTATGGGCGGAAGACGGATATCTGACTAGCTAGGACGGTGCCACTACTACTAGGTTGTTAGCAGATAGTGTCGGAAGGTACGGGCGTGGAGACCCACACCCTCCTTAGACAGCATAGTGACCACGGGGGGCCGGTACTATGTCTCACAGTATCAGTGTACCGGTGGTACCTATCCGAGATGTCCCAGTACTGAGTGGTAGGGTGGCATCGCACCGGTTAGAAAGCAGCCAGAATCAGCTTAGGCGGGGCATCGCCGATGATAGTGATCTTATGGTTACAGGAGTACACGCTCTGCAGAGTTTATGAAACTATATATATAGTCCGCGAGCCACTGGTATGGCTTTTTCCTAAGACCCACGCTTCTCGAGAGTAGTGAGAGGATTCCTTCTATTCTCCCCCTGGTGTTACCCTACTGGCTGTGAGCCACTGAGACAGGCCCCAAGAGGGAGTTGGACCTGTCGACTGACTGCGAGAGGGTGAGATGTGTGTGATGGAAAGGAATGAGTTTGGATATGTGGATGAGATGGGTTAAAACTTGATGAACTACATTATATGAAATTGATCACTATTTGCATAGGAAACTACAGCTATATATTAGGTCGATCTGATTATATCCATTGCATCCTACCAAATACTACATAGCAAAAGCAAAGCATAGGGTGGGAGATGTGGCCAGTACAAACCGTACTGAAAATTATTTGGCAGGTGAGCCCGACTACGACTATGACGATGAGGAGGAATAGACGTCTCGTTCCTACGCTCAGGCTTCTTTTGGAGATGTATTGTACTTTCGCCTTCTGCAGCCGTTCTAGAGGCTGTTGCTACTCTGATGATTTCGCCAGTGTGGCGGCAAACTATTTATGTAATTTCTTCTAATTGTACTCTTTTATTCGATATATGGATCCTGTATCGACTGTTGCGAGATAATGAGATGGTTTGATGCTTCGAACTATTACATTATCTGCCATTCTGTGCATTTTCCCTTCGTGGAAAGTTAAGGATGTTTCAGTTGGTATCAGAGCCATTCTTAACCCCAGGACGAGACCCTTAGGATTGGACGATAGGATTAGGAAAATCTTGAAATCTCTCGGTTATACACCGACCACTGCATACGCTTTTGTGCATGGTTTACCTTTCTCTGTAACTTTTCTAATTCTATCCTCGTGTCAACCTGCAGATGGACCCCAACTTGTCGTTTGGTACGTTGCCGTCGATAGATGTCGTTGAGATCAGACTCGAGGGGACGGAGTATGGAGGTTACGCTCACGTGCTTTGCGAGGTTCTCACCGAGCTTTGTGTTCCTGTGGAGAACGTCGAGTACCTTTGCCGCGGTAAGCCCGCCCCGGGAGGAGGCATCGAAGGCTACCAGGCAGTCCGCATCAACGCGCCTGCAAGCATGAACCTACCCGAAGTTACCGCCTTCACCGACTTCGCCTTCGACAACGACACCGGCATGTGTGTTCAGACCATTTCGCGCCAGGCACTTCGCACTGTGCTGCGCAACGGAGCTGACTATCTGAAGGAGAGTCGCTTTCGTCTGCTTTCAGGTGAGCTGACTATCAATGTAGGTGAGCCCGACTACGACTATGACGATGAGGAGGAGTAGACGTCTCGTTCCTACGCTCAGGCTTCTTTTGGAGATGTATTGTACTTCCGCCTTCCGCAGCCGTTCTAGAGGCTGTTGCTACTCTGATGATTCCGCAAGTGTGACGGCAAACTATTTATGTAATTCCCCCTAATTATACTCTTTTATTCGATGTATGGATCTTGTATCGACTGTTGCGAGATAATGAGATGATTTGATGCTTCGAATTATTATATTATCCGTCATTCTGTGTATTTTTCCTTTGTGAAAAGTTAAGGATGTTTCATGTCATGTCTTATATCTTGGGTATACAGGTAGGAAATGATTTAGAAAATATTGGAAAATATTGGTTAAGTAACAAAAAGAATGGTTTGTTAAACCTTGTGACTTCTGCAGTACTTTGATCTATATGGAAATTGAGAAACATCCTTTGTTTTCAGAACATTGGCTGGGAAAAGTATGGAAATACTTTACCACCTCCTGATAGGGACCCTGCAAAACTGGCTCATTCTCTGCCCGGTGGACAAGAAGAGCTCACTGGAAGGCTACGTGAAGAGGCTAAAAGAAACCACAAAAATGGTGCTATGGCTACCATATGTGCCCAGGCGCAACGGTTAAAGATCAACCATGACATGAAGAAAAACAAGAAGAGAGAGGTAGCTGATGCGCAAGGCTGCCCATGAAGACTGCACCTGCCCTGTCTTGGTGGGTGGAGCTCAACGAAGTTCTGAATGAGATGTAATTGGCTGTCCGTAGTTTTGGTTGACTGTTTGCCCTGTATGGCTCTTTTAGTAGCTTATCTCAGTAGACTTTTTCAATGCCTGGGAGGCGTTGATCTGAACGCAAACATTGCTGTAAACTGCTTCGTCTTTTGGTTTTAATCGAAAGGCAGGGGCTCTCGCCCTCGTACTCTAAAAAAAAAAAAAAAACTATGCAGTATGTTGTGAGAGACTTCCTGGGAGTATGTTAGACTAGAGTAGTAAGTAGTGTTGTGTTCAGACTCGTGAACATGGTGACAATAGAGTAGTAGGTAGTGTTGTGTTCAGACTCGTGAACATGGTGATGGCCAAGTATGCATGTTGCTGTTTTATGTCAGTATGCTGCGCAACTCTTCTTGGGAGTTTTTTTTGTCAGAACAAATGTTATGTCATCAATGTGATGAAAACTATATTATGAGAGCCATGTGCAAATGAATTCTTTTGATATCAACCATGCGGCTGGGTCAACAGAGTGGAAGGAGGGACAACGTTGTCCATACCAGACAACCATGCAGGCTGGGTCAACAAAGCTGAGGAAGGAGCAACCAAACAACCATGCGGCTGGGTCATTAGAGTGGAGGTATAAGCAACATTGTCCATACCAAACCACCAAACCTGGTGGCACATGCGTAGAATTTGGCATTTTTGCAGTCGTAGCCAAATTGCAGTGGCATCTCTACTGAAACAGATGAATAACAGTGTCTTTTTAACTTTAGTAACTTTTACTACTGGCACCTGTAACCTTGGTGGTGGTCATTCTTCACCGAATTGGACTTACATATGAATGAACTTTATAACATTCTAGGAAATGTTTTCCTTATAATGACAAAAAAAAAATCCTCTGAAGAGCCTGAAGTTTTGGCCACTGTGTGTTCCTATGAACCTTGCTCGAGACGATGTGTCAAAGGAATGCGGCAGACGATGTGAGAAAGTTCAGGGGAATGCGGCAGACAATTAGCAGAGCAAGTTGCAGTGCATGTCCCCCAGTACAATCAGTTGCATTGCATTGTATGATCGCCGCATGGTAAGTTCAAAGGGCAGCCAGAAGCACTCCGAGAAACCAGTAGCTAGTGCCAGTGAGACCACCGGAAGGCAATCATGCCTGCAGCAGCCCATTGCCGCCATCATCTCCAGCTTGGTGCCTCTGAGCAAGCAGGTACTTCTCGAACTCCTTCAGGTAATCTAAGAGCAACACGCAGGAGAAGAGAAGGAATCCGCCAAAGTAGTTGCTGCCACCTCCACCGCCTCCACCACCACCCCCACCTTTGCCGAAGCGGAATGGAGGGAACCCACCACTCCGTCATCCAGTTTTGGCCCCTGTACTTTCCCTGGAACAGTTACAAACAATACAGGTGAAGTTAAGCAAATGTGGTGAGTTTGCCTCCTTTCTTTGAACAATATCAGTTACCTGCTTCAAAGACGAGAACCAAAATGAATTCAATTATACGCAGTATGAGAATTCTAAATTTTAACCTTTCTTATCACGTTGCATAGTTGCACTTGAAGATTTCTTTTGGACACTTTGCGTTTGAGTAGCGTTGCATTTCACAATCTGTAGTAAACGGTTGTCACAGGAGAGGTGGTTAAACAAAGGAGCTCACAGTAAAGTAGATCATAGACAATATAAGCAAGGTAGCCTTTTCACATTCAGTTTTGAAGTTCACCAACATGATGGTTACCAGTACAAGTACTCTAACAAGATACAGTGCAAGTCTATATTTACTATATACCTACCAATTTACACAACTGATGGTTTATACTATATAATTCTTGGAATCTTCGTATGATGGCATCTAAAAAATTATGCACATTGAACACATAATTTGTCTAGAAACATTGTAAACCATAATGTATGCGACAATGAAGTAAGCTGTTCTGAACATACAAAACTTTTATAATATATGAACTCCTGGCATTACTAATAGAATGAGGCCCTCACTGGCACCATCTATCTTTTTTTTTCAAAAACACAGGAGAACTGCGCCTCATTATATTAAGTAGAGAGAAAAGGGCAAGAGCCCATACAACTCCACACACACCCACACACGCACTCACACCCCACCAGAATCTAGGATTACAGTTGTGCCTGTGACAAACTACACAAAGCGACCATTACAAAAACCTGTCACTCTAGCTACCAGGGAGGAGGGCAGTCAAGAATGATAGCCCTCGGGCTCCTGC
>CM041637.1:36434024-36510708 GCA_023333625.1 Bothriochloa decipiens
CAGTGTCATCCAGGTGCTTAGGGCCAGATGACGATAAGGCTATGGTGCCTGCTTGGCTTGGAGCGAGCAAATCACGAGATGGCGAGATGCAGAGGTCGGGAAGTGCTGGCAAGAGACGGGTGACGGCGTGTCTACGGATGGGACTTCGGAAGGAGGCGAGCATACGGACCATAGGGGGTTAGCCTCGGTGGGCTAGGTTGAGCAAGCAAGTTGTGTCACACCTGACCCATTGGGCACGTAATGGCCCATGTGTGTTAATGAGATATTATGGAGGATTTAGTCCCACCTTGATTATTTAGGGTGGGATAGACCAACATATAAGGTTTCTAGAGCTCATCCCACTATCCAAGCGTTAATCCTTTTAAGTGAAGCGAGGACGAAAGCTCGAGTGGGATGATGATAGATGTGGTTCGCTCAGTGTGCAGAGTGGATCTGAGCCATTTGGAAAGTCGACCTTTGCGGCCACGGGCATGTGCGGGCCAGGGGTTGCGCGATCGTGGTAGGTTCATTGCGCGTGTAGGCTCTGTAGAATGCACGGTATGGCACATGTGCTGACCCTGTGCGCACTCTCACGTGATGTTGTGGAGGGTTTAGTGAGATGGTGGTAGGTGTGGTTCGCTCAGCTTATAAAGTGGATCTAAGCCGTTTGGACTCTAGGACGTGCGCACTCTCACGTGATGTTATGGAGAGTTTAGTCTCATCCTGGTTGTTTGGTAGGTGTAGGGCTGGATCTGAGCCATTTAGACTCTAGGACGCGCGCTGTTAGAGCCCGTTTCCAAAACCAATACCAAAGGCCATCCAACCACTAGAAAAAATTCTAAATTTTGAAGCCGAACGTCTACAACCAAACGGGCTATAAAAGAGTTGGGACTTGGGAGCATATTTGTTATGTTCATCCAACCATTTATTTTGGTGGAGTGACTACAAAACCATAAAAGATTTCTACTATTTTCCTTTGGTTTTTTTTTTCATCCCACTTGCATCCTACAGCTATTTGTTAACAATTTTCAACGAAAAGAAACTATTGTTAACAAAGGAATATGTCGGCAGGTATCCAAAGCTCTAATCCAGCCCATCATAACCTAGCTAATCTAAGCAAAGATGCTTGAAGCCCGATATCCAAACGCATCTAGAGGTTCTTTGTTCCTTGTGCCTCGGAGTCGGTCTGTCGGAGCATATCCAAACGTCTTCCACTTCCGCAGCGACTAGGCACTACCGCACTAGCCAACCTCGGGCCTCACCCTGCCGACGACTCACCGGCGTGCCCGCGTGCGGCGCCCTCGTGGCAAGGAAGCAAGCGCAGGCGCAGTGCACGTAATTACGCAACAGCAGCAGGAGCACCTCACCGCAGAGGCACCAGATATGCTCTCTGCGCTCCTCGGCGGCTACCTGACCGCCTACCCGCCGCCGCTGCTTCTCCCACCCACGACAGCAGCAGCCCCGAGCCCGAGCGCGCGTGTCCGGGCTCCCTTCCCTGCCCGCCTCAGGCACGCGTCCCTCCTCGTCGCCCGACGGTGCGCGGCGGGGGAGGCGCTGAGCGCGTCAGCCGCCGGCGCCGCGGAGGGCGACGACGAGTACGAAGCGGCGGCGATGCAGGAGGAAGGGTTCCCGAGCTGGACGGGCGGCGGCGAGGAGGACGACGACTACGACCACGACCCCGAGATCGGAGACATTATGGGGGACTACTTCGACGACCCCAAGAAGGCCCAAACCCGCGTGGGTCTTCTCTTCTGACGAATGAACGTTTATTCTCGGTTGCACAATTTTGGTGTATTTTGGTGTTTGCTTCACGCCCTGTGCTCGATCTCGTGCAGATGGAGGATAGGATAAGAAAGAAGCGCCACAAGATCGTGCAAGCCAAGACCGGCTCGCCCAACCCCATGAAGGTCGTCTTCAACAAGTAATGTGCTCCTCTGATGCTGCCATATATTTGTACAGTGTACAGAATCCAGTTAGCTAGATAGGACTAGTTCATACTGTGCAGTTTGAACTGATGAGTCTCCGAATTTTCACTTACAAAATTGGCCTCCTAAATCGAACTGTCAGTGTTAAATTCTTTTACAATATTTTTGATAACTGAATAGAAGTATGACAGTCTCCACTCCAAGTGATTCTTTAGCCGTTCATTATTACAATTGTTGCACTTGCAGCAAAAGCAAGCTCATAGGCCATAGCTCATTGAACAGAAACACAAAATAGCGACCCAACACCTCCAACAAAACCTCTGTTGTGGTGACCTCCAAAGCCACTTCTGAGCATGATTCTTTTACAATATATCATTAACCATGATCTTATGAAAAATACTTCTGAGCACGAGATGGATCAACTATTGGTGAAAAGTCACAAAGTTTAGATCTTGAGTACCTTATAATGGTCAATGAAGAAGTAAAACTATTGACAACCATTTTGAGATCTTTCTTAATTGCTTAATGGAGTTTTGCTTGTTCCTATTCTAGATTTGACTTCTCCAATTCATATATATGGTTCGAGTTCTACAATGCTCTGTTGCCAAAAGATGTGACCTTAATTTCTGATGTGAGTTCTTTCTCTTTATTTTTCCCCAACAGGAAGTATTCCCCACACTTATAGAAGAAGCAAAGTATATATCAAATCTATACACATGTTTGTTCAGGATGTTGCAACTTCCGTTTTATTGTTCTTGCAGTCTCTGCGATCATGGCATATAATTGGTCGTCTTGGTGGCTGCAATTCTATGAATATGCAGGTATAATGGTTGGACCACATTTACACTTTCTGAATGCCATCGTGGACAACCTTTTTGGTTTTCTTGTCATACGCTTCAAATATATTAAGCAGTCGTTGAGGTGATACTAGTCAGGGTAACATAATCCTTCCATTACTAAGAATGTAAAAATCTGACCTCCACTCTTTTCTTCAAAATGTTGTAAGGTAAATGATTTGATCAAACTTCTATGCTTTGAATCAAAAGTTCTTGTTTGTTTTACAGTTATCGCAGTTGCCTTTAGATTGTAAAAGGCCAACTTATGATGCTCTCGAAGGAGCTAACGTCACTCCGACATCCTTTTACAACATTGGTGATCTTGAGATTCAAGATAATCTAGCACGAGTATGGTGCGTAATATTTCTCTTCTAAGCCGGTTTTACAAACTGTAGACTGTAACCTTTTTACGTTGTCATGTGAAATATCATAACTTATTGAACTAAGGTGTTATTCATTTCCCAGTCCTCTAATTTTTATTACTATCATCTGTTCTCGCATCGTTCTGGATTAGACACTGTTTGTGTTAACAAGCTTATGAAAGTATAAATATGAAAAGGTCATTCATGACATAAATTCCATCGATGTGGGTTTAATCACGACAAATCATTTTTAGGTGATTTATGAATTTTGTGGTGGAGTAAGCCTGCTGGACCACTTTGACTAAAAAAATACTGACTACCATTTAATACTAGTACACTGCAATTCTATGGCTTTCTAGAAAGCTGTAGCTCTATCCATGCAATTGTACTTTTTTGCACCATGTATGTGATACCTTTCGAACAAATATGTATTCCAAAGAAAATACGCAAATGCATACCTTTTCAATTTCTAATCACGTTGTTTAACCCATGACTAACTTGCACAGGGTAGACATTGGTATTCATGAGCCATTGCTTTTGGACATCCTGCTTAATGCCTTAACAACAATAAGTTCAGAGTAAGAACCAGACTTTTCAATTGTCAATATTTTGGTAATTTATTTACTTGTATAATGTTATTTCTGCTCATCAGGATTTGGTTTCTAACATATGGTGCACTTCTATATTATCTTGCTCTGGTTTTCTGTTTGGCCCCTCTAATATTAGAGTCCCAAAATTAGAAATATGTGATGTGGTACAACTTGAGTCCACTGCAACCTGTCCCATAGGCCACAGGGATGCAGTATGTTTTACTGAACTGTCATGTTTGTGAGCCCTGTGCTCCACAACTTGTACACTAGTCTTCTTTTATAGGAGAAACAAACTGAATATTTTATTTTATCTGAAGGGAAGTAACAACTACTGATTTGGAATGTTATCCTTAAAAGGTGTTCTTGTAGTAGGGAAAGATTGGGCTTGTGGGGTTTGGTACACCATTAGGGAGGAGCACACTTTTTTATTGCTTCATCATAACTCAATATAGTGTTGTTACTCATGAAAAATAATATACTAGCTGCCTCTAGTGGGGGGTCCAAGCTGACACTGCTTAGTGCTTACTGTATTCGGTCATGTTTGGAATAATTTGTTATCATATTGCAGTGTGGTGAAACAATGCAATATCATCCGTTTTGTGTTTGATTTTTTCAGTCATGTTGGTATTAAGCAAGTACAGTTTGGCGGGTTAGAGTTTTTGAACTGGAGTGAGGACTTGAAAACAGAAGAAGTTGGATACACTGTGCGCAAAATCTAAAATAGCAGTCCCGAGATTTGCAAAATCAGCTACTGTTTTAGCCAAAACGCAAATACAGCATCTGGTTCCAGAGTGTAGGGTTTCAACTACCTTGATCCTGCAAATGAGAAGAAAAATGGTGACAACACAATGGATGAAAAGTTGATATCCAAGCATATTAACTTCTGAAAAGAGGTTGAGGTCCTTACAGGACTCTGCTAGCTTTTTTTTTTTTTTTTTGAGTAACCAGGACTCGGCTAGCTATGCATCATTTATAATCCTTTTGGATACATGTCATATGCTACATCCTCTGATGTCCAACGTGTGGATTGTTAACAACCTTGGCACTAGCTAGCTGGTAGGTGAAAACTTGTAAAATCATGTTTTCGTTTAGGGCTTGTTTGGTATAGCTCAGTTTCACTGGTACGGCTCAGTATTACTATAATTTGAAACCAGTGTTTACCTTATTCATTTATACCAAACTGCTAAGAAGGTCCATTGTCAACTGATCGATACAGTATTTAAGGCTTTACATATTTCTGGACGAAGTGTTTTGTTACTATAACAAAAGTAACCAGTGAGCAATTTGTATTTAACGTCAAATGCTTGTTGTGCATGCAACTCTACGTTTATATAGCACCAAGCCACCAATGAACATTGATTATAAGCTGTTGCCTGTTTCCTCTTTTATTTTATTCATTAGAAACGTTTACTGAAGAATTTCTGTAAATGCTGATTTTATAGTCCCTTTTCTGTGATTTAGCTGGATCATTTGTTCTTTTTGGTACTTTTTGTGGATCGGCAACCTATTCGCTTGAACTTATCAGCGTTCATCAGCTTTGCTTTTCATCCATGGTACAATGGTTTTCTCTTACATCAAAAACAGCATCAATCGCAGCCACATCCACAATAAATCCCGCTGAACAGACAATTTAATGGTATCATGGTGCTGAGATCATTTTTAACCAAAGTCGCAGAGTGATATAATATACCACATGAAACTGAGACATTGCCAAGATGGGGAATCAGAAGAGAGGCTTTTAGCCAATTGCAAGTTCAATTCATTTAAAGAAAGGAAGTTAGCAATATTCTAACTATTTCTTGTCTACATCTCACTACTATTTAGTTGCTATGTTAAAAACACTGATTCTGTATGTTGCCTATTTTAGAATGCACCTTTATTTTTAGCTGTTTGCTTGTTCAACTATTGAGGATTTTTCTGCTAGTCATGAATATGAATTAGTTGTAAACTACTCTTTTATGATTCTTCACCACTCAAACATTGGGATGATGAGGGTTTAGATGGTGAAATTGTTACTCTATGGCGTGACTAATATAACAGAATATCACTGTGCGGCCACGTGCATGCGATATCATGTGACCGTCACGCCGGCGCGGACATCCATGCAAAGGAGGATTAAGGTTTGGTTGTCTCCCTCAGCTCTAGATTTTGGGTTGTCTCGACAGTGGTGGAGACGGCGGTTTGGCAGGAGACAGTGGTGAGGAGTGTCGTCGATAGTCGATTGATAGAGGCGATGTATTAGCGGAGGGCAAAGGGGGATTAAGGTTTCATTGTCTCCTTCAACTCTAGATTTTGGGTTGTCCCGATAGTGGTGGAGACGGCGGTTTGGTAGGAGCAGAGGTGGGGAGTCTCGTTGATAGTCGATGGATAGAGGCGAGGTATTTGCGGAGGGCGAGGTCGATGGACAACGACAAAGAGTAGACGCGACAAAGAGTAGACAGTGCGGTGAGGCGGCAATGTCGCCAAAGGTGGGGACTCACAAGGTCACGTGCTTGCATGAGAGGGCGACATGACTATTGACTATTTTCACAGATAGATCGCATCAATCTAGTTACACCGCAATTAACAATATACATGTAATTGAACTAAATATGACGACATCCAAATAAGCTTGTCTTAACCGGTTAAAGAGTTGGACGTGGGCCATTTGGGTCCTAGAAGGAATACATCCGAGCGTGCGCCGCACGATCCTGTTGTTGGCAATGCAACCACACATCAGGCATTCGCCACCACGCGTCGGGGCATTTATGTTACGCAGGACAGTTTGACACGTGTCACTAACACATGATTCACTCTTATAGCATTTTTTATGCTTCCTCAGTTTCAAATCGTAAGTCATTGTAAGACTCTTGGAAAGTCAAAGTATCTTAAATTTAACTAAAATTATAAAGAGAATATAAAAGTTTATGACATCAATGAAAAATCTAATAATAATTAGTTGGCATCATAAATATTACTATCTGATAATATAAATTTTAATTATACTTAAAATACTTCCTTGACACGGAGGAGGTACCAAGTCGTACTAATGTAAATATATTACTCCACGCATCCACACCGCCCGCAGCTTGTGCTGCCGCCACCTTAGTTCTTGCCTTCTTGGGAGTCGGAGTGCCGGCAGCCGGTAGGCATCCGGCATCCCGTGCTTCGGTGCGGGCTGGAGGCTTGAGCGATTGGTTCTGATCCCTGCACGCCGCGGCACACATGCGGCGGAGCGGAAATGGCGTCACCACGCGGAGGTTAATCAACGAACCCTTCCTTGCGATGTCCCCATTGCCCCCCCCGTACGCGCTTTAATTTCTTGAGCGATTGGTTCTGTTCTAGTGTTTGAGCCCTTTTAGCGATTCTATTATCTAAAAAAACTTTTATCGATTCTATTCGACGCCCTGTGTTTCTTGGATTAGGCCGTCCGAACAGCATTGTTCTTCACAATATTATCGTTGTCCGGAAACCCATCCGGAGAAGTACAAGAGGCAGCTTCGAGCTGACCATTACCCTGTCATGTTCCTGCAGGAGCTCCGGCGGCGGCAGGTCCTCGAGTTGCTCGCGCCAAATCGATTGGATTGCAGACGAGGTGCTTACGGCCGCACATGAATGGACTCTTTTACTGTCCTGAATAAAGTTTGCAGTGACTGGAATCAGAGCTGACATGTGTTAGTTTGTTCCATCTTTTAAAGCATTCTGAATCAATTCGATTTGGTTTCTAAATGATCTCACCTAATTACAAGTTATCTTTGTAACTGTTAATGTAGCATGGGGGACTCCAGAGGCCTTCTAAACAATTCAAGGCTGAAGAACAGAAAAGGACAGGTAAATGTAGTCTACTCATGGATACATCTAAATTTTTGTACCCACATTTCTCAAAGTTCATATGTGACTGTTTCATGGAAGATAGATAGGTAGTGCCTTTTCTTTATCTAACTAGAACAGACTATGTTAACCGATAGATTAGGACATTGCTTCTGTTGAATGTGCTTCTCTGCAACCAAGCTAGAGCTCGTCACCCACAGGGGTGTGTGTGTGTGTGTTTTTTTCTCGAACACGCAGGAGAGCACCCAAGGATAATGATAGAGTTTAAGCCTTTTTTTACATCCCCAGCGGTAGTTGCTTCTGCTTTTTCCCACCAGTCCTCCCATACTGAATCAGTTGGCTGAGGTGTGAGTGAAGAAAGCCCAACACGCTGCAAGAGATAAAACCAGAACTGCCTTCACTTAGTGTGTATCATAAAAGGGTGTAAGTTAGATATGAGAGTAGTTTCATTATGACTACTTTAGTAGACTGATATGATATGTCTCGATTGTTCATAAAATTCATCAATGAACAAAATAGGAGAAGAAGCATAGAATAGTTAGTAGTGCCTTTATGTCACACCCGGCCCGTTTGGCCCGTAGTGGCCCATGTGGTTGTTATGAGATATTGTGGAGAGTTTAGTCCCACCTTGGTTGTTTAGGGTGGGATAGACCAACATATAAGGCTTCCATCCCACCATCCCCCGGGTTAATCCTTTTTAAGCGTAGCGAGGACGAAAGCTTAAGTGGGATGGTGGGAGGTGTGGTTCGCTCAGCGTGCAGAGTGGACCTGAGCCGTTTGGACTCTGGGGCGTTACACTTTGGTTGTGGCATGATGAAGCTAATGGTAGGAAATTTGGATGATATGGGTGAATTTGATGACCTGAATTGGAGTTGAGCATTTTTGCAATGAATATGCATGTGTGTAATTGTGTGTATCTCCATTCCGTCATCAGAACATATTTATGGTTGACATTTCTTTGACTTTGTAACACTCACAACCCCAATTTATGCTTTTCAACATCCACATTTGCTTTAATTCTGATTCTGCTGTGTAGCTGAGTGCCTATCCCACAAGACTGGTAATTCAGTCAAGAGGAGGAACATATGGTCACAAGATGTAAGTTATTGGTTTATTTCAGCTACCTTCATTTATTGTATATTTTCCTCCTGATCAGTATTGCTAAAAAATGAGCATATTTCAGGAAGATGATATTCTTATTCAGAAGGTAGGCCCTCATCGCAAAAACAAATGGTCAGATATTGCACGCTCTATACCTGGTCGTAGTCGAGAACAATGCCGAGAAAGGTAAAATTTACATGATACACATTGTTGGGTTGCTTCCCTTTATGATTTCAAATGAAAATGATTTATACTAGCCATTACTTTTAGTTTCTTGATCCTTTGGCGGCCTCATTGAAGGCATCTCACCACACCAGCATGTCAATACCAGTCTACCACATTTTAACTTGTTCGATTTACTTCCAATAAAGGCGACTAGATGGTTGTTTGAGGAAAAGTATTGCTTTCGAGATCTTGATACTTTGCAGTGCAGTCTATTGGTATAAGCAATGCAACTTTTTTTTTATACACACTCAAGCCAGGGTCTTTTTGTCTGTTTACAGATTTAATGTACGGATAGGTCCAACATATGGTTTATAATGTTTTACACTTTCACAGCATGTCCAAGCACACTTATAGCTATATTGAAAATAGTTTGTTTCAAAAAACAACTAAAGTAATAATATAATCTTTGTTGTTGGATTTCCTATCCTTCATAAATTGATGGCTACAACGTTTATATTGTTCCACAACAGTTCTAGAACTATAAACATCAGATGATGGTCCCCAAAAAAGTCAATTAAAATATTAACTCCGAGGTCTTAAATATCTAAGAGAAACCTTGATTACCATTACAACTTTCTGTAGCACAGTTTATATAACCCTAATGTATGTTTTCCTGATAACACATTTTTAACTAAAAGACACTTTTTGATCCACTTTAAGAAAGTATCAATTGTCGTGCTCATTCAAGTAGCCCTAGCAAAACTTGGTGATTATTCTACTATGGTTCTTTTTCAGTAATAATATGTCATATTGCAAATCTAGGACCAATGACTGGGAGTACTTTCTACATACCACAGTCTAGCAAGGCCTGGCAATTAGAGAACCAACACATATTTTTGAAAACATTGTTAACTTGTGCTATACACCTATTTACACAATAGTTTTTATTTTTTTCTGAACATGCCTTGGCATGTATTTAATTAAGAGGAAACTCATTACTGGGTCACGAATCAAAAATTTTGAATCAGTAGTTTCAGTTATACGTATATATTGTAATCCTTGTACAGATTTCTATCTTTGAAATTCAATCTTTCAAATCTGTCTCAGAACTAAGAATTTGCCTTTATGAAATTTGATGATCCAGATGGATGTTTTATCTTAACCCTGCTGTGAACAACCAGCCATGGTCAGAACAGGAGGACATAACATTGATCCGTGCTCATCGTATTCTTGGAAACAAATGGTGTAAAAGGGGCGTACCCAGTGCCATAGGCTCCCGCACTGCGGGGTCTGGGGAAGAGAAAATAGCCAACAGCCATCCCTGCACAAATGTGCAGAGGCTGAGGCTTGAACCCTGGACCTCTTGGAAACAAATGGTGTAAACTGGCTAAACATTTTCCTGGCAGGTGAGGTCATGATGTTGAAAAAGAACTTGAAAGACCAATGTCACCTGTTCAGTTTGTCTGAGGTCCCTACAGAATAGTCAATAGTAATTTGTACTATCTGTTATATCATTTATAAGCTTCCTTCGTTGGTATTTAAAAGACTATATAGCTCATATCCAGTCATTAAAAAAAAGTACTACTAAAAGTATAGATGAAAATTACTAAAGCTTACAGGTATCTTTTTCTTTTCATAATTTAAGTGTGGTTATCTTTTGTTAGGTTCTGTTGCTTTCAGTCCTATCTTTGGAAGAACTCAGTGCACTTTTAATCACTTTCTCATGTTGCCAGTGTTTATGTCATTCCAGGAAAGGGAAAGCAATTAAGAATCGCTGGAATACACTTAGAAAAAGGAATTCGGATTCTGTCAGAGGTTTGACTATAAATAATAAATGCTCTGGCACCATTAAGACTGGCCATGATTCATGCATAAATATTCTAGTTGCAGTGGATTGCCCAATAAGACCCAAACCAGAACAAGGATTCACAGAAGATGGTAGGAATGCAGCACCGAAAGGAAAGGGCGGTTCTGATTCTATGCACAGTGAACGGTATGTTTCAGTCAATGTCTCTGATCGGCGAATTTCTAGATCTAGTTTGCCCGTGGTAACCAAGGAAAAATAGGTCTTGCCATCAAGTTCAGAGGTTCAGAAGGTCTCTTGTGTTGCAGCAAATTTTCTTGAAGCTCCACTTAATGGTGTAGACGAAGGCTTCTATCCAGCTCGTGATCATGTATCTATTCATGATCATTTTGATGACATATGCAGTAATGCCAATCCAGAGTCACCGGAGCTACATCTTGCAAACATAGCAGAGCTTCTGGACATGTCATATTGTGAGAGCTTGATGATCGTTCCACCTGATTCTCCAAATGATGGGAACTCCATGTAAGGGACAGGGTATTAGTTTGAAAAAAATAATAATCAGGAACTGCACCTGCAGTAGGTCAAGAAAATCAAGAAGCTGTCCTTGATCTTGAGATCCATGTAACATACTTATCTTCAACTAACAATGAACATGTTGATCCTTGTAGGGTGAGCGGATGTGCGTGAACTGTACTGTGTAACCGGGAAAAAAACCCTGTGTTGTAACTAGTTACAGAATTTCCTGTGTCGTAGAATGATGGATGCACGTGCATACCTGTTGTGTAATATAGACTATGTAGAAGAGCAATGCTGGCTGACTGCTCTGTTCCTTAATACAGGCTATGTAGAAGAGCAATGCGTGCAGATGCATTGATGCGTCCATAAGATTTCCCACGCATAAACATCTTCAGAGAAATATTCGTACCGCAAGGCTGCTCGAGTTTTATAAGGCCGCTCTAGTTTTGTTTAATAGGCTGTTATATAACGAATTTATGACATGGCAACATTTTTTTAAGAAAAAGAAAGAAATAGTTCTATCTAGATAAAACTCTATTAACACGATTAGTAACTCTATATGAGCGATGGAATATTGAATGAAACTATGAATTGAGTATGGATGCTTTCTTCGCTTCATTTTATTCCATTCATATGATGTGTCGGTTTTGAAAACAACGTTATCAAAATTTTCATTAAGAATGGTCCAAGAAATATAAAGCTCGGTGGGAAATGTAGTTTACTGGTTTAGTACAAAATCCAGCTACAATTTATTGTCGTGCATAGTAGCTGTATAACAAGTTATAGGTTATTAGATCCCCGCTAAATCGAAGTTTTATTCTCATTTAATAGAGTGCCACTGTACTACATAAGCAATGGGTTTTATTCTTGCTATACCGTGCCCTGTACCACATAAAAACTTTAACAATATAACAAAAAAAATGAAAGATGAAATGGGTTTCATCTAGATCAATGAGATCTCAGGATAAATGTCTCCGCGTCCTAATGTGTCATAATGTTAAATAAAATGAGTACATATAAACACAAAAAATATAATTATATATAGTCAGTTTCAACAATCAAGCAAATGCCATATTTTATTGTTTCATGTGAGTTTCCATACTCGAAACAATAAAATGAGATTGTCCTTTATTGCATTTGGCCGCCTTTTGTGTTGAATCTAGAGTGTGTGAGTGAGAGAGGAACAAAAAGAAGAAAATATGGTCGTTGTGAATAATAACATAATTTGTGATTCTTTTTTTTGTCAATTGACATTTCTCAAAACTTCAGATAGTCTCAACAACACAAAATCAATTTACAATCGGATTTGGCGCACGGCAACTGTAGGCATTGGACCGACGACCGCGGTACACTGGATTTGGCGCCAAGGAGTGGCACGGGAGCGTTGTCCCGCCGTTTTTCCCGGGCTCGGCGTCTCGCCTGTCATCATCATCACCTCTGCTAAACAAAGCAAAGGCCCCGAGAGAGCCACCGACCACCGGCGCGCCACTCCGCCAGCGCCACGGGGAAGAAAGACCCCGCGCGCGCACGAGAAAAACCTACTTCTGCTGGAGCAGTATATCCCCCTCCTTCCCACGGATCGGACGACATGCGCCGCACGTTCGTCCCCGGCTTAAATTAGGCGGGGCCGCCGCCCCTTTTTTAGTTTTCCCGCGGGGCCGACCGGGTCCATCGCGCCTCGCCTAATTCAACCTGCTCTCTCATCCATCATCCCGCCCCGCCGCCCACCGCTGCTCCCTCCTTGCCTGAGCTGCCCGCCCGCCACCGTCGCCGTAGGATCGATCAGCAGTCGGTCCAGAGCGCGGTGCAGCGAGCGGGAGCGAGGTGGGCGTCGTCGTCGGCCGAGCGTGCGTTCTTGGCCGGCCTTGGTCCTTCATCAGGTGGGAGCCAGCCGGGGTGGCGCCTCGTGAGGCGGCGCGGCGGTGCAGCAAGACCGCCGAGTGCCGCGCGCCCAGGCCTTGCGCGCCAAGCTCGGGGCGGTGGGCTGGGTGATGGTGCGCTTCCTCCGGCGCAGACACAGCCTTGACGACGACAAGACCGCCGGATCATCGCCCTCGCACAGCCGCAACCACCTCGACAGGAGTGACGACACGGCCGAGATGCACGAGTCCCTGGGCGGCCGCGACGGGCCGCCCTCGGAGCTGGACACCATGAAGGAGAAGTTCGCCAAGCTCCTGCTGGGCGAGGACATGTCGGGCACCGGCAAGGGCGTGGCGTCGGCGCTGGCGCTGTCCAACGCCGTCACCAACCTGGCGGCGTCCGTCTTCGGCGAGCACCGCAAGCTGGAGCCCATGGCGCCCGACACCAAGGAGCGCTGGAAGAGGGAGGTGGGGTGGCTGCTCTCCGTCACCGACCACATCGTCGAGTTCGTGCCCACGCGCCAGACCGCGGAGGACGGGACGACAATGGAGGTGGGTGATCACGTCGTGGTTCGCATGTCTTTGGCAGTTTCGCATGTGTGTGTGTCTGTCATCTGCCCCCGTGACACTGACACCGACACCATTGGCAGATCATGTCCACGGCGCAGCGCCGCGACCTCGCCATGAACATCCCCGCGCTGCGCAAGCTCGACGCCATGCTCATCGTGAGTGCTGTTCGATCTGTTTTTTTTTTGTTCCATTGATCAATCAAATGGATGGATGGATCAATAATCGAAAATTTGGCAGGGTTACATGGACAACTTCGTGGACCAGACCGAGTTCTGGTACGAGAAGGGTGGTGACAACAAGCGCGACGACGACAAGTGGTGGATGCCGACGGTGAAGGTGCCGTCCGAGGGGCTGTCGGACGTGACCCGCAGGTGGCTGCAGTACCAGAAGGAGTGCGTCAACCAGGTGCTCAAGGCGGCCATGGCCATCAACGCGCAGGTGCTCGTGGAGATGGAGATCCCGGAGATCTACATCGAGTCGCTGCCAAAGGCAAATAACAGACACCTCTAATTCCTTCGTTTTACTTTCAATAACTTCTAAATTCAGTTGGCATTGGCATGGCATTGGTATGCATTGACATGATGAATGTATGCCAACGTACAATAACAGAAAGGGAAGACGAGCCTTGGCGACGCCATCTACCGCAGCATCACCGAGGACACCTTCGACCCGCTGGAGTTCTTGTGCGGCATGGACCTCTCCACGGAGCACAAGGTTCTGGACCTCAAGAACCGCATCGAGGCCTCCACCGTGATCTGGAAGCGCAAGATGCAGACCAAGGACTCCAAGTCCTCGTGGAGCTCCATCGTCAGCTTCGAGAAGCGCGAGCAGTTCGAGGAGCGCGCCGAGACCATCCTCCACCTCCTCAAGATCCAGTTCCCGGGCACGCCGCAGTCGCAGCTCGACATCTCCAAGATCCAGTACAACAGGGTATGTCATTGAATGTCATGTGATACTGAATTACTGATCTATGAATGGCATGGCAATGTCATTGATCACATCCATATCCCTTCCCTGCTTTATGTTGCAGGACGTCGGTTACGCCCTCCTGGAGAGCTACTCGCGCGTGCTGGAGAGCCTGGCGTACAGCGTCATGTCCCGGATCGAGGACGTGCTGAGCGCGGACGCGGCGGCGCAGAACCTGACGGCGAACGAGGCGGCGCGGCGGATGATGGAGTCGGCGGAGCTGCCCGCGGCGCGCAAGCTGGACGCCAAGGAGGAGCTGGAGAAGCTGAACGAGGCGCCGGCGTCGATGACGCTCTTCGACTTCATGGGGTGGCACTTCGACCAGGACGAGCTGATGAAGCGCAGGGAGGACGGCACGCTGGACGCCGAAGGCGAGGCCATGCTCCTCAAGAAGGCGCCCAGCATGGCGCCCAAGAAGTTCTCCTACGTCGACAGCCTCTCCTCCGGCGGCGGCATGAGGAGCCCCTCCGCGCGCCACTGATATGGTTGTCGATCGTCGCGCCGCCGCCAGCCAATGACCGGCCGACGTGCTAACAGCAGCTCAGTCATGTACGATCCAATCATTCCATCACCATGGATCGTCGATCGTTGAGGAGAAGAAGCGATGACATTGGAGAGGAGACGACGGACGGCTCCTCCCATCAGATTCTTGCTTACGTGTACATAGCTGAGGCGCAGCACGTACGTACCCATCATTTAGTGATGTTCTCTCTTACTGATTCCTTGCCTCTACGTTCTAGAACATTCTAGATGAGGGGAAGACGAAGAGGGCCGGGTGATTTCATCCACCTACTAAACATTCAAGGGTTGCCGCCGCTGTGCGTAGCTACTTGCTTAATTTCCAACTAGTACTACGTATTTTGGACATGACTGATGGCTCTCAAAGTCCCAAGAGCGGCTCTCCAGAAGAGGAGACACTTTTGAGTTCTGGGTATATATGTATCAAATTTGCAGTCAGAAAAAAAAAACACTGTATTCTTTGGTTCATTTCAAGCTGATCATTTTTCTGGACTCGGGTTTTCCAGTTCAATTCGTGGAGAAATGTATACACTTATTTCTCCACATTCACATCAGAAAGCAAAATGTGTACAGAATGATCCAAGCTTTGCTAAATACAAAAACCACTTTCGCTCCAATCTTCGATAAATAGCAAAAACCTTATAACATGCGCGACTTATATTATATGTACCGCAAATAAACCGACAAAAAATGTGAAACCATACATCTTTAACCGTGTCAAAGGTGTACAGAATGATCCAATTCATGAACAGGTCCCACTCATTCAGCACTTCCAGATAATCTCAGCGTATATCCTCAAGAGGATTCCATGTGACTTTTGACTTCAGTGAACAACGTGCCCACACGTCTGTTGCTATCTACTTTATCTATGCATTGTATGTATGAATGGCAATGAAACAGAACCCAAATATGAACTTGAGAAGCTAACTAATCCCTCATTTTCTCTCCTCTCTCTTATGGAAAAAAGAACAAAGGCAATCACTTGTTAGCAATTGAACCCGAACCAGGCATTTACAACATCAAACCTCAACGAATAAGTGGGAGGCTATGTACATTTATTTATACAGCAGTCAGGTCTCTAGATCATGCTCCTGCTGGTGCTGTTGACCCAAGGCAGTCGGGCTAGGAGCATCGTGCTCAATGTAGTCATCTGTGGCTTCGTCCTCATCATCAGAAGATAGAAGGGATGAACCCATCCACTGCTTGAAACCATCGTTGATGCGGCGCTGCATCTCTGGAGTCACTTCCATTTTGGACTCCAGCATCTCTAGACCCACATTGTGGGTAGCATAATCGCCCTCGTCAAGGACAACTGCAGCTTTCCTTCTCAAGAAAAAGGCTGTGCCACCATATAAGACTGCCAAACCCCAGGCTGTAATTTCATAGCACCAGAAAAGAGGAACTGAACAAGTACTTCCAAGGGCCAGCAGTGTTGATCCAAGAATAATTGCCATGAGACCAAACATTACAGCAAAAACTACGTTAAGTATAGCCAGGCAACGAACACCACCTGCAATTCAACACAATATTAGTGACCCAACTAAGAAATTACTTGTGTGTATTCATGTTAGGATTTTACATATATAAAAGAGATACAGCTGGTTGTGGTGCTACTGCATTATAAAAGCGTATAGTTGAACCAGTAGATAATGCATCAGCCACATATAATTTCCTTTGCTCATAGCAGGCTTTGTGTGCTATAACATTAGTTTAGTAGATTTAACATAATGGGGCTCATAAGCTTGACACTAAGCCATCTACAATATCTGGACGTTAATATATCAGAACAGGTTGCTAGTAAATGACTATCACTAAATTTCCATCTTGTGCACAGTGAGAAGATATCAGAAAGAAAAAAGGTGCATACATCAAACAACAAGGGAAAAATGTTAAATAAATAATTGTATCCTTGTTTTCCCTTTTCACTAGAGGAAGACAGCCCACCACTTCTCTTTACTTGTTTATCAACAGACTGATTCAAACGTACTGTTTGCAAGATTTGAAACAACATAAACTCCAGGTTTGCAAACTAGCCTAATAATGCAGACCACAGCAGGTGCTACTACCAAAAAGCTAAAGCTCAGTACATTCATTTTCCATTATTTCACGAAGAAAAGTCGCTTGAAACACTATGACTGAAGTTTATGCGTGTTTCCATGGTATGTTCACTAGACGGCCTGCAGCATCTTAATATAATAGAGAAAAAGGAGAAACATGTCTAATGAACGGACCAATAGATGCATGCATGCATGTTTCTTCTGCAGAGAAAATAGAAACACTTTCAAATCCTAATGTCATCATAGCAGCAAGAAGACGGGAGAAGAGTCCCTCCTGCTTCATCTATACTTCAGTCCTAAGCCTGAACATATGCGTGGATTGATGGTTGCACTATGGAAACAAGGACCCATACAAGAAACACAAGGACATCTGCTTCAAGGCTTGCCTCCCACAGTCGTACTTCCTAGCGGCACATATTCAAAAGCCATCCTCCCAGATATTCCTATAAAATTGACATTGGAGAGAGAAAATTTGTTACATTTGTGCCATTTTCAGACATGACAACTCAGAATGCCAGAATGGTGCAGAGAGGACATATACAAAAGGCATTCCTCCTTGGGTCTTCTTCCCGATGCTCTCATCTCTCCCCTGCCTATTCTCCCATCCATTGGCCGCCAGCCATCGTGACATGCACAAGCTCCCGTCTGCCTCCCCTGCACCAGCCCTGAATCCTGATCTCCTCCAGCTGGACCCGATGGGCCTGGTTCCTCGCCTTGAGGCAGTCCTTGATGACAGCAAGCGACATCAGAGGGAGCGGTTGACAACCAAGAGGGCTCAATGACCACCTCAACCTTTGTTCATGCACATTCTCCCACCATTAAACTCATGTCCGCCTCCGACTCTGAAAGCCAGTATGTCATGCTTGTTGGTGTTAACCCGATATGCCAGATAGGTGTCGTATCCCATATCGGATACATATTCCATACGGATACATGGAAGATACTTTGTGGATATGAATCCATAAAGTATCCAAAATGAAATTAAAAATCTAATTTTGGATACTTGGGCCGATGGGTATCAGCACATCCACTTCGCTCCAGCAAACAAATGATGCAGTGCCTTGCTATCCATTCTCCCATGTCTTGTACATATAGTCAAATTAATCTAAGGTCCAACCTAACACACCCCGCATCCAAAATTTGCTTATATTGCCCAGGTCCTCATGTGGAACGGGCCTGCACGCATGTAACACCTCTCTTACACTTTTGTCCTCACTTCGTGAAAAAGAGGTAACCTGGAGGTGCATTTGGAACAACAAGGATTATAAACTGCCCTCACCCTTCTGAACTTCCAAAGTGGTACTAAACCCACCAACGACAACTGCACATGGGTCATATGGGCCAACAACACAACTACTACAAGCTTCTAACGGGCTGAGGTGTTACATTACGGCGTATCAGTAGTTGTTCTGTGGGGATATATACCAAAAGAAGGTCTTCATGCCAAAGAAAAATGTGCAATATTTATTGGTGAGAGGGAAAACAGTTACATACATTAGCTGGATTTGTTCGTAAGGGAACTTAGTGCTATATAGGGCAGGGCTACCAAACTTGTGGGAATAGGATGAACTTGTTCCTTTTTATGTTTTATATGCGATCTCATTAATTGACCAAAATTAATCATCTCGGATAAAAAAAAATAACGACGACCTGCATTACACTGTAATATAGTTCATTATGCAATCTCATGATCATGCATTGTCTTGGCAACATATTTAGTAACGAAATTCCTATGCTAGCAAGTTCGACTTGTTTCAGTGCACAATTACTCATTGCGATGTTCTGCAAGACACATAAATGATTATTTTGTTGTGTTGCCAGGTAGACTACAATCTCCACTATCCAGACATTGCAACAACAGAATTTGCTTTCTGAAAAATGTGTGTAGGCAGCAATTACCAGGAAATACCAGCAGGAGCAACTCAAGATAGAGATGAAGGATTTGCATCAGTTAAACTTTTGCTGCATAACAATTATCTTAATAAGTTATGGCTAGCCATCCCGATAGGCAGATTGAATCAAAATCTTTGTTGTACCAAAATAATGCATTTTTTGCCTGCTTTGCAAGCCTTAGTGTCATCGTACAAGACTGCAATATACCTTTATAGATTGGAAAAGATAAGGGTTTCTGCAGATCTAGGGTGAGAGAATGCTGAATAATGATAATGCACAAACAATAGACCAAAAAGGGGTAGTAATGAATCCTTTCAGAGACCTTAAACCTAAAATTGCCTCAGATAGCTCATAGTTTCTTAGTATCACCAAAGAAAGATTGAAGACAAATCGTAAAGGATGAATATGAAAACTCACCTCTTCTAGAAGCACAGAAATTATTCTCAACAACACAGATCATTGGATGCCTTCTTGGAGCAGCATATGCAACAGATATTCCTGCAAGTAGGTATTGGTTTAATACTTTAATGTTTAAATGGCGAAGGGGAAAATGCATTTGAAGGGTTTTCTGTCAATGGCTTATCCTTACTGCCAAGAAAAGGGCACAAGTGACAAAGAGAATGCCTAATACAAAGAATATATGAGCTATATTGATATGTATCATCTACAAAATATACAAACAAAAGACATATAGCTACTGCAGCATAAATATCCCTATCCTTCACCAAGCATAAGTATCAGCTAGAAAAATAGCAATGTAAGAAAGCAATCAACTGCCTAGCCTAGATGAGTATTGCAGTCAGACAAATAAAACCAATCGACTGCTCACCTGCCTAGTCTAGATGAGTATAGCCAGACAAATAAAAACATGAGAAGGCTGATTTGTGTTATTGCAATGTGGAATCTAGTTGTACCAAATCCAGTATTATTTTGCAAATGTGAATACATACAAAACAGGTTCTCTAACATCATAACAAATATAGAAGACCGTAAACAAAATGAGACGTCATGCCCATTTAGGCCACATATACAGCCAGCATAAGAAAACAAGTTCACATGGTGAAGCAACACAAATAAAGACACATCCTGTTCTATTGTATAGATAGAAGTTCTCTTCAAAATTGCAATCGACCCACAATTTTCAATCTAATCCCAATGTCCAACACGGAAGCTAATAAACACATCAACCTATCTAGTATACCACACATAGTGTCAAGAAAAAAAATCACATCAGTGCCACGGGGAGCGAGATTGTGACTCACCAGCTACAAGGTAGGTGAGCGAGGCGCCAAAGAGGACGGCGGATGGCACGAAGACGACCATCCAGTAGAAGTCGGCGGCCTCAGCGGTGGTCATGTAAAAGGCGCCCCCGCGGTAGCGGTACGCCTCGGGCTCCTCCTCCCTGCTGCTGGCGGCGGCGGGCAGCGCCTCCAGCATGCGGCGCTCCCGGCAGAAGGGCCGCTCGGCGGGCTCGGCGGGGAACACGATCCCGAGGCTGACGCACGCGGCGGCCGCCACGGCGGCGGCGACGCAGCACGCGGCGGTCACGGCCAGCGGGCGGCGGAGGCGCGGCGGGAGGGCGTGCTCGTCGTCGCGGAGCGCTGCGTAGGCGCGCCGCGGCATCAGGAAGGCCTGCCGCAGCGCGTCGCCGAGGAGTGCCATCGACGTTGCGGAAGGGGAAGGAAGAGAGGAGGGTTGTGGTGGGTGGGCGAAGGCGAGGCGAGAACCCTAGACGCGGTTTTGTTGCGGGAGGGAGAGGGGAGGATTCGGAGGCATGGAGCGGAGGAATTGGGAAGAAGGAAGGTGGTGGTCGGTGAGGAGGGCGGCTCCGCTTTCGGGCTAGTAGTTTGGTTGGCTTGCGGGAAGGGGGAAAGAATGGGGGCAGCGAACCCGCCAGGTTGCTCCAATTCTCTGATCTTGTCAACGCAAGAAAAGTTAGGCAAACATTATTGCACTGTTGGTCGGTATATATATCACTATTATTTTCAATATTTTTTCAAACAAAATATATTTTTACATAGAATAAATAGGTTTATGATTAGTGATAGTGCCAATTGGTTACACATTTTGCTTTGTACTTGTTTGATTGAATGCTCAAAGTCCTTTTTTATAACAATGATCAACTTTGAAGAGAGAAGAAAGGCAGAAGGTCCATGCTTGTTTTCTTTTTTTCCCCTCAACTAGAAAGTCGAAAGAATAAAAGTGAATGAGGGCACTCGACTCTTTCGTAGAGTATAAGCTATTTATTATCTCGAAGATAGCATAAACTTGAGTCTAAATAAGATTTAGTCTTATTTTTTTCTCCCTTTAATAAATTTGCTGCCACTTCAGTAAAATACTATAAATATGAGGATAATAAATATGATTAGACTCTATGGTAGAGTCTACATTATGAGTGTCCTGGCGCTCACTTTATCCAAATTCTCATTAGAATATTTTGAATTCAGATTCTCTCAAAAAAATATTTCTAGTAATGAATTATAATCCCTTTCATGAAAAAGTTTGACTAATAGGATGGATTCTAATCCAAAAAATATTTTTCATAAAAATCATAAAAATATACTTCAAAAGTATCCATAACTTTATTTTAACTTATTTCACTTTGTATTGTGTAGCTATAAAAAAACTTAATTAAAGTTATGATTGATGATAAAGAAGAGGGTAAGAATTAGAATCACTTGAAACGTGATTCTCGAGTGAGATGATTCTCACTTGACCCGTTTGGCAGCGATTTTGCTGATTCTCACATGAATTGGAAAACGATTTTTGTTGCTAGATGGGGCCTAAACTTCATATACTACGAAGATAATAACAAATAATATCTAATTAGCTTGATTAGACAACGACTCTAGAATATGAGGATGTTATTTATTCAACAATTTGTGAGGAATGAGTTCATAAACCTATTATGCTCCTACATATCTATCTAACCTACTTCATCATTCCCTAATTTTATTCAATAGATCTAAGAAAAAGAGTTGGGTTTTGCACTGATGGTTCTAGTAAACCAAAATCATTGGTTTTTAGCTTTTAGGCTTCTATTTATTATAAAACAAAAGAAGATCTAGTTACGATTGCAAATAAACTTTCTTGGCTCCACAAACCAAACACATCAGTTTGTTATAAAGTTTGTCAATATCTTACACCGGCCGTTTTTTTAAAAAATATCTTGACCTAATTTTTAAAACTTTTGCTTGCTATAAATCTTTTATTATGCAAATTTTGGTAATAAACCAACCCCTCTAAACAATTGATTTTTGGAATGCCTAAAATTTGTCCGGCCTAAAAATGTTTGAGCTTCTCTATCACAAAGTCAGAAGTCAGAACTACGGAAACAGCTCCGTTCCCTGTTCCCGAAAGTAGCCTTCACTCTTGCTGGCGGCGTGCGGGCCGGGTCGACGACGAGGGATTTCCACGACGTGAGGAGATGACGTTGGCGGCGGGACTGGGGTACGCCCTGATCGCGCTGGGCCCCGCCTTCTCCCTCTTCGCCGGCGTCGTCGCCAGGAAGCCCTTCCTCGTCCTCACCCTCCTCTCCAGGTCTTCCCCCATGCCTCGCCCGTTTCTCGAGCTTCTTTAGCCGCATTTTGGTCAGATCGTCCGTTGCCCTCTACTAAAAGCGAACATCCAGTTCATCGACTGGGGTAGGAGGTAGGGGGACATTTGTTTGATTGGGGTAGGAGGTAGGGGGACATTTGCTTGAGGCGTTCCGGTGTGTGTTTTCGTGAGGCAAACGCGGACTGTTTGGTTTATTACTTGTGCTAGGGTTTAGTAGTTCCTTGCTGATCGATCCGGTGCTGCTAGTTGGATTCAGCTCGCATGAATGTGGAACTGGTTGTGCAATCTGTGAATCTGGTTTAGTATTGGCTTTTTCTGTGTTGTTTTTGAGTTTTAAATTTATCTCATCTGTTTGTGCAATCTGTGAATCTGGTTTGGAATGAATGTGGATCTCAGACCTGTAGAACTTGCACTGTTGTGCTAATGATTCTTCCCTAGGTAGTTGCTAAACCAAAGCTTGCTGACAGTTTACTCTATGTGTATTGTCTTGACAACTTACTCTATGTAGTTGTGCACCAATGTATAGGAGATTAGGAGTCGACAATTCAGTCTCATAACAATTCTTTTTTTATTTGTAAATATATTTTCATGTAGTATCAACATAAGCATTGAATCCTGTTGAATGTATATCGTCTTGACACCCCCCCTCCTTTCCAACTGTCACAATTCATTGCTAGAAGGATGCAAGAGAAATGGTGATTCGTTGTGAAAATGTAAATTGGCATTTCAAATACCTAAGATCAAAGACTGAGGAAGAACTGGTGTCGTCAATTATTTTGTTGGTAGTCAACAAGCAAGATATTTTCCCTTCCCCAGACCCCGCAGTGCGGGAGCCTACGGCACTGGGTACGCCCTTTTTAGTCAACAAGCAGGATATGGGCTACAGAAGAGAAAAAAGTTCCAAACCTGACTGAAAGATGCATGTGCAACTGTGTGTGCCTCAGAACTGTCTCAGAGCATTTTTCTGATACATTGCTACCTCATATAACTATCTCTGACCTCAGCAAGTACTGAATCTGTGTGTTCTCCAATAGAATGCACCGTTAGAAATTACTCCAGAGATTTCGGCAATTGAATTTAGTGGATGCATCCATTATCTGGAACCTGGGGTATGAGAAACTTCTCAAATTATAAGGCTTATAAGCTGTCATATTTTATTAATCAGTCAGTACTCACTACAGTCGCGAATAAGTTATGCAACTTTTCTCCATTTTCATTTTTTAATGCTTGAATCTTTACATTTCGTAATTTTGAGTGATATGCTGTTTTCCTTTTGTGATAACCTTATCAAGCGAGAGACACACACGCAGTCAGGGTTGGTTTGAAAGCAAGTCCTGCCAGTTAAGACAATAAAAGCTCCAACTTCCAAATGAATATGCTTAGTTATTTTGTTCACAAGATAATGCATTAGTCTGAAAGAAAATACAAGTCGACTTAATCCTCTATGTTAGAGTGAACAGTTTACAGTTTACACACCTGGAAATGAAACTAGAAACCATTTTTTTCTCTATCCATGTTGCCTTCAGACCTTGATGGTAGTACGGCGAGTTCCGGTTTCCCAGTATCGCTGCCCTATGTTCTTTAGTGCCTGAAACACTAAAGTATATTGTACATTCTCTTATGAATTTTGAAATGGAAGGATATATTATCATATTTAATTTAAATATTAACCTTTGGCTTTTATCTTTTAGTGCAGCACCTTGTTTTGGCTTATAAGTTTGATTGTCCTCTCGGGAATATGGAGGGGATTTCTTCCTATAAAGTCAGGAGCTTGGTGGGCATATGCGATCCTGATCCTTACATCTGTCGCATTGCAAGAAGGCACTCGTCTTGTGTTTTGGAGGCTTTACAAGTAGGTCCATAACTAGAAGTTGACATGTCCTTATCTGCTGTGGTAATTGAATATATCGGATCTGATAACAGTTTTTCCAGGAAAATGGAAGAGATGCTAGATGCTTTTGCTGATAGAATATCTAAGCCCCGTCTTAGTTTGACTGACAAGATGCTCATTTCTTTAGGTAAGATTTTGTTATTTTTATACAAGATGAAAAGTATCTTTTCTAGTTCTCATTCGTAAGTTATTCTTATTTTAATATAGAGTACTCTTTAATATAAGATGAAAACATCTGTTGTAGTTCTGGTTCAAGACCAAATAGTTTCTTTTCTTGGCAAATTTATGTAATTATTATTTCTCTATTGCTGCATTGTTTAACCCAGATTTTGAATTTAAATGAATGTATGCATATTGTAAGTTGCCCTTGTATGTGCCAAATTATGCCCCAATTTTATAGAAGGGTCACACATAGCAAAAAAAAAAAAAAATCATGGAAAGAATCTCTTGTCATGTTATTTGTAATCTTCTAGGATTTTTTTTGCTAATTTTCTGAGGACTGATTCAAACAAGGTTCTTAATGCGCTAATAAATGCTTTGCCAGGGTTCTAAAATTTGTGTTCACAAAAAAACAGACACAATTTCTCTGGTTGTGCATAGATTTGAGACTAGGAAGTCTCCCAAACATAAGCATGGTTTGCCACCTTATTTTAAATCTGAGGATATGCTTTAAATCTGAGTTTATGCTTTTACTTATTGCTTGGTAGGAACAATTGCTCTTCACTATGACTGTAGGATGTCACAACTATAACTGCTACATTTGCTCATTTTTGTTTGAAAATATTTCTGCAGCTGGTGGTTTAGGCCATGGAGTGGTTCATGCAGTCTTTTTCTGTCTCAGTCTTTTGACTTCAGCGTTTGGTCAAGCCACATTTTATATTGAAACGTGCTCAAAGATGCCATTTTTCCTTGCTTCAGGCAAGTGTTTTTCTTCCACCTTACTCCCTAATATGACTCATTACCATGGAAGGGAATAAGCATATTCATTGTAATTTGTAAGACGTGTTTCTTCCTAGTTATATTTGATGCAGTTTTGTGTTCTGAATTTGTTTTGCATGATTTTTATCCTTATCCCTGTGCTATTTCAGCCCTAATTGCACTTGGATTCTTGGTCATCCATACGTTCTCAATGATTATTGCTTTTAATGCATATGACAAGAGAAAGAAAAGTGATCAAGTATTTGTTCCAGTTATTCATTTGGCTGCTGCCGTGATGGTAAGAACGAGGACTTATTGGTTGTGTTGGGTTGAAACTGATGATTCTTGAGCTGATTTATCTTTGTTTCAATTTTCTTAAGTAGCAGCTATATTATTTTCTTCTAGTCTAAACACAGAAAACACTGGCTACAACACCATACTCCACTGTGACCTTGTAAAATGTTCTTATGCTAAATCATCACTTATATAGTTGTTGCTTCCAGTTTGCTCCTATAGTTTACATCTACAAAGTCCTGACCGTTTGTAATCAACATGAGGTTTTAACTTATGGAAGTTGAATGCAAAATAATATACGATTGCTGCAATGTAATGTCAATCATGAAACAACTGTAGGCAATGTCACACATAGCAACTCTTTTTATCCGATGTTAGTATAGCTATTTAACCTATTCAATGTTTCATTGTGGGTTTAAGACAGGCAGCTCTATATTCAGTGTCATGGTCAAAGCATCATCATATTTGATCTTTATAGTACTGTAGCATCGTGTGTTTCATCCACCTCAGTACTGTGTTGTGTATGCAGTATTGTTTTGTACGAAATCTTGTTGCTTTTAGTCAGTACGATCTGGACAGTACATTGTTGAACTTGTGCCTGACCTTACGGCACTGCGTATTCATTTCAGACACTTGTTAACCTCGCCCCAGGAGGCTGTCTCATTGGTACCCCACTGTTGTTGGTCATGGCTGCGCTGACCTTGCAGCACTGCTGGCGAGTGGCATGCCAGAGATTAACTGAGCACCGACATCAGCAGTATAACAGCAACTAGTTCTTGCGGACTTGGCAGTGCTCCTTACATCATGTAATTTTCCCATGTATGTTTGACTGAGTCTTCTAATGTATTAGGACAGCAAAAATCAGGTTCTGAGTCGCGTCGTGTAGATAGACGAGGATTTATCAGAGTTGCACTGATGTTTGCATATGCAGTACATCCTCTTAGCCGGTGAAAACATTGTAATTGGCACTTTTATCTCTATAATCATGATTGTTAAATGGGGTAGCAATTATTATCGCTTGGATGGACTAAAATAAGTTGCTAGTTGCTTAAAAAAAAAACTCTAGTTAATCCGTCTAGTCCAACTTTTAGCTAGATTATAGCCTATTTTGAACTATTCAATCCTCAAACCTATAAAAAGCTATTCTCTCTCTTCTAAACTACAAGTCGTTTAACTTATTTAAGTAGCTTTTACTATGTGGTTATATTTAATGGATGTTTGGGTCTGCAGTAAAAGTTGTATACTTGCAAAAACTAACAAACTTACAATTTGGAATATTTAGAATAGAGGGAGTGTTAACTACCTTTCTCTAGCTATTACAACTCGCAGGAATATATGCTAGTACAACAAAAACTACTGTCGCTATTGGTGTGGGTGATAGTAGTTTGATTAGATTTATATAAAATATAACAATCGTATCTTTAAATAAATTTATTATGAAAATAAATTCAATAATTTATCTAACTATATTGATTATATATCATAAATATTATTATTTTTTAAATTCAGTCAAAGTTATTTCTCAGTAAAAAAAAAAACACTGGAGGCCGGGCAGCCGGCCGGCCGGCCCCTGTGAGGCTGTGACCAAGACTAACTAACTACTATGCAGTATGCACAGGACAAAACAGAAGTAGTACTAGGACAGTTGGAGAGTCGTCTTCGGGATCCGAGCAAGGACGTCGTCCGGGCCTGCACACCAGTTGACCACTGTTCCACTCCGCCGGCCTTCTCAGAATCCGATGGCCCACCTTCCCGCCTCTCCGGCGGCCGCGGTATGCACCGGCCACCGCGTCTCGCCCTCACCTTGCTCTCGCTCCTGCCCTTCCCTCCCGCAGGTAAAGGCGACCGTACTGTCGTCGATCGGAGCCGCCGCGTGGCGGTCATGGAGGGGAGTGGCATCGTCGGTGCCCACGGCCGCCACGGGCTCGGATAAGGCCGGTGAGTGCCTCCCTGCGAATCGTCCTTCAACAGTGGCTCTAGGGCAGTGGAGATACCGTACCTCTGCATTTTGTTTGTTCTCGTGGTGGATGGTTTATTTCAGCGTACTATTACTACTAGTAGCATTTTTACATGAATTTTCAAGTGCTTCCGTGGTTCGATATTGCATCGCCTAGATTTGCCATACCCATGCGTGTTGCGTTTCATTTCTTAGTAACTTCTGTTAATAATAAAGGCCTGCGCTCTTTCTTAAGTCATAGGGCCATAGCCCATAGGCGAGACTTCTCTTGGACGAGTTTATGCAAATCCTCAGTCATCTTCAAACTCGACTCATGTATTTTCTGACGAGACATGCGTAGTGGTAATTCTTCTGGAGTCCGGACCGAATTCGAGTATTCCTGTCTTGTTGGTGACTGGACTTGATGATGAGCCCCTGCTTTTGTCAAGTGTGGGTATTCAGTTTCAGGCCGGCTGCTTTTGTCATGTGTGGGGATTCCTCTAGTTAGCAAAGAGGATTGCTTCCAAGTTGTCTTGACTCCCTCCCCTCTTGTTGATTGGGATGGGCTGGAAATGGTTGGGCAATTTGGAAAAAAAAAATATTCTGAAGACTGTATCCGTGCTCCACCTTTGCGTATCTTCTGCAAAAGGTTGCTTCTACATTTCAGATTCGTTTTAGATAGTTCTGGAATGATAGTGACTTTAGCTCTTCCTTTTTATTTTTTTGAAAAAAAAGCTCTTTAGTATTGACCTGAAGTCCTTCCAGATAAAAATAGAACAGAAATACTCTGATAAAATTGGGTGCTCAACATTTTATTTTTGTGGACTAGGCAGTTAATTTTCTGTCTCCATAGTCGATTTTTTCTGTATCTAAGGGTAAAATGAAGGAGTGTGCCAGCCTGCCAGGGTAGAGATATTGGACAGAAATACATTACGAAGCTAAATGTGTTTCAGTTACTAAGAACGACACCATCTTACGATTCGAACCTCATTACAATATTTTTCCTGGAACTAAAGAGCATCTTTGCCATGCAGCAACGACTGGAACAATTATTGGCAATGCAAACGAAGTTCCTGTCTTGTCTTTCTCTGAGGTGGAGTTTCTTGTCTCTGGTATATTTGGTGGCACGGTGGAATAAGTTTAGTCTACATCATTGATAGCATTTATAAGACAGTGGTTGGATGCTCTTTCTTTTTTGAGAGATTACTATATTATTGGTCCTAATTATGTTCTCTTCTTGACTAATTTTTAAGTGATCAATACACAATTTTACAATGTACATCATATTTCCATAGTTGAAAACCATGTTCCTTCCGTGTGTACATTTTTATAAATATTGTTATGAATTGTAATGGGAAACACTAACTCTGCATATACTGCATCTAAACACTGTAAACGTATGATGTATGAATGAATTCCTTTGAAACAACTCTTATTTGTTGTTGTACCTTCATCTTAATCCATGCTGGAAGAATGATTACAGCATTTAGTTTTAATATATTCATATTACAAGCCGGCCATGGTTCTGCATGAATTGATACTAGGATGTATACCAGTAACTAGTTCCGTAATTATTTACAATGTCTTATTCTTAGTTACATGATTAGTTAATGTAGCTTATTCTCTTGATTGTGGTGTGAACTGATATACTTCGACCCTAATTCCATAACTATTCCCTCAAGGTTGCCAAAAGGCTTGATACATTCCATGCTTCTGGAGCTAGGAACCAAAATTACATGGCCATGTACTCTACTATTTTTGGTGGAATTACAACAGACCCTTCTGCAATGGTGATACCAATCGATGATCACATGGTTCATAGAGGTCATGGGGTTTTTGATACTGCAGCTATTATGGATGGGTGAGCTCTTGTATAATATAAATGTTAACTACCTATTCATTGCAAATAGAATAATATTTATAGAACCCACCTATTTAAAAATTTCCTCATAATGTTTTTCTTGTGTGAATGTCAAGTACTGAACTTAGGAAGAAAATAAGAAAGCAATGTCCCTTTATAGTCATATTTCTTTGAGTTTCTGACTGAGGCCTTCCTATTATCTTATTTTCTACATTGACATATTACTGGCAGCCACCTCTATGAGTTAGAACAACACCTTGACCGGTTTCTGAGGTCTGCATTGATGGCCAAAATACCATTACCTTTAGATCGCTCAACAATTAGAAGCATACTTATTCAAACTGTGAGTGCATCAAATTGCACCCAAGGATCACTAAGATACTGGTTGTCTGTCGGACCTGGAGACTTTCAGTTATCTTCATCTGGTTGTGCAAACCCAGCCCTCTATGCTGTTGTTATTGAAAGTCCATCCATACAAGTACCGTCATGCTGCAAAGTGGTCACATCATCTATACCAATAAAGTCTCCACAATTTGCAGTCATGAAAAGCGTGAATTACTTGCCCAATGCACTAACCAAGGTCGAAGGTGAAGAGAATGGTGCATTTACTGGCATTTGGCTAGATGATGAGGGCTTCGTCGCAGAGGGTTCTAACATGAATGTTGGCTTTGTGACAAAGAGCAAGGAGCTTCTCATGCCGTGTTTCGACAAGATCCTGAGTGGGTGCACAGCAAGACGGGTTCTGACCCTCGCTGAGCATCTAGTAGCTCATGGAAAGCTTAGCAGGGTCATATCAAGGAATGTGAGTGTTCATGAAGGGAAGATGGCTGATGAGATGATGCTCATTGGTAGTGGCATTCTTGTCAAACCTGTTGTTCAGTGGGATGATCAGATAATCGGTTCTGGTAAGAACAATTATGCATGGTTATTCCATATTGCATTTCAATAATAAATGGTGAATATGAAGCTACTTAGAGATTAACCAGAACTATCTAGTAATCTCTAAGTAGCTAAAGGTATCGTCACACTCATAAAATCTAGTTCTGATATTAGAAAGATTTGGAGTGTGACGATACCTTTAGTTACTTAGAGATTACTAGATAGTTCTAGTTAATCAGCCATTTTTAGCCTGCATTTGAGGTGCAGTTACCTAAGATGTGAACCTAATTCCGAGGCAAATTAATAGGAGAAAAAGAAAAGCTTCTATTCCCGTGGGTCCGGGTTATAATAATGGTTTAGATCAAAAGATCTCACCAGTGATTTATCTCCTACGTACTCATTTCAATGAATGTGTTGGGAGATGACATATGGTTGATGATTTTCTTTTAATAGGAGCAAGCAACAATGCTACTAGATTGAGCACAAGAATGGTCAGTAGGCTATTATCGTGTTGCTGGCTTACTGCGACTCCATAGAACACAAATACAAACTTTTGTTTTTTTGGAGGAACTATATATCAAGTATTTAATGATAATTGTTTTTCTCATTTCTTCATAGGACAAGAAGGCCCCATAGCTCAAGCGCTTTATGATCTTATTGTTGAGGACATGAGATCTGGTCCACCATCTGTTCGTATCGCCGTCCCTTACTAAAACTGTTTGAAGTTTTGCATATGGTTATAAGGGTGAGCAAGGGTTTGCTAGCTGGTTATCAGAGTTGTACGTTTGGTCATATAAAATCTATGTATTAAAATATATAACATCTACGAATGCTGATTATGGAAAAGAAGTTTGGGTTGTATGGTTGCTGAGTTCTTGGGAAGCAAACAAGCGAACACGAGGTTAGTTTTTATCTTTTGACTTTTGCTTGTTAGCTTTTGTAATGATTTTTTAGGTTCTCAACGCATCAAAAACCTAGAAAAGCTGCTCTTAGACTCTATCCAAGAACATGTACCTAAATTGAAAATCTATTCCATATAATGGATCGTGCACAGTAGAAGAATGACACACCCAAAAATCAAGCTCTTCAACAGCCTACCCAAAAATCCATCCTTTTTTTTCCCTCTCTTCCCGGCGCCAGCCGTACCTCTGTACTCCGGCGCCGCTGCTCCCTCCAGGATTTGGCCAGCCGCTCCCTCTCTCCCCTCCAGCACGCCGCCCCTCAACGCTCGCGCCTGCCCTGGCGGCCGTGCTCGCCCCGGCGGCCCGCGCCTGCCCCGGTACCGTGCTTGCCCCGGCAGCTCGCGCCTGCCCTGGTGGCCGTGCTTGCCCCAGTGGCTCGTTCCTGCCCCAGCGTGCACCTGCCCTGCGGCCACGCTCGCCCCGGCGGCTCGTGACTGCCTCGGTGGCCATGCTTGCCCCGGCGGCTCGCTCTTGCCCCGGTGGCTCGTTCCTGCCCCAGCGCGCACCTGCCCTGCGGCCACGCTCCCCCCGGCGGCTGCATTCGCCCCGACGGCTCGCGACTGCCCCGGTGGCCGTGCTTGCCCTGGCGGCTCGCTCTTGCCCTGGTGGCCGCGCTCGTCTGCTCGATGGTGGCATCCCCTGCGCTCGTCCTCCAATCCCACGGTGAGCTCGTCCCCCAACCCCACCGAGCGGCCTCTGCCCCTACCGCCATCAGCCAAAAAGAGGAGGAAGAGAGAGGAGCGCGGAGGGGAGGAAAAGGACCGGCGCAGGCGTCGCAAGATTTGCCTATGAGGAGAGAGAATAGCCATATATGCGTTCTGGCTCGGCTCGAAGGCAAAATGCGTGCTCCGATTGGGTCCCTGTTGGAGGTGATTTTTTGTCACCTAAAATAACTGTGTGGTACCAATTTTAAGTTGGGTTGCCTTTTGCGCAGTGTTGGAGATAGTCTTATTGCCTTTCATCAGCTTTTAGTTCATTTACTTAAAAGCAAGTCTTCTAAAGTTTTAAAAGCCAGCTCAACATAGGAGCTTTATGCTTCGGTTAATGAAAGCCGGTAATATATGCTAAACCAAATAGGAGCAGCTTGCTGGAGTCGAGTCGGAGCCGGAGCCGGAGCCATGCTCAACAGGTGGTGTAAAACGACGCTGGTTGGATGTGTCTGTGACGAGTTAGACGGTTGGATGATCCGCAGGACCGACGAGCTCCTGAGCTCCTCGGGTCGGGGTCTTATACAAGTTTGCCACCTGTAAGCAGTGTCAGTGTGATGCAATCAATCTGCATTATTGGACTCGCTCTCTCCTTGCTCATGACGACTTCAGTAGAGACAGAAGACAGTACAAAATCTAGTTCACGGACGTCAGTCCCGCGGGAGACGGGCCTAGAATCGAGTTGTCTGCAGTCTACACACACATGGCTCGGCCGCACGTGGTGGTGGTGCCGTACCCGTGCGCCGGCAACGTGAACCCGGCGCTGCAGGTCGCCAAGCTGCTCCACCACCACGGCGTGTACGTCACCTTCGTCAACACCGAGCACAACCACCGGCGCGTGCAGGCCACCGAGGGCCCCGGCGCCGTGCGCGGCCAGGATGGCTTCCGCTTCGAGGCCATCCCGGACGGCCTGTCCGACGCCGACCGCGGCAAGCAGGACTACGGCCGCGGCCTGGAGATGGCCGTCAGCACGAGCTGCGCCGCGCCCTTCAGGGACCTCATCGCGCGGCTCGCCTGCACGCCGGGCGTGCCGCCCATCACGTGCGTGCTCACCACCATGCTCATGAGCTTCGCGCTGGGCGTGGCCCGGGAGCTGAGGATCCCGACCATGGCGTTCTGGACGGGCAGCGCCGCCTCGCTGATGACGCACATGAGCCTCCGGGAGCTCCGGGAAAGAGGGTACGTGCCACTCGAAGACAAGAGCTTTTTGACCAACGGCTACCTCGAGCGCACCGTCATCGACTGGGTCCCCGGCATGCCGCCGATCCGCCTCGGCGACTTCTCCAGCTTCCTCCGCACCACCGACGCGGACGACTTCTGCCTGCGCTTCAACGAGTCGGAGGCCAACATCTGCACCAGCGCCGGCGCACTCATCCTCAACACCTTCGAAGGCCTGGAGGCCGACGTCCTCGCCGCTCTGCGTGCCGAGTATCCGCGCGTCTACACCGTCGGCCCTCTGGGCAACCTCCTCCGCCACGGGGCCGCCGCCGACTCGGCCGGCGGCGGCGGCGGCGGCCTGAGCCTGTGGAAGCAGGACGCCGAGTGCCTCGCGTGGCTGGACACGCAGGGACAGGGCTCCGTCGTGTACGTCAACTTCGGCAGCCACACGGTGCTGACGCCGGAGCAGCTGGCCGAGTTCGCGTGGGGCCTCGCGGCGACCGGCCACCCGTTCCTTTGGGCCATCAGGGGCAACCTCATCCGCGGCGGTTTTGGTGGCCGCCCGGCACTTGAAGCTCTGCCGCCAGGCTTCACGGCTGAGACGGCAGGGCGGTGCCGCCTGACCCCGTGGTGCCCGCAGGAGCAGGTGCTGCGGCACGCGGCCGTGGGCTGCTTCCTGACGCACGGCGGCTGGAACTCGGCGTGCGAGAGCGTAGCCGCCGGCGTGCCGATGGTGTGCTGGCCTGGGTTCGCCGACCAGTTCACCAACTGTAAGTACGCCTGCGACGTGTGGGGTGTCGGCGTCCGGCTGGATGAGGAGGTGAGGAGGGAGCAGGTCGCCGCGCACGTCGGCGAGGTGATGGGAAGCGAGGAGATGCGGAGGAGAGCGGCGAGGTGGAAAGAGGAGGCAGACTCCGCTGCCAGCGCCGGCGGGTCGTCGTCTGAGAACCTGCTCAGCATGGTGGCAGCGCTGAAAAAGCTAGCACACCCAATGCAGCTCACATGCCTGAATTGCTGAAGGCTCAATTCAGCTCACGCCCAACTGCTTGACTGAATAGTCTGAAACGCAATGCGAAAGGGGTTGTTTCATGTCGATGAGCAGCACTGGGAAGTTACAATTTTAGTCGCATCAAAGTTTGCATGTTTGTATTCTTGGCACATTCTTATACGTGCCGACGAAAATTAAATCGAGCCGCATGGAACGCCTCAACAAGCCTACGGGCAGAGTGATCCATGATCGTTTGTCATCGACGAGCCTACGACTTGATTGATTCACAATCTTCTTCCATGGGAACGCCTGCAGCGGAACTGATGCACAACCTTCTTCTATCAACGTTCTATGCATACATTTTTTTTAAAAGTTTCAGGGCATGTATAGCCCTGATCTTATAACGTTAATAAACACCTAAAGTTTACAACATTCATGTGCTTAACAACTTTCCAATACGCCCGCTTAAACTCAACAGAGATTCCTCTCAACTCAAAACGAAACTCAACAGAAACTCTCTTCTATTTTTAGAGAGGAGCATATTGGTTGCGATTCTAGGCGCTCCTGTAGCTTGAAGATGAAAGAGAAATACTTCGATGTCCAAGCAAAGTATTGGATGTTATCGCTCTAGATGTGTTTGCCAAGAATGGATGGCAAAGCAATAATAAATTAACTGTGCAGATGCCGAAAATTTTCCATTTTCTAAACTATGTTTCTTTATCTTTGTCAGTAAATAAGCTTACATCATTTGCAGACGCCGAAATTTTTCCATTTTCTAAAAAAAGTTATGTGTTAAAGTGGATTTATGTGAAATTAAATTAAATTCCATACCAAGCCACCTCAATTCACATGGATAAAGATAGATACAGATGGACATCCAAACAAGCCCCAAGCCTCCAAGAGACTTATGGCTTCAATCAGATTTGCACTAAACTTCTCTCTATTGACGGTCTTGTTGCTAAGTGTTTCAGCTACCCTAGCTTTGTGCATTCAACTCTAAAGTCTTGTTTGGTAGACAAAAGAATGCTCCAGCAGTCCAGCCTTGAAGCATTATAGTTTTCTTCAGTAGAACATCACATCTTTTCATAGAGTTTTATAACACATACGTTGAAACTCCTTTAAAAAACCCCACATGGAAGCAACACAGAACATATTATCAACTAAAAATCTTTAAGCTCCGGCACAAAGTGGATGTCCTAAAAAAAGAAGATTGTTTCGGCCTTTCATGTACTCTTAATTTTTAGAGGTCGTTATGTATCTTTGTGTCCATTATTTGTACCAGCCTTTGTTTTCTTGGGGAGAGATATTAGACCTGAAACACTCTTTTTAATGTTTTTATTTTATTAAAAGAAAAAACGTATGTGTCTACACGGGTCATGCTTAAACGGCGTCATGCTGTGACCGCCGTGCATTTGGTCATCTACAGGCCGTTTGTGGCGACAGCAAAGAAGCATGAGCAGCATTTGTGGCCTCACCGACCATCGGTGGCTGCGAAAGGCCGGAGTGAGAAGTGAAAGCCTTACGCCGGCGGCGACTCCCGTGACCATAGAGCAGTTGCGCCTGCCATCACAAGCTGCCTACTCTTGAATAATGGTCAGTCGTCGTCGTCCTGCTCCGGGCGGGCCCTACTTGCTGCGACGGTACCAAAGCCGCACTGCACAAAAGCGCCCACCAGTGTGTGGATTTGGTTGCGGTGGCGGTCGTCGTCGTCTCGTCGCCTCCGCCCGTCGCCGTCGCAGACGTACTCCGGCCGACCAGCCTATAATAATTTCATCCACATTGCTTTGAAACTGCCGGCCAGATTTGTTGACCTTTTTCTATCGTGCGGCAGGAGGAAAGGCGTCGCATAATTGCATCCATTGGTTTGCTCAGTGGAGTGGATTTGTGGTCGTTGCTAAGTGGCTAAAACAAATCTCAGGTCAACGTGGTCTATTCGAGCCCAAATCTGGAGATAAGACACACGTGTGCTGTGCTCCTTGCAACTTATCTTCAAATTTATCCAAAAGGATGACACCGAACCTGAATTGTCTTGGAGAAATCAAACAAATCTTAACTTCGAACAAATACTAATATTTATAATACCTGATAAGCGTCATTAGATTAATCACATCATATTTTTTTTAGTAAACCTATTTAGCGATGCAAATGTTGATACATTTCTTTTTAAAAAAATCTAGCCAAAGTTAAGATTTGCTGACTCCTCAGAATACGAGACAAAGACAATTTAGTAGGATTCAAATTTTATAACTTCAAAAGAAAGGACTAAAATTATATAGGATGAATGTATATGAAACCATATACTTGACTTGAAAACTTTTACATTTTTCTAGACATCTTAGAAATCACAAGACGTTGTGTTTGCATCCAAAATTGGCAACCTAAGTTTATTATGGGCTTGCAAAGTTGTGAATTGCAAATTGGACTTCATAATTGCGTATCTCTCATCAAGATGAATTGAATGTATATATGGAATGTGCAATTGGAAGTTTGGATGTGAGAACTATGGCCCCACAAGATCCACAGCCATACAATGCAGGTATGTGCATGTACATTTTTACCTTTCTAACAGACCATACTCTCGTATCTGCCCAAACACGTTTGAGACTTTCTAGGTGGGTTATTTTGATCCTAGGACACCAAATACATACCTTATCATTGATCTTCTTCTTGGTAGGCGTTTCTAGTTTTTTTTTTCATGCAAGTATACGAGTTGATTTTGCTATAATTCGACTCTCGAGTGGTCTGGGCGTACTAGTCTTGGTGTGGTGCTAGATATGCATAACATTTGATTCTGACCCCTCTCTCTCTCGCTTTCTCTCATCTCCCTCCTTTGTTTTCTAGAGTATTCAAAAACTATATCATAACACTTGATATTCATTCACTTTTTTCCTTAGCAGTATTAGAATTTTCATTTGCTAAGATTATCTTTTCCTTAGTGCACTGTTTATTCTTAAATTATTAACAAATGAAATGCATATAATGATCTTATATCATGGGATCTATATCTCACCTTATCTTTGTAATTGAAGAGCCATCTCTCTTTTAAATTCATCCATTTGGTCCCAAAAATGTCCAAATTACATTTCAAACTTGGAGTTTCCCCAAAACATGTTGAATTTCACTGGGCGTGGTAACAAATTTTCACCAACTATGTGTGTTCCATTTCTCGGCCACCAAATGTTTCTTGCTTGGCTACAACAATAACTCACATTTGTTTTTCATTAATTTAGTTCCGCCTCAGATGACTATTGACTAGCTACTAGCAAGATAACTTTGGATATCACTATATATTAATTATTAATAATACGTATAATAATAAAAAGAAAAAAAAACAATGCTGGCTTCGCCTTGGCGCACACAATTCGGCCAAATGCCCAAGGTTTTTTTAATTGGTGCCACTGGAATTTTCATAGTTTGGAAAACCGCTATTACTATTCACCTATTTTGAAAGCTGCCATTACAATTCTTCGTGTCTTTGAAACATGCCACTCTATACGTCTTTGGGAGCCTTGTGCCCAGCTGCAGCATATGAAGAGTGCAAGTATTTCCGTATGGATGACATTGCCCTCAGTTACTTCTCTCAGCCTAGTCACTTACACGTAGGACCCACTCATCATTTCCTTTCTCTACTCACAAATGGTGGTTCTCTTTCCGGTCGACTGCAGCAGCTGCACGCGGCCATGGGCGGAGCTCCAGCACTACCATGGCGGGCGGAGCTCCCACGCGGCCATGGTGGGGCGGAGCTCCAGGCGAATGCGTGCTGACGCAGTGCCGTGTGCGTTGCCCCGCACGCCGAAGTTCTGCAGTGCCGTGCTGACGCAGCCGCTCATGCATGCGAGAACTCCTGCCAGGCCTCGCCTCGAGGCAACGAGCCCACGGCCGCTCGTGCATTCCCGCCGCATCCGCCACTCCAGCTCGCGAGCCCGGTCGCCCGCCGCAGCTGCTCGTCGCAATGCATGAGCACGGCCATGGAGCTCCCGCACGCGTGAGCTCGTGCAAGCCGCTCGCACACGCACGGCCATGGAGCTCTAGCACGCGTGGCCTCCTGCCAATTATTCTCGGGGAGAAGATGGGGAAAGATGTCGCTCACGGGGAAGAGATGAAGAAGAAGGATATCGGCCATGGTAGCAAGAGGAGAGGAAGGAGATGACGAGTAGGGCCCGCGTGTAAGTGACTAGGCTAAGAGAAGTAACTGAGGGCAATGTCGTCCATACGGAAATATTTGCACTCTTCATACGTTGCAACTGGGCCCTAGGCTCCCAAAGACGTATAGAGTGGCATGTTTCAAAGACACGAAAAATTATAGTGGTAGCTTTCAAAATAGATGAATAGTAATAGCAGTTTTTCAAACAACAAAAATTTGAGTGGCACCAATTAAAAAACCCAATGCCCAAACCCCAATCGTCCAAACATTACATATGCAGAATTATAATGGCGGGTACATCATTGGTCCGGACTACCTAGGTACCACCGTGGCAGTTCAAAGAAAATCCTAAAAAATAATCAAAGAAAACGACAGCAATCGGAGGAGATAGGCGAAGGCCGAGCCCTGACGGGACGAAACAAGGCGGAGGAAAACCAACCCGAACGGAGACGATCAGAAGAGTACAAGCAGCGTCGTCACAACACGATTCAGAAATCGTCGAGTTCTATTCTATCGTGCTCGCCGAAAGACCGCCGCCTCGAACGGCACGACGGGACACGACGACCTTGGCTCCCTCCGCCACCGAATCCACCACAAAAACCACCATTTCTTGTTTTTTCTTTTCCAGTTCAGCGGAGGCCGGCTGGCCGGCCAAGAAGATCAAGAACAGGGGAGAAAGGAGGAATTTCGTTGCGAAGACCAGCAGGCGATTTCTTGTTCACTTTGCCTGGCAGCTCCGGCTTCAGTGAGCCTTTGTGGTGGTGGTGTTTGGACGGAGCGGAGATGTCGTCGGTCATGGTGGAGCGGGCCACGAGCGATATGCTCATCGGCCCCGACTGGGCGATGAACTTGGAGATCTGTGACGTCGTCAATCGCGAGCCCGGGTGAGGACGCACGCACAATTTCGCTTCTTAGATTTTTCTTCCTTCTTGTTTTCATCTGTTTCAGTACTGGTATTACTGTTTTATTGCTGAATAATTGGGTTTATTTAGTCTATTTCTGTCGTTACCCAGAAAATGGGTACCCCAAACCCCTGGTTTACCGAACTAAACCCCGTAAAATCAGCAACACGAACCCTCCAGTGACCTCCCGCGCTAACGTACGAAGGCCCGCAGGCTAAGACATATCGGGCTGACCCACGAACGGACAACGACGGCCCAAAGCCAAAGCCTGCTCGAGGGGCTACCAAACGGACCGGGACTGTACACTCGAGGGTATAATTCGGGCGACCCCTCGAGGACGGAACTTCGCCCGCCGAACGAGCCTGCCCTCGAGGACGGAACTTCGTTCGGGCGAATGGGCGGTCCTCGAGGACAGTGCACCCCTCGGCTTACCGACTCTCCCGTACGGATCCGAGCGCATTCAATGCGATGTACCTACCCCCGCCTAACCGTATGGCCACAGTTACGGTAACAGTTGCAGGTGTGGCGGTCAAATCTGGCGCATTCAATGCGATGTACCTACCCCCGCCTAACCGTACTTCGCTGTTGCACCATGCCGAGCACTGTGCCATGTCCAGCACCCCCTCGAGACGTATGAATCAGAACGTTTCCCGCATTTCCCGGGATTCGACCTTATCCGGTGAGGCTCGACCCCTTCAACTCGACCCCCTCGACTCAAGCCAAGACCCTCGACAGCCGCCCTTCGACGTCATCAAACGAACCCTCGAGCGGGACTCAACAACTCCCGACGCGATGGCTGCAGGACCTCCCATATCGACGTACATCGCTACAGCGGCACCGACGTGATCGGCCTCAACGTCATACATCACCAGCCATGCGAACTCGAAATATATGTACTCCTGTGTCCCTCCTTCATCTATAAAAGGAGGCGCCAGGACGTTAGGAGAACGAGAGGATCCAGAGCGTAGAAACGCTAAGGCTTTAGACCATAGAACAACACCGTGAGCTTGTGTAAGGTCGAGAGCTAGGCGTCCGAACACCAAAGCCCCACCTCACGCTCCTCACATCTGCTTGTATTTTCCCCTGTACTAGCACTTCGGTGCAAGATAACACGAATCATCCTCCCCCCGCTGGACGTAGGGCCTTCTTTGTCTGAACCAGGATAAATCGCCGTGTCCTTCTTGCATCACCCACCAAATTAAGGGAGCACGCAATTACAAATATTACTCGTTGGTGTTAACCTATCGAGGGTCGAAACACCGACAGTTGGCGCGCCAGGTAGGGGAGCCGCGTGTCACTAACGATTTCTCGTCATTTTTCCGGATGGGCGACTTTGTTTCACCACTTCCGTGTGCTACGGTGATCTGGTTTGGGAGCCTGGAGTTCATGACCCTCGGCCAGGGCTATGACATGACCCTGCTCTCGATCAGTGACCCGAACGGAGGTCGCGGTACGCCCCCACTCTCGTGGGGGGCCGCTCGCCGGTCTCACCACCATGCTTCCACGTCCAGAGGGAGGCACGATCGACACCGTCATCGCCATCAACCTGGGTCGAGGATGGTTCCCGTCGCTTTCTCCTCGCCCCTGACCGGAGATGAGGAACCTCTTGTCGAGGGATTGTCTGACCCGAGTTCAGGGGTAGAGGGCGAACCGGCAGGACCCCACCACAACCCTGACTCCACCTTCGCAGTACGCTCATCGAGGAAGCGCGATGAAGTCCCCGCTCGATCGAGCCCGCTCCCGCACGAGCTGTTCGAGCATCGTCGGCGGCCTTCGTTCGATTTCAACAATCCCACGACGACGATCTCGACAGCGACCCACTCCAACATGAGCATGTTGGAGGACCGCCCAGGCGCCCTTCTCCGTGCAATGACGGACGTGGAGACTGTCACACCGCCTCCGAGGGCTTGGCCTTCGTAAGAGCGCCGGGCCCCCGGAGGTACACCGTCGGCACACTCCGACGGCAACTGCAGGAGGAGGCGCGGGGGCAATTCCCCGTCTTCTGCTGCGGCGACCCCGACTCTGACTCTGATCATTGGGATCCTACCCGCGAGTGCCTCCACATCGATGGTGATGTCGACTCCGATCAGGAAACCGTCGATCCAGCGGCCGCGGCAGCTACCGCTGCGGCGGGGGGTGCTCCCCCTAGAGCAGAGGACCAACAACCAGACGCACCCCGAGAGACATGCCCCTGTCCTGTCGAGCAGGACGCACAGCTGGCACAAATTCGGGAGTTGCAGGCGAAGCTCGCCGACAAGCAGGAACGATTGCGCCTGCTCGAGCTAACCCTCGAGCAAGAGCGGCGACCGCCCGGCGGTAGAGCCTGAGCTAGGGCCCGAGAGGTCAACTGGCAGATCAACGAGGCAGGGGGACCCGAGCAACCCGCCAACCGTTATCCCCGAGCAAGCCAGAACATTGTCGCGGCGGCTATGCTCCTACGCAATATGCCTGCGCTATCCAACTCGCAAGCCCGGCGGATACAACGCGAAGTCGAGGATCTCCTCCGAGTTGCTGCTGTTCAGCAAGCCGAGAGCTCAGCCTCGAGGCGTCGAGGGCCAGCCTCTGAACCTCAGGTCAAGCCCTCCCGGCCCGAAAGGGAGGTCTCGGTCGATCAGGGAGCGGCCCCCCGACAGAAGAAGAAGCCGGCCCGAGAACGTATTAACGACGACTGCGCTCCCCGCGACGCGCGCCTCGACATTGTCGAGAACCACAAACGCAAGCACGGGGATGCCGAGGATCGAGGGTACAGCGTCCATCGTGGAGGGCGTTACGACAGCGACGAAGACCGACGGGCCCCGGAGCCACCGGGTCCCCGAGTCTTCAGCAGGACGATCCGCTGCGCCTAGCTGCCTGACAAGTTTCGACCCCCCACGAGCGTCGTCAAATACAACGGCGAAACCAATCCCGAGCTCTGGCTAGCCGACTTTCGGCTGGCTTGTCAGGTGGGCGGGGCGCGTGACGATCACGCCATCATACGTCACCTTCCCCTGTTCCTGTCTGACACCGCGCGTAGGTGGCTCGAGGAGCTTCCCCTTGACCAGATTCGCGGCTGGATCGACCTTGTCCGGACCTTCGAGGGGAACTTCAAAGGTACCTACGTGCATCCCGAGAACTCCTAGGAACTGCGCAACTGCAAGCAGAAACCAGGGGAGTCTCTCCGCGACTTCGCTCGACGATTCTCCAAGCTCCGCACCGAACTACCCCACATCTCCGATGTCGACGTCATTCTAGAGTTCGTTGCGGGTACAACCTGCAAGGACCTAGTTCGCGAGTTGGGGCGTAACCGCCCTGACACCGTCGACGAGCTGATGGATGTGGTCGCCAACTATGCGGCCGGTGAAGAGGCGGTCGGCGCCTTCTTTAGCGACGGGAAGGACAAGGGAAAGGCGCCGGCAGCCGACGACGCCGGAGGCTCGAGCAAAGGGCCAAAGAGAAACAACAAGAAGAAGAAACATCAGCAAGGCAAGCGTGAGGCTGCAGAAGACGATATCGTCGCAGCAACCGAACGCAAAAGACCTCGAGGCCCCCCCGAGGGCGCCATCTTCGACAAAATGCTCGAGGAGCCCTGCCCTTATCACAAGGACGGGGCGAAGCACAAGCTCAAGGACTGCCGCATGCTTCGAAAGCACTTCGAGCAAGTGGGCGTGAAGAAAGGTGACGACAAGAAAGACCAAGGCGGCGGTGAGGGAGACAACGGGGAAGACGGAAAATTCCTCGAAGTCTATGACTGCTACATGATCTACGGGGGCCCCTCGACCCAGCTCACGCCTTGACAGCGTAAGCGGGAGCGTCGAGAAGTCTTCTCCGTCCGAGTCGTGACACCTCACTACCTCGACTGGTCTGACGCACCCATCACGTTCGACCGCGATGACCATCCGGATCGAGTCCCCAACCCCGGGGCCTATCCGGCCGTCGTCGACCCGATCATCATAAACACCCACCTCTCGAAGGTCCTCATGGACGGCGGCAGCAGCCTGAACGTCATCTACCTCGAGACCCTCGACCTCCTGGGAGTCAAGAGGTGCCAACTCCGACCCAGCGCCGGTGGATTCCATGGCGTCGTGCCAGGGAAGAAGGCCCTTCCTGTCGGCCGTATCGACCTTCCTGTCTACTTTGGCACCCCTGCCAACTTCAGGAAAGAGACCCTCACCTTCGAGGTGGTCAGGTTTCATGAAACGTATCACGCTATCATCGGCCGACCGGGCTACGCGCAGTTCATGGCGATCCCGAACTACACCTATCTCAAGCTCAAGATGCCAGGACCCAAGGGCGTCATCACCGTCGCCTCCTCCTACGAGCACGCTTATGACTGCGACGTCGAGTGCGTCGAGTATGGAGAGGCCGTCGAGCAAAATGCCATGATAGCCGCGACCCTCGAGCACCTCACCGACGAGGTGCCAGATCCTAAGCGACACGCCGGCAACTTTGAGCCAGCACAAGACACCAAGAAAGTCCCCCTCGACCCGAGCTGCCCCGGCGAGAAGGTGCTTACGATCAGCGCCGACCTCGAGGGCAAATAGGAAGCCGTGCTCGTCGACTTTCTCCACGCGAACGCTGATATGTTTGCGTGGAGTCCTTCGGATATGCCGGGCATACCGAGGGAAGTCGCCGAGCACGCCTTGGAAATCCGGGCCGGGTCCAGACCGGTGAAACAACGCCTGCGTCGCTTCGACGAGGAGAAGCACAGGATCATCTGCGAGGAGATTCACAAGCTTTTGGCGGCTGGATTCATCAAGGAAGTCCATCACCCCGAGTGGTTAGCTAATCCCGTGTTAGTTAAGAAAAAGAATGGAAAAATACGGATGTGTATTGACTATACTAGTTTAAACAAAGCATGTCCCAAAGTTCCGTTTCCTTTACCACGCATTGATCAAATTGTTGACTCTACCGCGGGATGTGAAACCCTCTCGTTCCTCGATGCTTATTCCGGTTACCACCAAATCAAGATGAAAGAGTCCGACCAGCTCACGACTTCCTTCATCACACCTTTTGGCATGTACTGCTACGTCACCATGCCCTTCGGCCTTCGGAACGCCAGGGCGACGTATCAGCGGTGCATGCTCCACGTCTTCGGCGAACACATAGGCGACACGGTCGAGGCCTATGTCGATGACATCGTGGTCAAGTCCAGAAAAGTGGACGACCTCATCCATGACCTCGAAATCGCGTTCGGGTGCCTTCGAGCCAAAAACATAAAACTCAACCCCGAGAAATGTGTCTTCGGAGTGCCTCGGGGCATGCTCCTCGGATACATCGTCTCCCAGCGCGGAATCGAGGCCAACCCCGAGAAGGTGGCGGCCATCATGCGAATGGGGCCGATTCGGGATCTCAAGGGCGTGCAGAAGGTCACGGGCTGCCTCGCGGCCCTCAGCCGTTTCATCTCACGTTTAGGGGAGAAGGCCATGCCTCTGTACCGCCTCTTGAAAAATTCTGAGCGATTCACACGGACCACGGAGGCCGAGGGGGCTCTCAACGAACTCAAAAGCATGCTGACATCCACCCCGATTCTCCTCCCTCCTCGACCAGCGACATCGACTGAACCGCCCGAGCCCCTCCTCCTCTATGTCGCCGCAACCACTCAGGTGGTCAGCACGGCCATAGTGGTTGAGAGGTAGGAGGAAGGGTGCGCCTTGCCCGTCCAGCGGCCGGTTTACTTCGTCAGCGAAGTGCTTTCGGAAATGAAAATCTGCTACCCACAGGTGCAGAAGCTGCTCTACGCCATCGTCCTTACACGTCGCAAGCTCCAGCACTATTTCCTCAGCCACCCGGTTACCGTGGTATCTTTGTTCCCCTTGGGGGAGATCATCCTGTTGACACCGTTTTTTGACACGTGTCAATATGGACCGAAAACTGTGCTGATCGGCAAGGGAGTGGTTCTTCTCCAGCGTTGATTCTGAGTTGCCGATGGATGAGTGCCGATAAAGGACATGTTGATCTCGTACATTGCCGATGAAGCCAGAGGGCTGTTGCCGATAGAGATTGAGGCATGGTTGCCGATGGAATGCGGAGCTGAAGGACATGGAAAGCAGGTCTGAGCCGTTATTGATGGGTTGCCGATGGAATCTACAGGGATGAGGAGCATGCCGGTAGAGTTTTCATCGTAAAGCAATGGATAAGGGAACTGGCGATATTTATGCCATTATTTTATTAGTTTATTTTTGAGTCCGACCTTGGTACGAGTCGTTATTTTTTATTCCTTAGAGGTAAGACTTGTTTAGGTAATACTTTGTCGTGTCTGTTTAGGACTCATAGCACCAGGGTATAAATATGTACCGAGAGACAATGTAAAAAAAATCATCAATACAACAAACCTACTATTTTTATCTACTTTTCAAGCAATCTACTTTTCGTCGACTTCGTCACTAGTACTTTTTCCTTTTCAACGAGTTCTTTCAAGAGTCGACGGGCTGCATCAACTTGATCTCCAGCGGTCTTGCAGGTTCCGCTTTTACCGAGCAAGATTCAGGCTTTGACGTCCGGGCGTATCGCTGTCGTCTTGTCTGATCTGTTCAACAGTTATCGAGTATCATCTGAGCTTTGACGTCCGGGCGTATCGCTGTCGTCTCGTTCAGGTTTTATTCAAATCTATCATCCTTGTCGATTAACAGGTCAAATCGACTGGCACGCTCCGGATATCAATTTCAGGTATTAGCCCGGTGTGTTTGCAGATATAATTTTGCATCAACACATCTTTTGGCACGCCTGGTGGGACCAAGTCAACAGATTTATCATGAGGAATACTACTGATATCACTCCAGAGAACATCATCGAGATATCAGAATCAGATCTCAAGGAGGATCAGAAGCAAGCCATGGAAAAAGCTATGGAGGATTACAGGCAGCTTTGCTTGAAGTCTTTCAGCATGAACAGGGGAGGAGAAGTTATCCAGAAGCAAGATCTGCCGCTGCCTCGGCAGGTAACCTTTGACTCCAACCCTGGCAAATTACAGGAGATGGTTAATTCTGCATTAAATCAAGCTTTGATCAACCACTCCACCGTGCTGTCCAATACTGTCTACAATGCTGTTGTACAAACGTTAAGGGACGGACAAGCACCAGGGTATGTCGGGCCAGCGTATCATCAGCCAGGATCGACATCTACCAGTACTCCATCGGCAACTCCAGCCGTTGAGAGTATAGAAGCGTCTACTCTTTCAGCTATATCAGGACCATCCATCGCTGGTGCCACGCTGAGAGGATCAGATCTAACGTCTCAGGAAAAGCCTAGTACTCAGTTGAGCACAGATCTATCGGCATCGGCAATGTCAGGTCCTTCAGGTCAACATAATCAAACTGCTGCCAATTAGTGGGGATACGGTATGCCTCCAGGTCCATCTACTGCCAATTCTGGACCGCCTCAAGTGCATGATGTAGCAGGGAAGGGTCCAATGACATCGGTTACTCCAATTCGGCCGGTGGCTCAAGCGCCGTATTATTCTACTGTACCTCCTGCTATACAGCCATTGTCAATGGGATTCTACGCACCTCCGCAACAGATATTTTATGCGAATCCATTAACTAATCCTCCACCAGTTCAACAGAGAGCTTCCACTGCAGAGCAGCCCATGGTACCATTCATATCTCAGTCTGGGTTACCTGCAATTCAGGGCAATTATGCTGGCTATCATCCGTCTATACAAGAGCATCAATCGTCTATAAGCTATCAGCCATCGGCAAGCCAGGTGCCGATGAGTTACCATCTCAATTGGTCGGGGCAAGCGCCAACCCAGCAATCTGCTATCCAACCAAGCCATCAAGCAATAGGGACTCAACGGTATAGTCCACAGACAACTATCCAGGAGCAAGCATCGGCAAAACAGACGATGAACTTTACTCCGCAGGTTGGTGCCGTGAATATGCCGATTTATCCAAGCCAAGTGCCACAGGGGTATGTAGAAGCATATCAGCCAACGCCTCCAGTAGAGATCCAGCCAGTGCATCGGCAAGATCATGATGCACTCTTGACCGATAGGATTGCAGAAGTGATGAAAGAGCAATTTGGGATTCAGCCCAAGGTCAATACTTACTCTTATCGGACTCCGTACCCTTCATCTTATGACTTGATTCCTTTCCCGAATCGGTACAAGGTGCCAGATTTCACTAAGTTTTCTGGGCAAGATGATACGTCAACAATGGAGCACATCAACCGATTCATCATCCAGTGCGGAGAAGCAGCTAACAGGGATGAATTAAGGGTTCTATTATTTTCCTCATCATTGTCTGGATCGGCTTTTGCGTGGTTTATTTTTTTACCACCTAATTCTGTTATTACATGGGCCGATCTAGAGAAGCAATTTCACAAATACTTCTTTGCTGGGGTACATGAAAAGAAACTGACTAATTTGATGAAATTGAGACAACGCAGTGATGAGTCAGTAGAAAGTTTCGTACACAGGCTAAGAGATGTAAAGAATAAATGCTACAACTTAGTGCTTGATGATCGGCAGTTAGCCGATTTAGCTCTTCAAGGGTTACTGCCACATATCAGAGAAAAATATGGGTCACAAGAGTTTGAAAGTTTGAGTCATATCGTGCAAAGGATTTCTGATCAGGACACTAGGGTTTTTGAACCCAGGAAGAATTGGAATAAAAAGGTGTCCTTTGTAGAAGAAGCAGAAGATTCAGACTCTGATGATGAACCAATTATCGGTTTGGCCGAGTGGGTAAAGAATAAGAAGCCGATATCATGTCCTTTCGGTCAGAAAGAGCCAGAAAAGTTTCTATTTGACATCACCAAGGCCGATAGGATATTTGATCTTTTGCTCCAAGAGGGTCAAATCAAACTGTCTCCTCATCATGTGATTCCATCGGCAGAAGAGTTGAAAAAGATTAGGTACTGCAAATGGCATAATGCTACCTCGCACGGTATCAATGATTGCAAGGTGTTTAGGCAACAGTTGCAGTCGGCTATCGAATCTGGGAAAATCAAGTTTGATAATTCAAAAGATCAGAAGCCAATGAAAATTGATCAACATCCGTTCCCTGCAAATATGGTGGAGGCTAAGGGCAAAACCAAAGTGTTAACATCGGAAGCTGCTAGAAGAAATGCATCGGTAGACCCTAAGAATCAAATAATTATTGAAGACGTAAAGGGAAAAGAACCTGCCGATGGTGCTAAAGCGAAAAGAATTGTTAATGAAGGTAGTAGCTCCAGAAGACCTCTGAGGCCTGCTCCATATGGTGTTCGGTATCGGCAATATGAGGATTGGTATCGGCAACAATGTGAGGATCGGTATCGGCAGCAACAGGAAGAGTTACGTCGACATGAAGATCACTGGAATTGCCCATTTTTCATTCATTGCTGGGAAGAAGGCATTAAATTGCCCACTGCCGATACCTGCCCTGAGTGTAATGGGTACTATTTAAATGATCGGGTAGAGAGACAACGTCACTCTAGTAATCGAGGGCTACGCATCGATAAGCCGATCAAAGAAAAGGTATCAGCATTTGATCGGCTGGGGGGCAGAGTTAGCGTGCATGACAGGCTTGGCAGGAATATTGATTGTTTTCCAAATAGTCATGCAAGGCTTGAAGAGATGGCTAACGAAAGGGTTCCTGATGAAGGGATATTCTGCCGGGATCCAAACATAGGCCTCCATGAGCAGAACACAAAGCATTATCAGCCTGTTTGGAAAACAAAGCTGCCCCAATGGTGCCCTGAAGGATTGACGAAAACTCAAAAAAGAAGGGAACAGCGTATGCGCCAAGAAGACTTACAGTGCCCAAGAGAAAGCATCCCAAAGGCAACAACTCAAGTATGGCAACCAAAACGTAAGGGTGGAAGTCCATCGGCAGATGTTAACATGGTCTTCATGTTGCCGATGGAGTTCTTGGCGCCAGGTGACAAGGAACAGGCAGTCTTTGCCGATGAAGCAGCTCAACTAACTCTGGATCCAATGATGGCTGTGTTTGAAAAGCCTGCTGATGATGAAAGGCAACACCTCAAAGCTTTGTTTGTTAAAGGCAGGGTTGATGGATAGCCAGTGTCAAAAATACTCATAGATGGAGGAGCGGCAATTAATATCATGCCGTATGTTATGTTCCGAAGACTTGGAAAAGGAGACCAAGATTTAACCAAGACGGATATGATGCTTAAAGATTTTGAAGGCAATGTGTCTCCGGCTAAAGGGGCATTATGTGTTGAGTTGACTATCGGCAGCAAGACTTTGCCTACCACCTTCTTTATCGTTAACGGCAAAGGTAACTATAATTTACTCCTAGGAAGGGATTGGATTCATGCCAACTGTTGTGTTCCTTCTACGATGCATCAGTGCCTCGTACAGTGGATCGGAGACAAGATTGAAATTATCCCTGGTGATTCTTCTTATATAATCGCATCGGCTGATTTTGAGACCTATGAACGGACAAAGTGCATATCGAGAGAAGCATGGGATACGGGGTTGCCGATTATAAGCTCACACCGATCCAAGCAGTCGGTTCTAAAGATGAATTTTAATGGATCAGTTTGCCGATGGTGGAAAGCTTGGTCATGGGTTCACATCGGCTGATGATTTAGTGGAAATAGATATTAGTAACGGTGACAGGCCGAGGCCAACTTTTATTAGTGCCAAGTTAGATTCTCAATGTAAACAACAAATGATTGATATTTTGAGAGAATATAAGGACTGTTTTGCTTGGGATTATACAGAAATGCCTGGATTAGATCGGTCAATAGTTGAACATCGGTTGCCTATTAAGCCAGGATTTCGGCCTCATCAACAGCCCGCACGCCGATGTAATCCTAAAGTGTTACCTGATATTAAAGCCGAAATCACAAGGTTAATTGAAGCTGGCTTTATTCGGCAGTGTCGATATGCCGAATGGATTTCTAACGTGGTTCCTGTTTATAAGAAAAATGGAAAACTTCATGTGTGTATTGATTTCAGGAATCTTAATAAAGCCACACCGATGGATGGCTATCCAATGCCTGTTGCCGATTTATTGATTGATGCTGCAGCTGGACATCGGATCATCAGCTTCATGGACGGTAATGCCGGTTATAACCAAATTTTCATGGCTAAAGAGGATATTTCCAAGACTGCTTTTAGGTGTCCAGGTCATGTGGGTTTATTTGAATGGATTGTCATGACCTTCGGCTTGAAAAATGCCGGTGCTACCTATCAGAGGGCTATGAATTTTATCTTCCATAAATACATCGGCACATCGGTTGAAATCTACATAGATGATGTGGTGGTCAAATCTGAAGGTTTTGAGAGTCATCTGGCTGATCTGCGAAAAATCTTGGAGTGCACCAGGAAGCATGGTTTAAAGATGAACCCTACTAAATGCGCATTTGGTGTATCGGCAGGTCAATTCTTAGGCTTCATGGTACATCAAAGAGGTGTTGAAATCAGCTGGAAATCTATTGATGCAATTAATAAGGTCGTTGCTCCTGCCGATAAGACTGAGTTGCAATCCTTGATCGGCAAGATTAATTTTATTCGAAGATTTATATCTAATCTGTCAGGAAAGATCAAAGCCTTCAGTCCTTTATTAAAATTAAAAGCCGATCAGGAATTTGTATGGGGAACAGAGCAGCAATTAGCTTTAGAAGAAATTAAAAAATATTTGGTAAATCCTCCAGTATTGGTTCCGCCTCAACACGGGAAACCTTTCAAGTTGTATTTGTCTGCCGATGATAATGTTATCGGATCAGCATTAATTCAAGAGTTTGAAGGGGAAGAACGTGTGATATATTATTTGAGCAGAAGACTGATAGACGCTGAGACCAGGTATTCGGCCATTGAGAAATTATGTTTGTGTTTATATTTCTCTTGCACAAAATTAAGGCATTATTTGTTATCGGCTGAATGCACTGTCATATGCAAAGACGATGTGGTTAAGCATATGTTGTCAATGCCAATTTTGAAAGGAAGAATCGGCAAGTGGATCTTAGCATTATCAGAATTTGATTTGCGTCATGAATCGGCTAAAGCGGTTAAAGGACAGGTAATGGCCGATTTTGTTACTCAACATTGCAGTGTGATAAATTATGCTGAGATTGCTCCATGGACACTTTTCTTTGATGGATCTACTTGCGGTGAAGGAGCAGGAATCGGTATTGTATTAATCTCGCCTCGAGGGAAGAAATATGAATTTTCATTGCCGATTGCTAGCACTTCAACAAATAATCAGGCTGAATATCAAGCTTTACTGAAAGGGTTAGAATTGCTCAGAGAAATTCATGCCGATACAGTTGAAGTCTTTGGGGATTCCATGCTAGTCATTAATCAGTTGATTGGAACATATGAATGCCGAAGTGAAGTCTTGATTACTTATCAGGGGAGGTGCCTGCAAATATTAAAGGAGTTTAAAGATTTTCGACTTGAACACATTCCCAGACTGCACAATGAAGAAGCTAATCGGCTAGCACAGCATGCTTCGAGATATCAACTCATCCGAGAAGTGTTGACATCGGTAATTGATGCCGATGACTGGAGAAAGGATATTACCGATTACTTAAAAAATCCGTCTAGGAAAGTGGAGAGACGTATAAGGTTTCAAGCTACCAAGTATGTGCTCCTTGATACTGAATTATATTATCGCACTTTGGATGGGGTTTTACTCAAATGCCTTAGTAAAGAGGAATCGAAGAGTTTAATGGGTGAGATTCATGAAGGAGTGTGTGGGGCACATCAATCGGCATTTAAAATGAAATGGATGATTAGGAGGAACGGGTATTATTGGCCGACAATTCTCGAGGATTGTTTTAAATATTTCAAAGGGTGCCAGTCATGTCAGAAATTCGGTAATATTCAAAAAGCACCTGCATCGGCAATGAATCCTATAATCAAACCTTGGCCATTTAGAGGATGGGCTATTGATCTCATCGGTCAGATCTACCCACCGTCGAGTAAAGGACATAAATTCATACTCGTTGCTACCGATTATTTCACAAAGTGGGTTGAAGCAATTCCTTTAAAGAAAGTGTCGTCGGCAAATATGATTGATTTTGTGAAAGAACATATTGTTTACCGATTTGGTATTCCTCAGACTATTACTACCGATCAAGGAACTATGTTCACATCAGGAGAATTTGATAATTTTGCCATCGGTATGGGAATTAAAGTTCTAAATTTCTCTCCTTATTATGCGCAAGCTAACGGTCAGGCTGAAGCATCTAATAAAGGAATAATCAAGCTTATTAAACGGAAAGTTGAGGAAAATCCTAGGAGGTGGCATACTCTTTTAAATGAAGCTTTATGGTCATATCGGATGGCGTGTCATGGTGCAATTAAGGTCTCACCATATCAATTGGTATATGGGCATGATGCAGTTTTACCTTGGAAAATTAAGTCTGGTTCTAGGCGTGTATTTTCTCAGGATCACTTGACAGCCGATGAGTATGACATGCTTATGAGAGATGAATTAGAAGATTTAGCAGGTCATCGGCTAAAGGCCTTAATTAGCGTCGAAGAAAATAAAAAGAGGGTTGCTAGGTGGTATGATAGAAAGGTGAAAGTAAAAGAATTTGCAAATGGAGATTTAGTCTGGAAATTGGTTTTGCCGATAGGGACTAAGAGTTCGAAATTCGGCAAGTGGTCCCCTAATTGGGAAGGTCCTTATCGGATAAATCAGTTGGCTCCTGGTAACGCATACATCTTAGAAACCCTCGAAGGAGTTATATTTCCCAGAGCATTAAATGGGAAATATTTAAAGAAATACTACCCCAGTATTTGGACGGATGCATAAAATACAGAAATAAAGATATCGGCATTATATTACATTCACAGTCAATTGACAAAGTTCAGATTGCCGATAACTTGACAAAACCGATGAGTGAAGTCTACAAACTAAAGAAGGATTGAATAGCGGTTATCGCACGCAGGCGAATCTGGTCGGCTTCTTCCACTTCCCTGACGTCCGCATCGGCAGTGCCCTCTATCGGTTTAAGTCTTCTCCTCAGCGTCAGCGCCATACAGGCTTGATTGTCTCTGTCCTTTTGAAGAATTTTTAAAGTGTTGGACAGGTTGTCTTTCTCCTGTATGGCTTGGTTCAGGGCTGCTTCCACCTCTTTCAGCTCGGCCAGTAAAGCTGTTCTCTTTGCCGATAGATCAGTAATTTTCTTTTCAAGATCGGCGCCCGAAGCCTCTAAGTTGCTCATGCTTCTGTGCTTTTCTTCAGCGGCCTGCTTGAATTGTAATATTTCTTCTTTAAGTTTTGATTGAGCGGCTCTATCGGCAATTCGTCGAGCGGCTTTTTGGTATTGGAGTTGTCGGCTCTCAAGGTGGGCGGCATGAAAAAGGATTTCTTCAATATTGTCAGGGACTTGGCCACGAATCGCTTTGAAAATTGCTCTTGTGGAGTCTGAATCTTGGACCAGCTGAGGTGTATCTTGATGCAACAAAGATAATAATATTTCTAATTTGGTTCTGACCTCAGCTGATACAGTTCCTAAGGCAAGCGCAGAACTTTCTTCTTCTTCATCGTCAGGAATGTTGACAGTAAAAGAGAATAGGCTGTTTGGAGAGTCTTGTTCCTGCGAGGGGATTAGTCAGTTACAGGAGAATGAATATTGCAGAATAATGGTTAACTTACTTGCTTCAAGGCGATTTCTTGCATTTGGCTGGAGGAGGCAGCTTGCAATATGTCCTCAGCAATGCTTGCCGATGGATCAGTTCTGGCAGGGCTGAGTGGTGGCAAGTCTGTGGCTATATCGGCAAGTGTTTCTTGAGGTGCTGTTGGTGATCCTGGTGCTGGCACATCCGGCGGTGTTGACTGAAGAGATGGTGCTGGAACTGTGGAAAGTGCCGATGCAATTTTGGATCGTTTTGATTGAAGGGCTACGTAAGATGAAGCTTTGCGCTTAGGCTGTGGTTCCTCAAACCCAGATGACTGGGGGGCATCGGCACCAGAGGACTGTGGTTTTGGATCGGCTGAAATAGCTACAGATATGTCCACTTGTTGCTACAAGTAAATGGAGTAATTAGTGCTAATTATAATAGTTGAAATCGGGTTAAAATTGGAGAAACATACCTCTGGAGAGTCGACAAGGATGACATCTGAAGGTGCGTTGACGGGTGATGGGGGACGAGTTGCTGATGAAGACTCTAGAAGTGTAGAACTCACGCCCTGAAATATGGAATCGGTAAGTCACAGCAATCGACATCGGCAAAAGAAAGGGAGGTGGTTACCTGAGATGACTGTGCCGAAAATATGACCGATTTGGTACCCCTCTTGGTACGACCGCGGCCCACTGGAGCATCTAACGAGGGAGCCTTGTGGCCGATGATGGATACTGGGGAAATCGGCTGCAGCCGTATGACCTTGCCACTCTTACTCAATGTTGGGACCGGGTCATCAACCTGTTAAAGAAAGGGTTAGTTGCCGATGGATTAAGGAGGAGTTGAAAGGAGTGCAGAGGGTTAGACTTACTGCATCGGCAGGGATGACGTGATCAGGATCAATAGAGTTCCAGTAAAAATGAGGAGAGGCAAAAAATAGTTGTTCCTTCCATTCTTGCCACCATAATTTGAAGGATTCGGTGACAAAAGAAGCCGGTACCCAGTCAGTAAGATCGGCATTTGAGATATCGGCATTAGGAAGGAGAGTAACAATTCTGTGCCAATCCACACAGCTCACGATGGTCTTTCTTGGTTTAATCACATCGGCAAAACATAAGTTGATGGGCAATTGTCCAAAACGTTGTCTTGCTACTGCCGATGGATAGTAGAACTCGTAGGTGGGATTGATATTCTTTCCACTTCCAAAAATGTTTATCGGGATAGCACGAGGAGTGATTATTGCCCTTAGGATGTCGGCGTCCTGGTTCAGGGCCTCATCAGTAAGATTAAAGGAAAGAGGGAATCTTGTTGCTTCATCAACATACGGGACCCATGCCCGAAGCTCAGAGGAGATGCCGATGTAGAGGCTGTGGAAAAGATTGCCGATCTGGACTTTGTTCGCCTCTGCCCCTGGTAGCACTGCCACTGCTTCTCCAAAATTGATGGGGGGGCGCGTTGCTGATTCTTCTTCCCCAAGTTGATAGTCTTCAGGAAGACTTCGAGGGAATTGCTGAGCGAACAGGTCGACATGGAAATATTTGTGCATGTGGGCATTCAACCACATGTTAATGAACCACCAGGGACCCCCCAGGTTGCCGATGGATTTACCTTGCAGCAGCCTTTGTGACACTTGGTGGAGGAGATGGTAGGCTGAGCCAAGAAGGTATCGGCCCAGGGGGAGCTTGACGCCGCTAGCCAACAGTTCTGCTGCAGGGAGGTGCATGTTGGTCGGTCCGACTGTTCTGCCGCAGAAAATAAACTTCTCAAGCCACATATTCAAAAAGGCTGAGTGTTCCCTGTGATTGACTGAACCAGATTTCTTATACTTATTGATATAGCCAGTCCAGCCGCCAATGTTTCTGGTGGTCAACCGATGCTCGGATTTCCGTTGGAACAGTGAGTTGTCATCGGCAGAAGAAATGTCCAAGCCAGTAAGCATGTACACATCAGCAAGAGTAGGAGAAGCTGGCCCATGTCTAAAGATAAAGGCATTCAGGGTATCCGACCAGAAATAGGAGGCGGCAATTAATAAAGACTCGTTCCTCTCCATATCGGCAATGGATATTCTGATGCACTGTTCTAATTTGCGTTCCGCCCAATACAGCTCCATTGGCCTAGCGACCCTCAGATACCAATCTTTCCATCCCTTGGTGGTTTTTGGCCAAGAACGGAAGGTATCGGTCCAGAGTCCCAAGTCAAAATTCTGAGTTCTGAAGGGGATTCGATTGGTTTCTGCGTTTATAATGTCGGTTGGGTCTGGATTTCCCATTGGGCCTAGGCAGATGAAGTGATTCTGATGCGTTGGGATAAGAAGATTATTGTAAAGCTCCTGAGATTAAAAGATTGGGAACAAGGAAGAGTCATGAACTGCGCAGAGAAGGAGAAATGAAATGTCAGAGGGTAGGCAAAAGGAAAAGACTAACCTTGGGGACGTCGAAATGAATAGCCATGGCCGCGATGGAGGTGGAAAAGGCAAAGAATGCTAACTGGAGGCTAAGGGTCACCGTCAAGAGCGCCGATGATCGAGTTCGTCGAAGAATCGCCTGTTGATGTCACCGCCGGAGAGAGAAAATCTAGGGTTTGAATCACAAATGAAAAATGGGCCGCGGCGGAGGAAGCACTATATGGGCCTGTTGGTACAGGATCTCCACTACCACGCATGCAACTCTCGAGGAGAAGTTCAAACGGTTTGGGCAATTACGACCTAGAGGAAATTTCGGCGCATAAAGTATTCTATACTCCGAAATTGGGGGCATGTGTTGACACCGTTTTTTGACACGTGTCAATATGGACCGAAAACTGTGCTGATCGGCAAGGGAGTGGTTCTTCTCCAGCGTTGATTCTGAGTTGCCGATGGATGAGTGCCGATAAAGGACATGTTGATCTCGTACATTGCCGATGAAGCCAGAGGGCTGTTGCCGATAGAGATTGAGGCATGGTTGCCGATGGAATGCGAAGCTGAAGGACATGGAAAGCAGGTCTGAGCCGTTATTGATGGGTTGCCGATGGAATCTACAGGGATGAGGAGCATGCCGGTAGAGTTTTCATCGTAAAGCAATGGATAAGGGAACTGGCGATATTTATGCCATTATTTTATTAGTTTATTTTTGAGTCCGACCTTGGTATGAGTCGTTATTTTTTATTCCTTAGAGGTAAGACTTGTTTAGGTAATACTTTGTTGTGTCTGTTTAGGACTCATAGCACCAGGGTATAAATATGTACCGAGAGACAATGTAAAAAAAAATCATCAATACAACAAACCTACTATTTTTATCTACTTTTCAAGCAATCTACTTTTCGGCGACTTCGTCACTAGTACTTTTTCCTTTTCAACGAGTTCTTTCAAGAGTCGACGGGCTGCATCAACTTGATCTCCGGCGGTCTTGCAGGTTCCGCTTTTACCGAGCAAGATTCAGGCTTTGACGTCCGGGCGTATCGCTGTCGTCTCGTCTGATCTGTTCAACAGTTATCCAGTATCATCTGAGCTTTGACGTCCGGGCGTACTGCTGTCGTCTCGTTCAGGTTTTATTCAAATCTATCATCCTTGTCGATTAACAGGTCAAATCGACTGGCACGCTTCGGATATCGATTTCGGGTATTAGCCCGGTGTGTTTGCAGATATAATTTTGCATCAACACATCCATAACCGGGAGGCCGCTGGAAGGATAGCCAAGTGGTCGGTCGAGCTCATGGGCGAGACCATCACCTACGCACCGCGGAAGGCTATCAAGTCTCAAGTGCTGGCGGATTTCGTCGCTGAGTGGACCGACACGCAGTTGCCGCCAGGCCAAATCCAAGCCGAGCTGTGGACAATGTACTTCGACGGGTCGCTCATGAAGACAGGAGCAGGCGCGGGCTTGCTCTACATCTCACCCCTCGGAGTCCACATGCGTTACGTCATTCGCATCCACTTTGCCGCTTCTAATAATGTCACGGAGTACGAAGCACTTGTCACTGGATTACGAATCGCCCTCGAACTCGGGGTCCGACGCCTTGACGTTCGAGGCGACTCGCAACTGATTGTCGACCAAGTGATGAAGGCCTCGAGCTGCCACGACGCCAAGATGGAAGCCTACTGCAACGAAGCGCGCAAGTTGGAAGACAAGTTCCACGGCCTCGAGCTTATTCATGTTGCTCGATGATACAACGAAGCCACGGATGAGCTTGCAAAAATCGCATCGACTCGAGGTACAGTCCCTCCGGACGTATTCTCGAGGGACCTCTTCGAGCCCTCCATCAACTTGGGCTCAGGGGCTTGCACTACACCCTCGAAGCTCCACACCACGACCTCGACCGGGGCCCCCTCGACCGGGGCACAGGTTATGGAGATCCAGGGGACTCCTCCTCCGTCGAGCCCGCCACCGGATTGGCGAGCCCCTTTACTCGACTGCCTCATTCGGGGAGAGCTTTCGGAGGACCGGACCGAAGCTCGCCGGATCGCGCGACGGGCCAAGTCCTACGTCATCTACGGTGACGGCAAGGAACTCTACAGGCGAAGCCCCTCAGGCGTTCTTCAGCGCTGCATTACCATCGAGGAAGGCAGGAGGCTCCTCGAGGACCTACACTTGGGGGCTTGCGGCCATCACGCAGCGCCAAGGACCCTCGTAGGCAATGCCTTCCGATAGGGTTTCTACTGGCCGACCGCCGTCTCCGACGCCACGAGCATTGTCTGCTCGTGCAAAGGGTGTCAATTCTACGCCAGGCAGACGCATCTCCCAGCTCACGCCCTACAAATGATCCCCATCACTTGGCCGTTCGCGGTCTGGGGGCTCGATCTTGTGGGGCCTCTCAAGAGACAACCAAAAGGTACACACACCTACAGAGCAACAAGGGACATCACAAGCTGACCCCGCCATGGGAAGGCCCGTACACCGTAGATGAGGTGCTAAAGCCTGGGACATACAAGCTCGCTAACGACAAAGGCGAAATCCTCACCAACGCATGGAACATCGAGCAGCTACGTCGTTTCTACCCTTAGGGCACCGATGCCCTCGTACATTCTCGCATATTTTGTACATTTTCGCATGACAAGGAGTACTTTCGATTATAAGTTCAAACTTGTTATTGTACATGCAAGAGGTAGCCTCGACCCTGTGTCACCAGAGTCGAGCCTCCCTCGGGGGCTAACGGGGGGGGGGGGGTAACCCCCTAAGTTCCTAAAAATGCGAACGATTTTTTCGAGCATCTCCTCTCGCTTCGCAACTAAGTTGAAAACGCCTCGAACTCCCTAGGGGTCGAGGGCTGTCGAGCCGGAGCTCTCCTACGCCTCCGGGCTACGGTACCTCCACTCGCTCCCCCTCGAAGGATACGAGCATCCGTCGAAAACTTAGTCAAAAAAGCAAAGTCTAGGTGAAAGAAAGCAGAGAAGGCTCGAAAGTAAAACAACAAATTGCATTATGATAGATGCATTTATGTTCAAAAAGGCTTTCGAAGCCACATTGAATACAAGTTACAAAAAACTAACTTATTACATGGGCAACTTCGCCCAGCCTTGCCCTACAGGCCCGCTCCATCGCCGCCCTCCTCGACGCTGTACCCTTCATCCGCGGGGGAGGAGGACTTCATCCTCGAATAACTTCGCCAGCGCTCCCCCCGGCCTCTCGGCGTCATTGATGAGCCCTCGGCATCGCTCCTCGTTCTCGGCGTCGGTCTTCGAGATATCAGGAACGAAGCCTTGGGCGATCACGTTCATGTCGAAGACGAAGCCGGAGGAGACCACTGCTAGCGCCCGCTTCACGCCGGTGTGAAGCGCCTCCTGCACGCGATCGTGAAGGGTGGCGTCGAGGTAGTAGATCCGGTCGACGAGCGCGGCACCCGGGATGTCTTCTTCAGTACCCTCGACGGGCCCGACCCCCAGGTGGCACACAGCCTGTCGAGGGCAACCCGGAGCCGGCCGAGAAGTGCCCCCTTCGCCGCGAGGCTCTCCTGCAGTGCCTTGGCGGCGGTTTGGGTAGCGAGCAGCTCGGACTCGAGGCCTGAAACACAAAACAAGAGTTAAGACAAACCATACGGGAAGAAAAAAGAACAAAGGCTCTTCAAGGAACTCACCGGTACAGCGAGTCTTGAGGGCACGGCGATCCCCCAGCACGGCGTCGCGCTCCCCCCGGGCCTCATCCCGCTCCCGCTGGGCCTCCTTGAAGGCCCGGGTCACCTCCGTCTTCTCGTAGCGGAGGGTCTCGAGGGCGCCACCAGCCAGGATGATGGCCTGCTCCTTCTCTTGGAGGGTTTCCAGGCTAGCGGCTCGGTTCTTCTCCTCCTGGGCCAAGGCGGAGAGGGTGCTGCGCGCTATGGAGACTTCAGCGAAACTGGCCTCGAGTGAGCGGATGCGCTCCACGGAGCTTTGAGCCTCCCCCACGAGTAGCTCGACGCGCTCCTGGGCTCGGATGCTCTCGCCCTTGGCCCTCCCCACTTCGGCCTTGGCTGCGTCAGCCTCCTCCCTGGCACGCTTGAGCTCCTCCTTGAGGTGGGCGGCTTCCCCTCGAGCGGCCTCGGCGTATTCCTTCGCCTGAGCGGCCTCCTCCTTGTCTTTGGCGGCCTCCTCCCTGGTCCGCTTCAGCTCCTCCTCGATCCCGGCCACCCTGCCCTGCGCAGAGCGATCGGCCTCGAGTTGGTGAAGCACTTCCTCCCGGCTGTTGTGTGTTTCATGGAGGAAGTCTGACTTGGAGTAGGAACGCCCCCGCACCTCCTAGGGACAGGAAATCGAGGGTTAAGGCATTTCATACGAAAGAACTCAAAAAAAAAACCGCATATGGTCTACACAGGGACTCACCGCGAGGTTCCGGTCGAGGCCATCGGCGAGCTCGATGCCCAGCTTCAGCAAGTGCTGCAGCCACGCCCGGGACCGCTCGGCGTCCTCCCAGCACTTGACTTCCGCCGGGTCGTCCATCTCGATCCCCGGAGCGCTGGAGTCGCCGAGTTCCCGGAGTACGATGCGCTCCTTGCCCCAATGTGGAAGGACCGTCTTGACCTTGGTTCGCGCCAAGGCCTCGATCTCGTCCACCACATCGCGTGGGACGCCGTAGCCCACGGCCAACTCCGCCGGGGTGCGGCACTCCGTCGCGGCGCTGGCATCCCTTAGCCCGGGGTCGAAAGTCGACCTCCTCAGCACGCCAGAAGCCGCCGTCTTCTCCGGCTGCTCCGTCGACGGTTGCGGCGGCTGGCTCGACGCTGCTTCTGGTGCCTTCGAAGGCAGCGGAGGTGTCGAGGCCGTTGCTTCCCCCAACACCATGACTTGTGGCACCGGCAGGACCACCATCGACGCGTCTCCCGCCGGGTTTGGTACCGAGGCCTCCTCCAGTTGCACCCCCGGCAGCCGTGGGACCATCGACGCCTTCGACGCCGTTTCTTCTTCGGCAAGCAGCTCGTCCAGGGTGATCACGGACACCCATTGCTTGGGCAGTCTCGATGTCCCCTCTGCCTCCGACTTCTTGGGCGGCTGCTGCGCCGGCGGGTCCAGCGGCGCCTTGCCCCCCGGCGGCGTCTGCTGCGCTTGCTGATGCTGGGGCTAGCCCCCAGTTTCCTCCTCCTCTTCCCACCGCTCCAGCGGCTCCTTCTCCCCCTCCTGCTGCGGCCGCGGCAGCTCCGCTTCTTGCAGGGCCCCCTGCTCCTGCTTCCTCTGGGCCTCGAGCTCGCGTAGCCCCGCCGGCCAAGGTCTCCGCTCTCCCGTCAAGGGGGGAAGAGGTGTGGTCTCCTCACCTTCGAGGTCGACGATGACTACCTCCTCTCCCGGCTCGTGGCCCACGGGGGCTCCCGCCTGGGGTACGGGGATCGAGGCCTCCGGTCGGCCAGGAGCTGAAGCTCCCGATGTCGGGGCTCCGCCCCCTGGCGCCGGGCCGAGCTCGAGGGCCACGGACGACGATGTCAAGGAGGCGCTCCCTCCCTCTTGCGTCCTCCCTGGCTCGGAGTCACCGCCCATTGCAGCCCCCGAGACGCTCGACCCTGCAGCAAGAGCGGAACCCGTCAGCCTACCGCGCGCCATAGCACCGAGGGCTGAGGACAACCACTTGGCTTCCCACGGAGCCAAGGGCCTCGATGTCGCACTGTAACTGGGGCCTCCATCTTCGCGGCTGCGTCCACCTTGAGCCGCTTAGCCGGCGCAAGAGACGCGTCCTCGATTCGGCGCTTGGGCCTGGATGAGAAGAGGACGGCAAAAAGTTTATTAAACCACGCAAGGAAGATGCAACGAAAAATAATTGAACCAGCTACACTTACCCGAAGGGGATAGAGGCCTTTCGGGTCCCCCTCGAACCGCCAGCGGATCTCGAGACCCCTCCCGAGGCCGAGCTCTTCCCGGGGCTGAGGCTACTCGGGGCCATCGGTGGGGTCGCCGCGCCTCCCCGCTCCAACGGGGCCTCCTGAGCACGGCTCTGCTCCACCCGCGCCGACGACCGGGACCGGGTTTCCCGGATCGAAGTGGGTGGGGTCCCGCCTCGAGTACGACGGGAGGGGGGTGAACCCCCTCGAGGCGAGGCCTTGGCCCCCCTTTTCCCACGCCGGCGCTCCGAGGCCGATGCCACCGGCTGGGGGGCGCGCTCCTCCACCGCCTCCTCCTGCACGAAGGGGCGATCAGCATGGGAGGAACCCGATAAGATGCAGTCGAGACGCCCCGCCACCCCCTCGACGTCATCGCTGTCATTGTCAGCATCATCTTCATCTCCCTCAGATGAGGGAGACTCCTCCTCCAGGAGCCCGTCGCGCCTCTGCTCAGCGCGGCGCCTCGCAAGCCTTTCGCGCTCCCGGAGCTTCTTGGCCTTCTTCTTCTCCTCTTCGTCCTTACACCGCTTTTCTTGCTGGGCGGTGAAGCGTCTTACCTGACGGTCGGGAGCGTCCTCCCTCAGCGGGGGCCTCGATCTCCGGTAGTCGATTCTCCCCTACACAAAAACGTTTAGTCACAGGGATGAGAGAAGGGGGCGGAATAAAAACGTAAAAGGCATGGGTCGGGGCACTCACCAGGTCGAGGCAACCCTCCTCCGGCCGCATGGGGAGGCAGTTGACGTCTTCCGCCCTGAACGAGCCCGCGACCATCCCCTTTACCCGCGCGACGACTTCCGCGGCGGATGGCTTCTTGCCGGACATCTGGCACCTCTCGAGAACCTCGGGCGCCGCCGAGGGGAGCATCTCGTCCAACCGCAGCGGGCGCTCCATCAGAGGGAGCACCCGTCGACTGTGGAAGGCCGAGACCACCACACCCACCGTCAGGCCCGCCTCTCGAAGGGTCTTCATCGCGGCGACAAGGGGACGAAGTTGACGCTGAAGATCTCCCGTAACACCGTGCGGCCAGTTGTATGGACGCTCGGTGATAAGCCGCCCGGTGTACGGCGGGAGGTAGCCGCCGTCGTTGCGAAGGTAGAACCACTGCTCGTCCCACCGGGAGTGGTTGGACGTCAACCCGGTGGGGATGTACTCGCGTGGCTCCTCCGACCTCCCGGTCTTCAACGCGAAGTTGAGGCACCCCGCTCTGACGATTCGCCTTACTCCTGGCGCCACCGGGGAGGCGAACCACTCCCCCTTGTAAAGGTGGAGCCATAGCTCCCAATGTGGCGCCATCCCGAGGTGGCCCTCGCAAACGGCCGCGAAGATGGCAGCGTTGGAGATGGCGTTGGGGGAGAAGTGCTGGAGCTCGACGCCGTAGAAGTTCGTCAATCCCCGCATGAACTCGCTCGGGGGCACACCGAACCCATGCCGATGATACTTGAGGAAGCTCACCACGTAGCCCTCCGGCGGGTTTGGCTCTTGGTGGTTCCTCGGTGGCGCAACCCACTCCAGCCGATTCGGATCGGTGACGGGGCGGAGAAGTCCTTCCCCCACCAGCTCGTTCAACCTTTGCCGCGTGACGGTCAACGGATGCTAGGGTTCGACGGGCTGGAGGATGGGGGCCATGGCGGCAGTGGCAGCACAGATCTGCTCGGTGGGCGCGGCGGCGGCAACAACAGCATGAATCTCCTCGGCGGACGGACGACCAGGAAGGTTCCCAATCGCGACTTCTCGCTCTAAGTTTTTACCCTCACGCGCGCAAGAAAGCAGGAGTTCGGCAGGATGGCAAAAGTAGGGGCGAACAACGCCTGTCCCCCTCTGTTTTTATACCCGGGAACAGCAACGGGCGGAGTCCGGCGGCAGGGAAAAGGTAACTTCCTGCAATTAATGCGTTTACCTGACCGTTCCCCCCTCGATCCTAGACCGGATGCACGCGTCACACCTCTGGCAAAGAGCCGTTGCTCAGGCCCACCACGATCTCCACTACCGCATCGTTTTAGCTTCCTCTTTAAAAGGCGCGTCTAACGGTAAGAAAAACAAGCGTCGCTTACCGGCGGATTCTTCCAGGAGAAGGTAAACGGGCTCTGGCCCCGCCTCGAAGTCTCGATGGAGCGAAGGCCGGTCCTCGAGTGAGGGCTCAACGGCCGCCCTTGAGCACCAGAAAAATACGGGCTCTGGCCCTACCTCGAAGTCTCGAGGGAGCGAAGGCCGGTCCTCGAGTGAGGGCTTGACGGCCGCCCTTGAGCACCAAAAAAAATACGGGCTCTGGCCCTACCTCAAAGTCTCGAAGGAGCGAAGGCCGGTCCTCGAGTGAGGGCTCAACGGCCGCCTTTGAGCACCAGAAAAATCAGGCTCCGGCCCTAAGCCTCGAGGGAGCGAAGGCTGGCCCCACGATCAGGGTTCGACAGTCGCCCTCGAGCACCCGAGTCAGGGGTGACCAAGGGGGAGCCAACATGAGGCCCTGCTCGAGAATGAACTCTCGAGACCCCTTTGGACGCATCCAAGGAGAAACGCTACGGACTTTATGGAATCCCCCCGAAGGGAGGCATCGAGCCGCCGAGACCTATCGAATGGAATCGGTATCCGTAGATCCATTGCGTTTTGCTTTAATGAGACCACCTCCGGGCCTCCTGCCGACCTCTATCGAACGAGGAACGGGCTCTCGCTTGGATTTTTCCATTACCAGCTCACTGAGAACTTCGCGGCTCGCCCTATCGAGGGTAGTTCGACGCTTCTCGCCTCACGTCCGATCGAAAGGACTCGTGAGATGAATGCCGAGGCCAGCAACGCCCCAGCCGCACGAGGCTCGGGAGCTCGACTGTGCCCGGCACCCCTCGACGAAAGAGGGTCGAAAATCCCCCAGGGGCTCCCCTCGGTAAAGCGCTGCGACTCCAGTTCAGGCCTGCACCCGACTGGACAAGCACCCTTCAACCAAAGACAAATAAAGCCCTCACAGGAGTCTTTCGACTCCTACGAGGCCTCGGGCCCTACCCCCGCGGGGGTCGCTCGCGCGCCTCCCCCGAAAAAATCCGAATCACGCCCCGTTTTCAATTCCTGACCCCCTGCCCGAGTGTCATCACTCGAGCAGGGGCTCGGGGGCTACTGTCGTTACCCAGGAAATGGGTACCCCAAACCCCTGGTTTACCGAACTAAACCCCGCAAAATCAACAACACGAACCCTCCAGTGACCTCCCGCGCTAACGTACGAAGGCCCGCAGGCTAAGACATACCGGGCTGACCCATGAACGGACAACGACGGCCCAAAGCCAAAGCCTGCTCGAGGGGCTACCGAACGGACCGGGAATGTACACTCGAGGGTATAATTCGGGCGACCCCTCGAGGACGGAACTTCGCCCGCCGAACGAGCTTGCCCTCGAGGACGGAACTTCGTTTGGGCGAATGGGCGGTCCTCGAGGACAGTGCACCCCTCGGCTTACCGACTCTCCCGTACAGATCCAGGCGCATTCAATGCGATCTACCTACCCCTGCCTAACCGTATGGCCACAGTTACGGTAACAGTTGCAGGTGTGGCGGTCAAATCTGGCTTTTACCGCCCATGCCCCGGAATCCTGCGGATCGTACTTCGCTGTTGCACCATGCCGAGCACTGTGCCATGTCCAGCACCCCCTCGAGACGTATGAATCAGAACGTTTCCCGCATTTCCCGGGATTCGACCTTATCCGGTGAGGCTCGACCCCTTCAACTCGACCCTCTCGACTCAAGCCAAGACCCTCGACAACCGCCCCTCGACGTCATCAAACGAACCCTCGAGCGGGACTCAACAACTCCCGACGCGATGGCTGCAGGACCTCCCATATCGACGTACATCGCTACAGCGGCACCGACGTCCTGTGCCCCTCCTTCATCTATAAAAGGAGGCGCCAGGACGTTAGGAGAACGAGAGGATCCAGAGCGTAGAAACGCTAAGGCTTTAGACCATAGAAAAACACCGTGAGCTTGTGTAAGGTCGAGAGCTAGGCGTCCGAACGCCAAAGCCCCACCTCACGCTCCTCACATCTGCTTGTATTTTTCCCTGTACTAGCACTTCGGTGCAAGATAACACGAATCATCCTCCCCCCGCTGGACGTAGGGCCTTCTTTGCGTGAACCAGGATAAATCGCCGTGTCCTTCTTGCATCACCCACCGGATTAAGGGAGCACGCAATTACAAATATTACTCGTTGGTGTTAACCTATCGAGGGTCGAAACACCGACAATTTCCATCAAATGGTGCGGGGGCTAAGTCTACTGATTGAATTCTTGTTGGGATGACGATGATCTCTGGGGCCTATAAATTTGTTGTTCCCGATTAGCAGTATCTGAGTGTCGTCAGTCGTCACTCGTCAGTTCATTTTGTTGTGTGAAGGGAATGTTGCGTTTGGGAATGTTGGGCCCTGAATTGCTCCAGCTATAAATATGGATGTTTAAGTGTGTTCTGCGATCAATCCATTCCAGCAAAATTTTCTGGGTTACTTATCTGTGGAATTGTTTTTTTAAAAAATCCTGCGTAATTGAGTCAGGAAACTGGCCTCCTATAGTGTATTTTCTCATGCTATCGATCCAAATGCCAAATTTAGGTGTCCAAATGTTGTGGTTGATTAAAACTGTTCGTTTTGAGGGTCAGCTTTTTTGAAGGACTGTTAAAACATGTCCTTTTGAGTTCTAATTTTGTTGGCAGCAGGTTAATTTGTTTAAAAATTTTCCAGAACTTGCGTTTCAAGATATACATGGTGCCCTTGGTCATGCTTTTGTATTGGGATTAGTTCTTTAAATCATTTCGTTTAGAGCTTGGTTGTTCACCACTGCCATAAATCTGCAGTATGCATGTGTTTTGTTCATCTCCGATAATATTTGCAAGAGTGACGTGTTTATGGATATATTTTGTCTGTTTTTTCTTTTTTGCCTTTGACTCTTATGGCTAAAGATTCATAGATTTAAGGAGTTAAGAATTAAAGAAAGAGGGAGAAGGAGCTCTGCTCATAGTTTGCAATTTCAGGATTGCTTCATAAAATGCTGGTTTTATGAACTTTAATGGAGGAATCCTTATAAAAGCTACACTTACTGCTAAGGTTTCAGGTCTTGCTTTGATGTTGCCTGTAATTCTTCAAAATTGGTTTCTTGCTGCTGTCAGCTGCCACTTAATGTCTGCTTTCACTTTTCCATCTTCTGAACTGGTCTTTTCACTTTTGTGCCACGACTTTTTGATGGAATCTCTGTTAATTCGGATATTACTTTCCATTTGAATTATAAAGAGAATATGTAATTGCTCTTGGAGCTTGCTCTAACTGTGTCAAAATATATAAGAAAAACAGAGAGCTTCCATGAAACCAGATCTTTGTTCTCGAAAGGGTGGCGAGAACATTGCTGCACATATATTATTAGAAGAAAAAGAATTAACCCGTTTTTCATGAAATTAGAACTAAATTTTTGTAATTCTGGTCGTTCAGCATTCCTGTGAACTGTGAAGTATTGACGTTCCATGATCACCTTTGTGGTAAACAATTTTGTATTGTCATATTGTTAGGCAAGCAAAAGATGTGGTGAAGTCCCTCAAGAAACGCATTGCACACAAGAACCCAAAGGTCCAGCTTCTTGCTCTCACGGTAAATGTGATTTCAAATCCCTCCTCGTTAATGTGCCCCATCATGTTATCTTTACTTACAACATGCTCCCTGAAAAACTAATTGCCCCTACATACAGTTGAGTTGTAAAATAACATAATTGTATTAGGTAAAACAGGAGGGAATGAATCCCCTACTCCACTGTTTATATAATAAAGGAGAAAAGGGTGAAAAAGTTGTTAGGTAATTTGTGGACTTTAGGTTTTGTTGGGGGGGGGGGGGGGGGCTGTATTCTAGCCAAAATAAAATTAAAAGATTGTCTCATTCCAACTATTGGCAATTGGAACTTGCATTGGCCAGTCCTCTGCTGCACTATCCCCCCAATGGCCATTGGAAATGTTTCCATTATCTACATGTACTATGTGCTTCAAAAAAGGAAGATTAAAGAGACTGTTAGGAGGATTTAGTTGATGCTTGTACTATCCGGATTCAGGGGTGAATAATAATCACAACCTGCCAAGCTTTGCTTAGGACATAATGTAGTGGGAGACCTTGAAATGGTCTGGTCCAAGCCCTTCTGGAAGTTTTTGACTACATTTAAATAACCCTTTACTGAATTACAGCATTTTTCAACTTATTTCAGTTGCTGGAGACAATGATAAAAAATTGTGGGGACATTGTGCATATGCTTGTTGCTGAGAGAGACATACTTCATGAGATGGTCAAGATAGTAAAGAAAAGGGTATGTGCGTACAGTTTAAAACTAAATGTACTGATTGTCAGTAACAAATCCTTAATTTATTCTCTTTTGAATTTTTTAGCATGATTATCATGTTAAAGAGAAGATTCTCACGCTGATAGATAGTTGGCAAGAAGTTTTTGGAGGCGCACGTGCAAGATATCCACAATATTACGCAGCATATGAGGAGCTCTTGGTATTATTCTATACATATCAAGCTTTTTAAAATATTTTATGGATCTCTGATTTTTAGAAGATCTTTCTCAATGGTCATTGTCTTCCAAGCTCCAAAAAAAGGAGTTGCAGAAATTATTGCAGAAGTTTTCACAATTGTTAAGAACGCAGTTATGGTTATAGTTCCAAATTAGTACTCTTTGTTGAATATCAATCATTTCTAGAACTGATTCAGTTTCTCCATTGTCCATACATATGCTAGCGTGCTGGAGTCGTATTTCCTCAAAGATCAAATGGTTCTGTGCCAATCATTACTCCTCCACAGACTCAGCCTCTACAAAACTATCCCTCATCTTTACGCATTTCACAGCATGAGGAACTTGAATTGCCTGTTTCAGAATACCCTGCATTAAGGTATATACATTTTTTAAAACAATTATAATACAATTGGCATGTTTAACTACTGAAATAAACTAAATATAATGCCAATTTTTTTAATTATCTTGTGCAAATATGATGTTACAGTCATGTTTATCATGTTGTCATTAAATAAATTGATGATCGTTACTAAAAGTCATTGTGGAGTCTCTGCTTTAGCATGAAATGTATTAAGCTGTTTGAATTATTAGTTGCGATTAATCAGGCTTATTGGTCCATGGACCTCGATTTGGCATGCCGCGACAACTAGTGTTATCATAAATTTGATTGTCTGGCTAATTGGTGACTAATCATGAATTCTCGATTAACATCCGATTAGCTTAGGGACAACTAGACTAGAGTGAATTTTGAGCTGGCCAACTGGGCTTGGGGACACCTGGGCACTGGGTTTTTGTTCTTGGTCCACAAGTGATTGACCATGTTTTATATTTGCTTTGGGTGCCAATTTATTATAGTTTTTTTGTGCAGTTGTGCACTGGAGCTATAGTCTAGTAGGCAGTAGCAGTACTTAATCGCTTAGTACTTACCTTAACTACTTAATACTGTGCAGTTATACTATATAATATATACATCCTTGGTGGCAGTGAAAGTAGGCAGAACAATTTCTGGACTAGCTGACTTTCCACCTGGTTGATGGTTAGTCAGTACGACTAGGCTTGATTAGGTGGCTTGAAAATATTTATACCATGTTGCTATGGTTGACATCCTAAATTATACTCATGTACAGTGTTTAGTGAAGATGCTGTGAATATTATGAAGTGCTTACATTCTGGTGCTCAGATTTGCTGCCCTACTTTTTTCATGTTAGGTTTTATCAGTTTGACGCTGCTTGAGGTTCTTTGGTGTAGTGATTGCTTTCTATTTACTCATGTTTTAGATGTTTATGGACTTTCCATTGTCATTGGTTAGCTTATTTAGCCTGTGATTAATATGGACGTTTGTAAATGATTGCGGTTATTTCACCAGCCTTACAGAAATTCAGAACGCACGTGGCATCATGGATGTTCTTTCAGAGATGCTGGATGCTTTAGATCCGGGTAACAGAGAGGTACTTTCCTGATGCACCTGTAGCTATTACACCATCAGAAAATCAGAAGATTAATTATGCCTTATAATAAGAAAGAAGAACTGCCGGTGGCCATATTCATCATTTCTCAAAATTTTATTTCAAATTAATCTATTTGCAGTGCAATATTTCTAAATTGTACTTGGCATGCAAGATTTCAAATCAATCTACTTACAGTGCAAGATTTCAGGGGCTTAGACAGGATGTCATTGCTGACCTTGTGGATCAATGCCGTTCTTACAAGCAAAGAGTAGTGCAGCTTGTCAACAGTACCTCGTAAGTTCCCTTGATAACTCTTTGCTAGTTTTATGATGATGCGAACAATATCTGAAAGAGAATATAGTGATAGCCTTACATGTTTGATGCTGACATTTCTGTAGCACCACAATTAATATTTGTAGTATTTATAGTTTCTTTTTCAGTGTAAATGAGCCAACTTGATTTATTGCAAACCATATAGCCAATTGCAATTTTTCTTCTTTTAATGACTTGTGCATTGATGCTATTTCTGAACAGGAATGAGGAATTTCTCAGCCAGGGTCTTTCTTTGAATGATGATATGCAGCGTGTTCTCGCAAAACATGATGCTATTGATGCAGGTGTAGCAGTTCGGGTGGAAAAGCCAAAGTCTCTGCAGTCCCAAATTGAGAGTTCTTCAACAAGAAAGCCAGATACCATGGAAGAACCAATTCAAAGGTTGAAATATCATATTAAGTATTCTGGTTAAATCATTTCGTAAGATTCTACTAGATATGAGACACGTGTATTTGGATTATGACAATCGCTTATAACCAGGGTTCATGAAACTGTTTACCAGGCAAAATCTGGATATTTGGAATAACATTTTTTATTTAAGTTTATATAATCCTATCTGGATTCTTGAACATATATGACTAGGCACCTGTTCCACATAAGAGCATAAATTCTATCTTGATGTTTAATTTTCTTTTGTTGTGCTCTTCCCTTGTGGGGAGTACCTTTTTATTGGACCATTTTTTCTCCTGCTTCATACAATGGTACACATCTGTCCTGAAGAAAAAAGGGCATAATGAGATTCCTCATCAAGGAATAAATTGCAGGCCTCCCAGGGCACTAGTAAATCAAAAACTAAATGAAAATGAAGTTTCCACAGATTTACTGAGCCCTGATTGGAACTGGATGCAAAATTGTTTGATTGTTTTTTATGCCCAGGTTCAGTTTTCCCTCACTTAAAACTTTTGGTTTCTTTGTATTTCAGGTCAGCAGCAAGTACAAGTGCCACCAACCAATCTCCCTTTGGGATTTTAGCACTTCCCGCGCCTCCATCCAGTAGTTCAAAAGCACCTGTAATACCAGCTTCTAGTATCGACCTCCTTAGTGGAGATGATTATATCAAATCCGAACCTGCAAACTCTCTAGCACTTGTTCCTGTCACTGAATATTCAGCTGCAGACAAGAATGTCTTAGCCTTCGCTGATATGTTTGAACAGAATACTGCCAACAATAGCAACCACAACCTTCCAAATTCTTCTCAATCTTCGACTTCAAATTCTACTATCTCCACATCACAAACATATCCTGCACCTGTGCGACCTGTGTTGCCTCAGCATCCGGCTGCTTATACAAATGGGGTCAGATCCAATGCCATTGTACCTTATGATCAGCAGTCTCAGTTGAACTCTACAGATTCTTGGAATGGGCAGCCAGCTTATGGAGCAAATCACCAAAAGCAAGAACTAAATTATGGTACTAGATTTCTTTCCAGTGTTTGCAGTTCTGTAAAGTTTCCCTCTATCTATTTATCAGAAATTGAGGAAAGATCAATCACTTTATCTATAAGTAATGGACATATTTATTGAACCACTGCTTTCCAGTAAAGCCCCAAGTTAGGTGTGAAACTTTTCACAATAAGCAGGAAACATTATTGTTTGTTCTCTGTTATTTTCATGTGTTGTAGGTACAGTAGTGCTACTTATAGACCTTGTTATAATCATTCAACATCGTGCCCATGTTGGGCTAATGCTTTTTATCAAATAGTTAGCTCGACAACTTTGTCCAAAATTTCTTTGATTAGCCAATCCGTTTTGAGATAGCTCCACCATGACAATTTCCTGTTAACAGGCACAGTTGGTCAAAATGGAGGCATTCCACCAACAGCATGGGAAATTAAGCGATCTACTAACCCATTTGATGATGATCAGCTTGGTGGAATGGCACTGCAACCAGCAGGCGTGCAACCCGAACCAGCGCAAGTCAGTCAGAATGGGAACAAATTCATGCCAGCACAACCAATGCCGAGGGGACAGCCAGGAAGAATGCAGTTGCCACCGGTGCCTGGTCCTCAGCTTGGTGCTCTACAACCACAGGCTATGCTGAACATGCAGTACAGGGGGATGCATCCTTCAATGCAAATGAATCATGGAATGGGCATGTATTCCCAACCAACGTTTGGAGGATATTATGGAATGAACCAACCACAGCTTTATGGTGTTCATATGTCTGGTTATGGATATGGTCAGCAATCTGGGGGCTACTATATTCCGAATGCTGCATATGCGGATGCTAGTGGCCTTTCAGTTCAAAACGGTGATCCAAATGGAACAACAGCAAATAAGCAGAGCAGACCTGAGGATTCACTCTTTGGCGATCTCTTGAGCATCGCCAAGATGAAGCAGAATAAACCTGCAGCTGGCAAGGTTGGCGGCTAAGTGTGAATAAAGAAGTACCTAATTTCATCTTATTTGCTAGACAGTACATATAATTCTTTTTGCCACGTTTTATGCAATGCCAGATGGCTTCTCGATGTAAGCTCATCTGAGTAGGAATTTATATTGAGAAGCGGAGATTATGATGCTTGTGACACAGCCTCATAGCAAGTGTGTCTATATGTAAATTCTTGAGTTTTTAGTAGCAATATATATTATCCAAATTTCCCTCTGCGCAAATATTAACCAGAAACAGTGGATTTTTGTTCTCCCTATCCATACAATAACTGTATGAGAAGAAAATAAAACATGAGTATCTGCAATAGTGAATCCTGGATAAACAGTACTTCCAAAATTTTAAATTCATGTCAATTTAACGTTAGTTGAGGTTCTAGATACAACCCATTTCATTTTGTTGCAAGGTTTTAAATAGGGGACAAAGATATTTAGCTGTGACCTCCTCTAGGAGCTAAAAAGAAATCTAAAATATTGGAATAGTTCCTCCGCCACTAAATAAAACAATTCCTAGAGTTGTCCTAGGTAAGGCTAGATGAAAAGATCATAGCTTAGTAGCTCGCTCGACTTGGCTTGGCTCGTATATATTTTTCAACGAGCTGAGCCAACACTTTAGCTTGTGTAGACTTTTATTAGTGTTATATGACTTCATACCTTACAGTTCACAATTTGTTGATTACATTACGGATTTGTCATATATGGTATGGAGTGTGAACCATAGAGGATGTACGGTGTAGTATTATAATATAACAATGCAAATTATTACTTTCTGATTTATTAAGACTTATGAATGGACTAGTTTATATTATTACTATTGTTATTAAACTCTAGATAATACACATGTTATATTTTTTATATTTTAATATGACTCTATTTTATTTTGATGTATAGATAATCATATAGATTAACGATGCGTCATATATGGTAAGTGTGAACCATAGACGATGTATGGTGTAGTATTATAACATAACAATGCAAATTATTTTTGTTTGATTTATTAAGACTTATGAATGGACTAGTTTTATATTGTTACTGTTGTTATTAAACTTTAGATAATTCACATGTTATGATTTTCATATTTTAATATGAGTGACTCGTGAGCTCAACGAACCCGCTCGAACTTGTAAACGAGCCGAGCCATCCTTCTAGCTCGTCAACATAACGAGCCGAGCTGGCTCGTTAAGCCAGCCTTAATCCCAAGTCAAACTTTTTTGTTTGGCTGGATTTACAGAAAAAATACACCTATTTATGATACCAAATAAGCATATTATGTAAATATAATCTATGATGTAATTTGGTGTCATAAATCTTGGCGTTTTTTCTTATAAATTTGGTTAAACTTAAAATTATGATTTTTGACAACTCTAGAAATTGATTTATTTAGAGATAAAGGGAGTATATTATAAGATATTTAATTTAATGGTTTTATCTAAGCATAAAAGATCTTAAACAGTTATGCATGCAGATTTTTAACTAAGAAAGTTTCATCAACCCAATTACCTAAATACATGTTTAGGCTATAGGAGAACATGTCTTCACATCCATTGTTTAACATTCACTAATAAATTAACATATTCACAACTACACACAATGTTCATTCATTCAACATTTGATAATTTACTATTCAAATTTTTATTACACCATTTATTAAATAAAGAACATAATGGATAGGCATAGATTATAGCCCTCTACAATAGTCTGCTATAGCATTAAAGAGACCCACATCAACAAGCAAATCACATGAAGAGTAGACTGTGCTGACCAAGTCAAGATGACAGTTGACCAAGTCAAGGCGCTCGAGGACATGTGATAATCGAGTGGTGGTGGACAATGATGACACATGTTGAGATCTTGGAGGAGGTGTAGAGGTGTAGAGGATACGCTTGTCTAGGGGTTTGGGCCTCAAAATAGGCATGTGACGTTATCGCGAAGCTTGCGTCGAAGCGATAAAAGATTCGGGGTGATGATCCCTTGGGGATAGCTGCTAAACATCCTAGGGAATCCTTCATTTTTTGGAGAAATATATCAGATTGCTGCAAATAGAAGTTTGAATAGTCGATTTAAAGTTGGGATAGCCGATCTTGGGAAGACCAAAGTTTCTTTGGGTGATGATCTTTGGAGGATAGCTTACACACATCCTTTGGAAACCTTGCAACGTTTGAGGTGTTTTTGAGTCCATTTAGTCCGGTTTTAGATTTTGGAAAGGAATTTCAAGGTGCTCCAAAGTAGAAGTTGGGATGGCTGACTTTCTCTATCTAAGTTGGCTAGGCGGACCTTGGGTACTCTAGAATTGGAGGACTACAGTTTTCATGGTTATATTTCCATGTTTGTGGGAGACAGAAGGTGCAACTTTGGATGGAGAATGGATTGTTTATGGACCAGCTAAGGATGAGTCTGACAAGATTATAGAAAACAATATTAATTTTTATATTTTTAAATAAATTTATTATGAAGCTATATTCAATTGTCGTGCTGTTCTAGGAAGACAATAGTAGCATCTAGATGACACATGGATTTATACTGGTTCAAGCCAGAGCCCTACGTCCAGTCTCAAAGATGATTGAGTTTGTGTTCCTCGTGTGAATGCTTTGAAGTTCTTATGATGGACGGTGCAAGAATGGAGAATGAGGTAGGAGGCAAGATCCTTGTTGACATTTCTTAGCATTACTCAAGTTAAGTTGTCATCCCTAACACGACACTAGAAATGTGGTTGTATTTATGATCATAACACTTAGCTCAAAAACTATAGAATAAAGGTTACCCACAAGCGCACAGATAAAATATACCGATTGTAGCATTTCACCCAGAAATGTTCCGGCTAGTATCGCTGGAAAGGACAGGAGGTATGAAGAATAAGAGCTATAACTTTTACACACACATGAGATAAAAGAATAACTAGATCACTATCTTTACTCATAATAGGGATCAATCACAAGATAAAGGTAACAATATAAATGGTAAAAGATCAATCTATGATAATCCTTAGAGCATTCCATCCTATATCACAAGCATTGATTAGAACATGTGATTAGACAATAACTCCTAAGTTATTCTAACTATAAGTCATATAGAACACATTGATTAGTGTAATTACATCTAGCGATCATCGTCTAGACTACTTCATATCTACACTCAAGAGACATTACTAAGGAGGATTAAGAACATAGCATAAGCTAGCCTTGTAACAAAGTCCTACTAGTCCTATATTCAGGGAGTGGACTACATAGGACTCAATAGGAATATCACACCCACAATCAGGGCGTACATTCGTAGGTAAACAACTTATAAGCATCACGCTTACACAATGTCGACCACTCACCCATGGACCACAAGAATGAGTGTTGTATGAACATGTGCTTGAATATAAAGATAATCTAGCTATGCTAGACATATAATCAAAGTAAATGATGAACAATATAACTAAGAACATGTAATATCTGTTAAGAATAAAGTCATGTCAAATAAGAACAACAAGAACAATAATTATTGTACAAGAGAGAAATACAAAGTTTTACTAAGCCTCCTTGCAACATGATCTAGAATCCAAGCGATCCTTGCCTTCTCGAATTCTGTTCTATGTAGCTATGCCCTAGAATTGGTAGAGCGCTCTAAGGTTGATCCTTCCAAGGGACACCTCTTCAATTGACTGATTGAATGATTGATCTATTGATTGATGGAAGGGGAGCTCTAGGGTCTGATTATATAGCCTAGAGGGATGAACCATGACCCTTGGATCAAATCGACCTCGAACAATTTAACAGAACCGCCCAATTTTTATAATCTTAAGTCCAAATTAACCTGCCGAGACAGCTTAAGTTGCTCCTAAACCCATATAAACCCCGTAGTCCGTGAAATCATGAAGGATTTCAAACCAACTTACAACCAAGATCGTACATAATTCTGCAACCACAGTCCACATGTAACATAAAGTTCACACATAGCTCAATTACATTGGAGTTTACACAAGATTATACAACACCTTGTTGAACAAAAAATAGCGAAAGCAAGATACTTTGAAACACTCACAATCACATTTTATTTAAATACAGAGCGGGCATACGCACTAATTACGTTTAAGACCATATCACTAATGACGAGC
>CM041637.1:36515708-36595834 GCA_023333625.1 Bothriochloa decipiens
TAAAACATGTTATGAGAACATACATCACTGGACACTTGTTTACCGAGCGACCCTAGATCAAGCAAGAAAAGGAGGATAGCAGAGCTAGAGAGGCGGGTCGACGGCAAGGTCAAACACGACCATGGCGGTGGTCACCGGACACGGGGAAAAAGAGCCCGCCCGACCGTTACCTTGGTTATTTGGGGGTGCTACGGCGTTGCAAAGATGGAGCAGAGGGTGGAAAACAAGTTGGCATGAGCGGATTTGGGAGTGGGGCAGTGGAATGGCAGCGCGCGGCGAGCTCCGTGGTGGTGGCAATGGCTGTCGTGCGGTTCGGTTGCGGTGCGAGGGAGAAGTGAGGGAGAGGAGTGAATGGCGAGTAGGGCAGGCAGAGCGGCCGTCTTAACGCACTTGGCCATCCCGACACCGCCCATCGTCGCCGCTGGTCGAGTGCCATGCTGCGCGTGAGCTCTGTGGCTGGTCGGCCACAGATTTCCAAAACCCCGATTTCCCTGACGGCCAAGGAGACGCCGTCACCGAAATCAAAATTTTTTTCTACTTGCCCTTTATCTCCCAATCTATGCTGAATTAGACCAAACTTATATTGAGAGAAATGTAGCTCTAGGAGAGTAGAACATTTCACCTTCAATAACCATGGCCAGATTCTGCATAGAAATTGAAAGTTTAGAGCCCCCAACAAAATTTCTTTGAAAAAGATTTTAAAATCAAAATCAGCCTTCACTTCTGCCTTCTTCACCCTTTTGAGCATTTTCCAGTCATTTTAATGAAAAGTGATAATTACAACTTTTGTTCCTTATAAAAGTCTCTACAAAATTTATTAAGGGTGCATACACATGCATTAGCTCTAGCTACCACTTTCAAACCAGTCAAACCGAAGCACTCAAAAGGTCCACATTGGTCAAACCAATCATGCAAGCATAATTAGCCAAAGTTGTTAACATAAACATTACTTAATTTTGCATCCTAAATATGTCTAAGTGTGTTTAGTGAGCAAACAAGGTCAAACACTTGTATTACCAATCATGTTCACATGCAATTCCAACACAATTTGAACAAATCAAGCATCACACATGAAATGACATTTAACCTTTTTATTGATGTCATGCATAAAGATGCTTATGCTAATGAATGCAAGTGTTTATGCATTCTTAACACTAGGGGTGTTGTATCCCTTCCCTCCTTATAGAAATCTCATCCTGAGATTAGTGTTATTAGCTTTGATTTTTGAAAAGCGGTAAACCTCACACGTACTTTTTCCATCTCACATATGGCATCTCTTTCGTCATGACAGTTCTCAACACTTTGTCCCACTTTTACAACTTTAATCCAAGTCACTAAGTCTTGTTATCCAAAATCCAAAATGGTTTCTCTAGGTATGCTACGGCTGATCTGATATTGGGTCCCCGTGACTCGATTCTTTCTTTCGGGACAGGTGACCTTGCTTAGCTATGACATATGGGACATGAGAAGATTGTACTCACTTCTGGAGGTGGCTACAAATTGTAAACCACTTTAACTCTCTTTGTAGGATTTGGTATGGTCCAACCATATCTTGGTGCGAGCTCTCTCTTCACTCTGAACCATTGAACACTTTATTGTAGAGGTTTCAAAAATTGAGTTTTAATGGTGGTCCTTGAGCAGACATGACAATCTTCAAAATACCATACAACCAAACAATCTTCGCTATATGTACCCTTCATCATGTTGAGGTGGTCGATCCTATTAACTTTAACATGTAGGAAGTGCGGACTTGGTAAGGCGATTGACAACCCATAACATAGCTTGTTAGCTGATCCCAAAGATGCTTAGTTGGCTCTATAGGCATTTTCTTCTTGATATAAGAACACTCCTTTATTAGCCTTTTGGCCTCCCATACTTTTACTTTTCAAGAGAAAATGATCTTAACATTCTAAAGCATTTTTGGGATGCACCAAAAGAAACTATCTCCATATATAGTTGCAAGATATTGCCTACAGCTTCTGATTCAAGGTATCTGCACTCACATTTGTCTCGTCCACATGATAGTGCACTTTCACGTCACAACCCTTAATTTGTTCAAACCATCTTATTCACCTCATACTCGACTTCAGTTGTGTGAGAATATATTTGATATGCTTACGATCCTCCTAGACATTGTACATGTTTCCAAGTAAGTGGTGCCTCTTTACCTTCAACGCATGTGCAACGGCTATTAATTCCAAGTTATATATTGGGTAATTGGCCTCATGCATTCTCCATTAGCGTCAGACACAAGCAACTACCCATCCATCATGCATAAGGAAATATCCAAAACAAACTTGGATGCATTAAAGAACACATCAAAAGTTCCTTTATATCCAATTGCTTGAGAACAAGAGTAGTGGTTAGCAACTTTCGTAAAGTACAAAAAGCTACTTCACACTTTTCTGTCTCAACAAACTTAGCCTGATAAGGCTCTTATCCAATAGTACCTTAGTTGAACCTTAAAACTTGTAAACTCGTTGGGTGGCATCCAATACAAGCTTCTTGAAATTAGTGCAACCCTAGAAATCAGCTCAATAGTAAATTTCCAAGCCTCTTATTGAAAAGAAAACCTAGAATTTCACTAGGAGACATCTCTATAAACTCGCATATCACAGGTGTGAGAACCAAGGCTACATAAATCCAACCATTGAGGAAGTTAGTCAGCTAAAACAACTTTCTGATCTGGTATCTCTTTTAGAAAGTTTTTATCTGAAGAATTTCCTTCATTGACTCTCAGGAAGCCTTATTACTTTGGAGTAATCCAAGAGACCAATCCTCTAAGTCCTTGTTCTTGTGACAAGGCAAGTTGGTTTCGAGCACAATATACTAACTCCATAGTATGTAGGCACAACATGTCTTACTTAATCATACCACTGTAAACATGAATAGGATAAACATCCTAGCTTTGAGACACTGAGAATGAAACCAATTCACAATTGATACATATGTTTGTCATCACTTATATAGACACTAATTAGGCGCCAACCAATGGCAAACTACATAAGACTCCATATGCACAACTCTCTTTCTCTGATGGCAACACTACATTATCGGATTCCATTAGTATGTGGTGACCTGCAATCTAACTTCACTAATCCATTACTCTTAAAAATCCTTATCCAACAGTGATAATCTTCTTGGTTGAATCCAATGCAATCTCTTGGGTAAAAACATCAATTAGCACAACCATACACCACTACTCAGATCGAGTATAGTTCCTTTATGATGTAATTACACAAGAGTTAAGTCAATTCTTATGAAGCAAAAACTAGCATTGTTGGATTACTTTTGGCATTGAGGCTTCCCTCCTTATAAAAGAAGCAAGTCCCCAAAACCAAGGATGTAATCCAAATAGATTTTGTAATGCATCATGCGAGTAAGCAGCCTCTTCATTTGCATATACGGATATACCAGCAACAAAATATATCATACTCATCCATCTTTGCACTGGTACATACACAACCATCCAACATGAGGAACGATAGTAATACTGTAGATTTTTTCCCTCTTGAGAACTACTTCTTATTCTCAACGGAAGCTCTGTTGTTCTTAAAACTTGGTGGACATGTAGATCCATAAGTTCTCTGATTACTGACCAAATTTCAGCACAAACGGACCTCTTTTGGGGTGCTCAAACAATACATGTACCAAAACTTCTCTGTTTTGGAATTTCAACAATCTTCATGGATAAACTCTTCTTATAGGTAACTACTCAGTTATCTCACATCGCTAAAAGCTCCAAGGCTTCAGCTTTTATAGACAACAATTGTAGTTGTTACCAAAGTAGATGACCATTCTCGAAGTCAACCAAAAGGAATCACACCTAAAAGGGCTTAACTTATTCAAATGATCACCATACATGCAACAATTAAGAACTGAGTATAGGATCATAAGCATAAGGGATAGCCTATGGAAAACATATATCTCCATTGATCCTCATCCATCTGATGACTGGTCCGATTTTGAGCGTTGCGTGCCCCTTTTTTTCAAAAGGGATGACACATATCCAACAGAAGTTAGGATCACTCATGGAAACGGTCAGCAGCATCACTTTTCTACCATCTCTTGAAGGTTGTTAATGTTCATGTCAGTGACCTGTTCTTCTAAGGATCATCTTCTTTGCAACTCCATAAGAAAGCTTCATTACAAACGGTTCGATAAGAATATACTGAAAGGATATAGAGTGATAACCAAGGAAAAGTTCATGAGAAGATAATACATTGGGATAGTTTTCACAACGGATCATGACTAAAACCATGATACCAGTGCATGCCGAGCAGCACAACCATGTGTGCGCGCCCACAGGAGGCTCTCGGTTTCGTCGCGGCATCGTTAGTTATTAATCAAGACACTATTACCGAACCTACAACCAATGTGAAATCCCACATGACACAAGCAGATCTTACATGAATAAGCATCACATGCAAGATAAGATTTAAGCAAACAATGGTGATTGCAAGGTTAAGGGATAACAAGGAGAGGATAGTAGAATGAAACATGGAAATTTAGCAGAGCGAAGCGACATCATAGAACCAAGGTCGACAAACCTTCCAAGGATAGAGAGGGAATAGGCAAGGATTTGAGGACGAGACCAAACATGAATAATCATAAAAGAAATTCAAGATTATGGCATAAAAGATTCAAATGTTATGGACTTCAAGGATAGACCATACAAGAAAAGTGCATCACCAACAGTACACATTGTAAGTGATTCCTTAAGATTACACACCATATGAAAAGCGACTACAAAAGCAACATTGACGAGAGATACATCTACTAATAACCCCTCATGGTCATTATCGGCACTAGAGACATTGTCATCCTCGTCGTTTCCATCGGGAATTGCTACTGCAGGCACCTCCTGCAGATCTGCATTGATCTTCACATCATCATTGGCAGGGACAACTTCAAGCTCCATGTCACCATCATCATGAAAGTCAATGGGATTAAGTTGGTCATTCAGCACATGCAACCCTTCATACAAAACATCATTGTAGTTCTCTATCACAAACAACTGACCCCTAAGATAAGCTTCCATGTTCTAAGCTTCATTCCTTTGTTGCAGCACTAGGTTAAGCACTAGCTGATAGGGGTAACTATAGTAACCAACTCTCTAATCTGACCCTACAAACTAAAGATTTACTATGTAGCTATTGCCTCTCTGGTCAACTTGATCCCTAGCAACTGTCACCTATGTAAGTTGCTACATTGTCTATGTATCCAATTTCGCATGCATCTCATGCCTCCAAACAGAAGCACGATGGAGAGTGATGTCCATTTGGTTAACCACGCCATCCATTCAGGAGTAAGTCATCATTTGCATCTCCCACTAGTGTAATTAGTTAACTGACGTCATACCACATGGTATGGGTCACCCTTCGAAAACACACCATCGGTAGCACGAGCAACTTCTTCTAGAAACTGCTTTAGGAGGTCTCTTAGAGCTTTCTAGGCTACCTAGCTTATTGGTAAATTCCCATGGTGTCAGGCCTTGTGCTATAAAGAGTCTGCCATACCAGACATGCTCATGCTCCTCTCTTGCTGGGACCACAACCTCAATTATGACCATTCTGGTTCTCAGTCTCTTATTGGTTGCTCTATTGATAGCGAGGTTCTCTGCCCTCTGGGTATCCCATAGAGTGCAAAACCCTCTATAGCAGTGAAGTCATGCCAAACTCCTTCTGGAACTTCTTAGTATCATGTGACTCTCTAATGACAAGCTGGTGACATGGAACTCTTCTGCTTGTGGACTTGCGAGCAGTGTGCTTCATGTGAGCCATCTGTATAGGGTTGCGACTCTCTTGAGAATGGATATTAAGTTGGTGGATTTTTATCAAAAAGAGAAAATCAATTATTAAGGTAAGAGACAATGCAATGACATGAGATGAACATACAACATGATGCATGCACATTCTGTTCGTCCTCACGACCTAATAAATCTAACGTGCTATGCGGTGGCATACATCGCACTCTCATTATATACAATTAATTCATTCTACATATTTTTGTGGTTAGTGTACCTGCAGAAAAATTCATTTAAGCCCAAGTCCCAAATGAATGCAATTTAACGTAAAAATTTGACGCACCTTCCGAACAAGATGAAAACACCAATTACTCACACCCCCTGCCATCTATGTATATCCCCAAATATACATACATGTAGGTGCACGCTACCCGAATCATCGCCGGAAGACAGCATCGTCAGAAGATGGAAACCCACACATGGGGTACCTTCATATAAACATGTGTGCAACATGTAAATAATCCAGCACCGAATAATCACTCTCCTAGACCAGCTGTGTATTCGATCATGCTCTCACAACTCACACTTACCTTATTATTGAAACAACCTTACCTTGGCGTAGAGGCATGAATGATCCATACATTGCCATACAAGTGAATGGCACCCATACGAATCTGCCATTGTATGGGCAACGACAAAAGACAAAATATGATGCAATCCCTCAAGTTAGTACTTATCTAAGCCACCTGGAGTCCTATTGGGCATAAAGGATATGATAATTGGCACACTCTTAAGTTTCAAATCATAGATTTAAATACCTATATATCTATGAGTTGGTAATTAATTTTGTAAAACAAAACCCTTTTGTTTAAAATATACATATAAAAAGTAGTATACTAAACTTTGCTCCGATGCCAGCTGCAACAGAACCACCCAATTATATAAACTTAAGTCCAAATTAACCTGCTGAGACAGCTTAAGTTGCTCCTAAGCCCATACAAACCTGATAGTCCGTGAAATCACGAAGGATTTCAAAGCAACTTGCAACCAAGATCATACATAGTTCAGCAACCACAGTCCACATGTTACATAAAGTTCGCACATAGCTCAATTACATTAGAGTTTACACAAGATTATACAGCACCTTTTTGAATAAAAAATAGCAGAAGCAAGATACTTTGAAACACTCACACTCACATTTTATTTAAATACAGTGCTAGCTCATAGTCAAATCCAACAAAAGCATCTGAGAGAAGATATAGGAAATGACCATGCCCAAGGTCTGATTATCTCCCATAGTGGGATAGAAACCCATCTTGTAGCCACAGCAACCTAGATGAACACCTACAACAAGTGGGAATAAAACCCTGAGTACGAAAATATACTCAGCTAGACTTACCCGTCATAGACCAAAAATAATTTGACTCCAAGGAGTATGCAAGGCTTTATAAGTGGGGTAGCTGACTAATATATTTGTAGAAAAAGCTTGAGCTTATTAAGAACAATTATTATAACCTTCTAGCATTGCATTTTATAGTCATTAACCAGGAACGATGGTGATTTGAATCGATTACTAACCAGCTGGCGGGTATTCCTCACACAAACCAGGCATACTTTGCAAGAGCAGTCTTAGTCACCAACCGCCCATTTGGGTAAAGTCACGGGTTGAACAGGTACCATCGTACCCGGGGACCGCCCGGCTGCCAGCAGGGCGCACCATACTCTATTCAGGACTTACCACCGTGCCCCCGTGGCCCCCCATCGTCTCTAATACGATGCGTACAACAGGTCGATTCCCAGCCCAAACAAAATTATGGCTTCGCAGTTGGAACGACTTACCCTTCCAGTTAAATGTGGGGCATGCGTTCAATATGACTTGAGGACGTACAACGAATGGGGCCCTAGTTCAACACAGACACGATAAACAACACAGAACCTCTAGTTCTTTCCACAACACCAATCCCGTTCGGTCTCGATTTATTATCTCCACATGGTTATTCATGATAACAACATAACCAACCATCTGAGTCACCACCTATAGCTCGCGGATGACAGGAAATCACCCGACTTCTACCGATCTACTTTAAGCAGGGCTAAGCAGATAACGATCCTAAACCTAACAGGGGATAAAGTATATCAAGGTAGACAAGGAATATAAGTAATGCATCAACGGTATCAAGAAACGCCTGTAAACTTAATGAAATAAACAAGTAAAGGACGCAAGTTAGATATTTGACACAGGGAGAAATGCTCCGGGGCTTACCTTCCTCAGAAGAGCGAGGCAGAATCTCCGGGCACTTGTATAACTCCACGTCTTGCTCCTTGTTCCCGATCACCTCCGGTGCGAAAACTTCCGGTGAATCGTCCTTCTGGCTTCTCGACTTCACGACCGGGTTCTCGCATGCGATCCTGTATGATGCATATGCGCGCATGAATATGAGGAGTACACATAGAATGAATATGGAATATGATGAAGATCATGAATGCTTGCACATGACTTCTATAAAGTAGTCAACATCATCTAAGAACATATACTATAAGCATATGTCATCTACTGCATTCTCTTCTGCAACAACTACCACACAAAAAACTTCATACACCGGCACATCATCAATTCTAACGCATAAATATCATCCCACTTATTATAAGCGTCAACCATAAACAATGATGCATATATACCCTTAAACACCACACATGAGTTACACACTTAGAGCAATTATAAAGCATCAATATATTCCAAACATCAAGCTGAACCTAAACAATAGCTCTAACAGATTACATACTTTGCAAGAGTATATAGAAGCATTATAGATACCATGAAATGATAAAGCAAAGCACTAACAAGCACATATATAATTAAGGACAAAACTGCATCATATATTTATATTACATAGAAAATTCTACAGAAATTACAGGAGATTAAGCATATCTATTAGAGTCTACCATAAAAAGTTCAACCCGAAATTATAAGCCAATCACCCTACACAAAAATGCCAAGGAGGCTGACAGAAAGGCACCTAAAATACTTTGCACTATGAAACATGTCAAACAATAGTTCTCATAACATTATTAGCTACTCCATTGCATAAGAACAGGCCACAAAAATTATCATGCACAAATTTCTCATATATTATTTACTATGGATTTCTAAACATATTAGGGAAAATAGCACTACAAATAAACAGAGCAATGTTTATGCATAACATAGCCAAACATTTTTCACAGATTAAGCCTGTCATAAAAAAACTAACCAAACTGGAATCATATTTTCAGAGCAATATAGGATTTACTATGCATTTCTAGAGATTATAAGTATTTAGCACATAAAATAAAGCTACATATAAAGTATCCCAAAACTAACATGCAACATTTTTAACAGATATATTTCATCAAGAAAAAACCACTGCAACTTGAATCATCTCATTTAGATAAAAAGTAAGCAAGATATGAATTTTACAAGATTAAACACTAATTTTGGAAATCCATTTTAAAAAACCGAAACTCATAAAGGACAAGCACTTTGCATCGGGGACCCTGTATTTTCCAGAATTTAGTGAAGCCCGGATCTAAAGTTCTCCCTCTCCGGCAGTTTTATAGATCGACCCCTCACCTTCTCTTCATTGTTTGTGCGAGGCCCTTGGCGGGATGGGTTGCAGAGGATGCGGCGGGGCTCACTGTTTCTGGCCGGCGAGGGACAACCAGCGGCCACGGAGTGGCGAGGGAGAGGCATGGCCACGAGGCACACCCGCTAGCGCTCGCAGCGCAGGCAGAGGAGGCTCGAGGCGGTCGGCCACCGTGCAAGGGGTGCGGCGGCGCAAATGGCGACGACAAGGCCGTGGTTAAGCGAGGCAAAGCCCTAATCGGCTCTATCTTCGTCACCGTGAGCATGCATGGGTCATAGCGACCCTAGATCGAGTAAGAAAAGAAGGATAGCAGAGTTAGAGAGGCAGGTCGACGATGAGGTCGAACACGACCACGGCGGTGGTCACCGGACACGGGGAAAAAGAGCTCGCCCGGCCGTTACCTTGGTGATTTGGGGGTGCTACGGCGTCATGAAGATGGAGCAGAGGGTGGCGAACAAGTTGGCGTGAGCAGATTTGGGAGTGGGGTAGTGGAATGGCAGCGCACGGCGAGCTCCGTGGTGGCGGCAATGCTGCCGTGTGGTTCGGTTGCGGCTTGAGGGAGAAGAGGGGAAAAGTGAGGGAGAGGAGTGAATGGCGAGCAGGGCAGGAAGAGTGGCTGTGTTAACGCACTCGGCCATCCCGGCGCCGCCCACCGTCACCGGTGGTCGAGTGCCACACAGCGCGTGAGCTCTGTGGCTGGTCGGCCACAGATTTTCGTAACCCCAATTTCCCTGATGGCCAAAGGAGACGCTGCCACTGAAATCCAAATTTCATGACCATCAACACATTAATACTTGCCCTTTATCTCCCAATCTATTCCGAATTAGACCAAACTTATATTGAGAGAAATGTAGCTCTAGGAGATTAGAACATTTCACCTTCAATAACCATGGCTAGATTCTGCCTAGAAATTGAAAGTTTAGAGCCCCCAACAAATTGGTTTGAAAAAGATTTTAAAATCAAAATCAGCCTTCACTTCTGCCTTCTTCACCCTTTTTGAACATTTTTCAATCATTTTCATGAAAAGTGATAATTACAACTTTTGTTCCTTATGAAAGTCTCTACAAAATTTATTAAGGGTGCACACACATGCATTAGCTCTAGCTACCTCTTTCAAACCAATCAAACCAAAGCACTCAAAAGGTCCACATTGGTCAAACCAATCATGCAAGCATAATTAGCCAAAGTTGTTAACATAAACATTACTTCATTTTGCCTCCTAAATATGTCTAAGTGTGTTTAGTGAGAAAACAAGGTCAAACACTTGTATTACCAATCATGTTCACATGCAATTCCAACATAATTTGAACAAATCAAGCATCACACATGAAATGACATTTAACCTTTTTATTGATGCCATGCATAAAGATGCTTATGCTAATGAATGCAAGTGTTTATGCATGCTTAACACCAGGGGTGTTATAACAATGGTTAAGATGTGATCCCCAAGTCGATTGGAAACCGCCACATAAGGCTGGATGAAAAACTCGAAGCTCGTTAGCTCGCTTGGCTCGTGGCTGACTTGGCTCGACTCGGCTCGGCTTGTTATGATAACGAGCCTAGCTGAGACAAGATTTTAGCTCGTTAGCTATAACGAGGCAACTCGTGAGCCGCTCGCAAGCCAAACGTACCACAAGTCTAGGTAAAAAAAGCATCATGACTTATACAAGTTCTTACTTAATGACTACTACTTTACAATTGGTTAATGACAGGTCTAGACCCTATAAACTTAAGATTAGTGTGACTTTATCTTTTTTAATGGATGTATGGAGTAATACTATATTACATTATTATACTTGTATATATATTAGTACATATCATTTTTTCTTCAATTTAAGGTTTTGGATGTGTTACTTTTGTATTATTACTATTCTCAGGCTTTAAGAAAATATAAATATAATATTTTATGTACTTTTTTATACTTGCCTCGCAAGCTTAAGGAGCTAGCTCGAGCTTTTAACAACCCGTGCCGAGCCGAGCTAGCTCGTTATCTTAACGAGCCACATCGAGCTGAGCCGAGCCGAGTTGGCTCGTTATCCTGCCTTGCTGCCATGCGAAGGAGAGGCCACTTGGAGGTGGGCCTAGGCTGGCTGGCTATCGGACCTACCTAGGGGCAGTTCGATTCCCGCTTTGCTCTGGTGTCCTCTAGTATCTTCTAGAGTCTTCTAGTGCTGGTGCCTGTTCGATTTGTGCAAGTAACCATCTCGTGATGGGATTCCCTCTATTCCAATTTCTGTTTTTTCTATTAATCTTTGCAAAATATAGATTCACCGAAACCCGTGGAATTCTTTTAAACTCTAAACCTTTGTTGGTGATGATATCCATGCCCTTTCTCATGTTTAATTAGCCTTTTAATGTGATAGATAACCACCATCAACAATCCTACTAATGAGCTTCTGATTATAAGCTCGAGGAGCTGACTATGGAGCAGGGGATTGAGGAGTCGATTGAAATGAGAATATCTTGTAAGCAACATTATTGGATCGGTCATATGCTACGGTGTTGCTGTTTTTTTTGAAAGAAACTAGAGGGGTTTGCACCCCTACAACAAATAAAAGAGACATGAAAAAAGAAATAACAGGTTGAATTTACAGAAAGGAAAAGGATTACAAGGAATAAAAGGGGAGCTTAGGAGACCAAGAAGGAAATAAAAAAATGCATAACAGCACTGCCAACGGTCAAGCTAGGCTAGATTGACAATCCATTGATCAATTCCTGGAGAGTAACTTGCCGGAAACGGTAAGAGCTGAAATTCATCCTTGAAATTTTGCCTAGTTATAAGGACACTAGGATTAACTTGCCGGAAGATTAGATCATTCCTTGCCTTCCAAATACTCCAGCACATTAAAGTGATTATTTCCATGAAGAAGGGCACCCTCAGCTGGTCTTTGAAGCTCTATAAATTCTGAAAAGGATCTAGGTTATGATTGACCTCAATATTTATCATTGTCCAGCATTGAACAGCAAAGGGGCATTCCAAGAAAAGGTGCGTTACAGATTCCTTCAAAGCACAATTGTAGAGCACACAGTTGTGGTCCTGAAGGACCATACTCTTCCTTTTAAGTAATTCCCTTGTATCGTTCTGCAGTGTGGCGGTAGCCTACGATGTTGTCTATGGTGACACTATTGGCACATAAGTGGTTCACCTTTAGTCTGGGATGTCGTGGTCTTCGTCATCGTCTCCTGGTCTTTTGGAGGAAGAAGGGTTGGCCACGACGATAAGAGTTGCTGCAAGGCAAGGAGGCGGCATTTGGTCGAATGACGCGGCGGTGGTGAGATACAACAACCTCGGATGGATCTAGAGACGCTGAAAACTATGACTACTGTTTAGAAACGCGGCTTGTTTTTTTTGACAAGAAACATATTCTTTTCAGAAGCATCTAGCTCCAAGGACTAGCAGTGACCCCGTGCGTTGCACGGGTGATTTTTTATTATTGGTTGAAACCCGTTATGCAGAGGTGTAGCACTGTTTGGAAGCGGGTAGGTTATCGGGTGGACCCATTACTGAAACTATTTCGGTTGAAACCGTTACTATTTACTAACGAGGTGAAACTATTTGTTAACGGTTTCGTATGGTTCCTTATCGGGTAAAACTGTTCTTTAATGGGCTATAATGTTTCTTATTGGATTCATAACCATTAGTGTTGTTAGCGGTTCACTGTTTATAAGCACTGTTCTGGTAACAATAACTTGTGAGAGCGACGGACCCGCACGGGAGCCTCGCTTTTAGTGGGTGAGGGGTGCACCACATTTTGGCTTTTTAGGTCTATTGAGGCCAAAATCCAAAATGAAGAATGGACCTTTTTTGCCAAAAATTTTGGATGGTGTTAGATTCATTTTGTAAAATGATAGACCAAAATCTAAAATATTTTAGGTGAAATGGGGAACTAAACACCCCTAATCATGAAATGTTCACTTAAATCGTAGCATGTCTTAAATTACATCTTGATTATTTACGAAATATTGTAGAATGGGGAGCCTTTCACCTAGTCATGTGGAAGGCAGCTGGTGTCATAAGACGGTTGTGGCGGTGGCATAGGATTTGCAACTTCCTCATTTCTCTCGTAAGTCTACTCTTCCACCACAGGTTCAACTGGATCCGGGGAATGATTAGAAGCAACAGCAGCTACCATCGCCTTTTTTGCTTGATGCTTCTGAAAAAAAGATGCCATGTCTGAGTTTCTCTTTGTAACTACATAAATATTAAACAATTTGTTATTTATAATGTTAGCAAATATCTATTGAGTACTGTGTGCTGAAAAGTGAGACTGAAATGTATTTTTTGTTAATTTATTGTGATAGCTATGGAGTATTATTTGCTGAAAGCCAGGCGAAAAGTATTTTTATTTGATTCATTGTGAGAGAAAAACATTATGCCATGACTGATAAGCAAGATTGATAAATTCAAACGAACAAATAATTAGTACATTTTACATAAGAGAAATAGCAAAATGCGAATGAGCCTGTGGTCTAGTGGTAGGAGTGTCCAGTGAGACGCTACCTACCAGGGTTCAAATAATCCTGGTACTCGCACCTTCCTAGGATTTTTATCAGGATTTATCGGCATTATCCGTTAAGTGGTAAGCGATATTTTTGTTGATAATGAGGCACCAATGGTGACTTCGGGTGTCTCTAAATCCGACGGCTCAATCATTTTGAAGTGCTTATAGGGATATGATTCGTATACGTTTGTGCATAGGATGAGTGTGTGTGCATACTATGGGCGTCTGCGTTGTGCAAACTTGTGGGTGTCTACATTTTTATATAATCTTAAAAAATATTATATATGTTTTATAAATACAGATATTTAAAAAATATTATATATGTTTTATAAATACAGATATGTATATGTATAATACATATTATATTGCACACTTGCTAATCAAACAGGGTATCTATGGCTCTGCCACTGAAGTGAATAACAGGTAATGCTCTAGTTAGCACGTCCTAAGGATCGGACGTGGTGCGAGTACCGTGGGCTCCCACGCGCCTCGGCCCATTATTCTTCATAAACCGGCTACCCACGCGCCTTGGCCGCTCCGCCTGTTTTACTCTGTCTCGTCCACTCGTCACATGCACTCCCTCTCCTCCACTCGTTCTCATCCACCGCTCATCTCCCTCCTCCCGCAGCTCTGCCATGCGTGCCGCTGCGGTCATGCGCCCGCACTCGAGGACTCGAGGTGTTCCTCTGTTGCTACTCCGTGCGCACGCCCAGGACTACCCCCTCTCTCCTCTCTCTTTCCGCGCCCGGCCATGCATGGCGGGATCTACCGGTGGCCATGGCCATGGCCGGATCCGGCACCGGCAGCCATGGATCCGCCGGATCCGGTGGCGGCGGCCACGGATCCGGTCCGGCCCAGGTAGGCCTCCCCCTCCTCTCTCCTGTCTCCACCTCTCCTCTCCTCTCCCCTCCCCTCCTTCTCCACCAACTCCGGCGAGCTCACCCCCTTTCTTCAACAACTCCGGTGGGGTATAGAAACGTCGGCCAGCCGGGGAGGAAGGGAAGACAGGCGGCGGGGAGGTAGGTGGGCGGCTTAGGGAGCCCTGGCGGCGGGGGAGGCAGCCGTGCCAGGCCTAGGGCGGGGGCGAGGATGCCGGAGTTGAAGAAGACGACGACGAGGTCGCCGGAGGCGCTGGGGGCTGGGGAAGAGGGCGGCCGCCGCGGGCGCTAAGGGTCGCCGGAGCTCGGCAAGATAGGGCAACTTCTCTAGGTCCCCTAGCGCCCGCAGCGGGCGGTGGCCGGTGGCGGAGGCGACGATGCCAGACTACTACGGATGATGGGCTGGGCCGGTCGCGCGCGAGGGGCGTCCTATTGACAGAAGATCCTAGCGCTTGAATTAACCTGTGACTCCGCCCCTGAAGTAGATAACACGTCGCTTGATGTGATATCTTTTGATGCATTATTGTGTTGGCCAATGATATTCGATTTGGAGAATTAATTACAAGCATTATTTATTATATTTTTCTAGTGTTTGCCGTCGCAGGTCCTTAAGGAAAGCTCCGACGTACTCTATTATTCATTCACCGCTATTTGTTGGAACATCATGATCAATTTTCTCGGTCCATCCGTCTTTGATCTTTTCTGTCACCGTCTAAACAAGCAATAAATGTACGGGTGCTGTCTCATGTTCCAGTCAGGGTAACTCAGCGTTGCGTGCAACATTAGAGACCGGGCATCGCCATTAACAGTATGTCACTTGACCATTCTTAGTAGCAAATACAAAAGATCTGCATATTGGGTAGTGAATTTTTTTTTGTTAAGAGGATATATTGTTACTAACCTTGGATCTGAGAGAATAATTAACTCCACATAAGTGGAGTCTATATATATAGAGAGCCTCATGGGCCATATGGGCCTATAGTAGGGCCTTCATAACACCCCCTTCAAACTCATGGTGGAAGCGGAGGATTGGAAGCATTGAGTTTGATCAAATGAAGCCGATGCTGCTCCCGAGTTTGTGCTTTAGTGAAAAAGTCAGCCAATTGCAACTCTGATGGCACATACTGGAGAGCAATAGTTTTCTGATTGCAATGTGATCGAGTAAAGAAGGCATCGACACCAATATGCTTTGTAAGCTCATGCTTCACAGGATCATTGGCAATCTGTATGGCTCCTATATTATCACATAGAAGAGGTGTGGCAACATCACAAGAAACCCCAAAATCAGCCAACAACCATCGAAGCCATACAATCTCTGCAGTAGTAGTAGCAAGGGCTCGAAGTTCAGCCTCCATGCTAGAACGAGACACAGCTGCTTGTTTCTTGGACTTCCAAGCAATAGGAGAAGAGCCAAGAAGAATGCAGTAACCAGTAATAGAACATCGATCTGTTGGGTCACTCGCCCAAGTGGAGTCCGAGTAAGCATGAAGCTGAAGAGGACTATCACGAGCATAAAACAGGTGCTGAGATGATGTCCCCCGTAAGTAACACAGCACGCGAAGTAAATGGCCAAAATGAACAGAAGTGGGGGCACACACGAACTGACTCAAAATATGCACTGCATGAGCAATATCAGGTCTGGTGACTGTGAGATAAACAAGGCTGCCCACAATATGCCTATAGCGAGAAGGATCTTGAAGAGGTACTCCGTCGGTGGGACGAAGCTACAAGTGAAGATCCATAGGTGTGGTAGCTATCCGATTATCCGTAATACCTGAACAAGCAATGAGGTCTTGTATGTACTTGGACTGAGAGAGATAAAATCCCTTTGCAGAATGCATAACCTCAATCCCTAAAAAGTAGCTGAGAGGACCCAAATCAGACATCTGAAATTGATTACCAAGTTGTCTCTTCACATGAGAAATGTGTTCTGGATCATCTCCCGTGATCAACATATCATCAACGTATAGAAGTAATAAGGTACGTCCACGTTGAGAGAGATGAATAAACAAAGCAGGATCATGATCACTAGGTTTAAAACCAGCTGCCTTTATCACAGAGACAAACCTCTCAAACCAAGCACGAGGGGCCTATTTAAGTCCATATAAAGCACGACGAAGATGACAGACATATCTTGGCGGAGCATTAACATCGGGAGGTGGATGCATATAAACTTCCTCATTTAAATCGCCATGAAGAAAAGCATTCTTGACGTCCAGCTGAGAGATAGTCCACGAAGAAGCAGCAGCTACTGCAATCAAAGTACGAACAGTAGTCATATGAGCAACGGGAGCAAATGTCTCATCATAATCTCACCCCTGAGTTTGCTGAAACCTCTAGCAACAAGATGAGCTTTGTAGCGCTCAATAGAACCATCCGACTTAGTCTTAATTTTGTATACACATTTAGATGTGATAGGCACAGCATGAGACGGTAATGGAACAAGATCCCATGTGCCTTGACGGTCAAGGGCAGCAAGCTCCTCAGACATAGCCAACTGCCATTCTGGAATAGCACACGCTTCTTGATAAGTGGATGGCTCATCAACAATAGCATTCACCCGAGGAAAACCATACTTTTCTTCACGATGGATAGTGCTGCGATCACGAAGATTATATCGCGGACCAACCTGTAACTCATCAGGAATAACAGATGACTCATCACTAGTAATATTAGAATCATCATTAGGGAGTTCATCAGGACCTGCCAAGGTGGGAGAAGGAGATGGAAGAGTAGTTGGGTTTTTGGGGCGACGATGGAAGAAATGTGTGATAGGTGGTTTGGAAAAAGAATGAGATGGTGGAGGTGGAGGTGGAGGAGGCACATGTGAGAGTGAAGTAGGAATGATTGTAATAGTACGAGAAGGCGTGGGGATGTTATCATCTAAGGAAATAGGAGGAAGACTCAAGAAAGATGTGGACTCCATGGGTGAATATGATGGTCGAGTAGAGGGGTTGTAAAAGAAAGGACGATCCTCAACAAAGGTCACATCATGAGATATACGTATGCGACGAGAAGATGGATCATAACACCGATAACCCTTATGCTCAAGACTATACCCCAGAAAAACACACTCAACAGACTGTGCAGTCAACTTAGTACGCTCACGAGGTGCAAGCAAAACATAACATGTGCACCCAAAAACTCGAAGATGATCATAGCGAGGAGGTGTACCAAAAAGTACCTCACCAGGACATTTGCCACACAGTTTGGAAGACGGTTGTCTATTGATGAGATAGACTGCGGTAGAAACAGCTTCACCCCAAAAATGAGAAGGAACAAATGATGAAATCAAAAGTGTGCGAGATGTCTCTATAAGATGACGGTGTTTACGTTCAGCAACACCATTCTGAGCATGAGCACCAGGACAAGAAAGTTGTGGAAGAGTTCCTTCAGAAGACAAAAACTGGCGAAAAGCATCAGACAAATACTCACCACCAGAGTCAGAACGAAAAACTTTAATAGGAGTAGAAAACTGTGTGTGAACCATGCGGACAAAAGATTGGTAAATGGAACACAGTTGAGAACGATGTGTCATAAAATAGACCCACGTATAACGAGAATGATCATCGATAAAAATAACATAATATTTATGACCACCCTTTAAAACAAAAGGTGCAGGATCCCATACATCAGAATGAATAAGATCAAAAGGCCTAGCAGAGGAAGAAGCAATAGACAAATATGGAAGTTGTATTTGTTTGCCAAGTTTACAGCCCTTACGATGAAAGCTAGACTCAATAGATGTATGACCTAAACACCCTTGATTTATTAAAGAAGACAAACACGATCCACAAAGATGACCAAGACGATGATGCCATTTAGCAAAGGAAGATGTAGATGACGATGCAGCGGATGACACATGAGCTAGAGAGTCTCCAATAGAGGAAGGAAGGCGCAAGGTGTCCCAAACATAGAGGTTAGAAGCACCTTTACGGCGATGGCCAGTCCCAATCACTCATCCGCTGAGACGGTCCTGAATAAAACAAGATGAGTCATCAAAACCAACAAAACAATTTTGGTCGGTAACTTGACCAACCGAAAGGAGATTCATAGACAGTTGTGGGACATAAGAAACATTGGGTACATCAAAATGAGTATTGCAAAGTGACCCTTTGTGGGTGATAGGACAAGATGTACCATCAGCGGTTTGAACACAAGCTCCATCTGTGACAGGTTTGCAAGCAACCAAGCGAGAAGAATCAGATGTCACATGAAAAGATGCTCCTGAATCAAGCACCCAAGATGACGAAGGAGCTGTAGCAGATGATGTAGCAGCAACAAAAACTGATCCAACAGATCTTGAACCTCCTGAACCTCGAGGAGTAGAAGAAGTACCATGACCACGAGCAACTCTGCCCTAAGTCCCATGACAAATCTGTAAGTGAGAAACTGCTCAATAAATGAAAGCGCTATACAAGCCTGACCAGCTGTGCATTGAGGTACCATGGAGATCAAAGAACCCATCAAACGATCAAATGCAGAATAATAGTCATCAATAGACATGTCTCTCTGTTCAATAACATGAAGTTGCTGCATGAGAGTGTGTTGAAGAGCTCCACTGTCCTGAACATAGCGTGCCTTCAAATAAGACCACATGGGTTTTGCCTGTTTAAACTTACGCAGACTCATGATCATGGTGGGTTTAACACTGTTAACCATAGCAGCCATGACTTTACCATCATTGATTTCCCAACTTTTGACTGCAGCTGCATTACTACCATCAGGCTTGAGAGATGGTGGATCATCAGTTATGTGAAAATGAAAACCAACACCTCTCAATGCAGTTTCAACACAAAAGGCCCATTCCAGATAATTCGTACCATCAAGAGTAATATTGATGACAATTGCATTAATCTGAGACTAAGACTGAGACATTGTTGATGTGAAGAAAAAGAGTTACCACCAGCACAGAGAAGGAAGTGACGAAGATCGGCAGTCCAGAGCACCAAAAGTAATCCTCTGTTTCCTGACAGAGAAGGATGACCGGCAGTAGCAACAGGAGTAGGCAGACTCGAGCGGACAGGTCTGGAAGCAGACTCGACCGGCAGCAGCAACACACGCCTGAGGAAACCGCGAAGAAATCGCGACCCGTGCGTGAGGAAGACCGACCGCGGAAGTCGGACGCGCCTAGAGTCCGGCGCGTGAAGAAGAACGACGCGCGGATCAAAGAGCAGAGGACGTCCGGCGACGCCCGATTGAAGACCGGCGCGGCGACAGGCCGCGCGGAAGGACGGTGCGGCGACGGGCCACGCGGAGGAACGGCGCAGCGACAGGCCGCGTGGAAGGACGGCGCGGCGACGGGCCACGCGGAGGAACGGCGCGGCGACGGGCCACGCGGAGGAACGGCGCAGCGACGGGCCACGCAGAGGGACGGTCCCAATTAAAAAAAAGTGGATCGTGGGTGATTTAGACTAGGCTAAACCTAACCCTAATCCATAGCTCCGATACCATGTTACTAACCTTGGATCTGAGAGAATAATTAACTCCACATAGGTGGAGTCTATATATATAGAGAGCCTCATGGGCCATATGGGCCTATAGTAGGGCCTTCATAACATATATATGCTCACACTTAGTTAAGTGGTTGCTAGATTTCTCCAAACTTGATCGTAACAAGCCTGATTGCTCAATCTTCTTCAACGTACAAACTTCCACCACATAAGAAGCAATGGCATCTTCATCGATGAACCTCTCTACCGTCCTCCTAGTCGTCATCCTCCTACACGTCGTCATGGCAGCTCCTGGTATGTACATATACACATGCATGAACAACATGTTATAAGTGGTGATGTCATTTGATTAATCTTTTGCTAAAAGTTGGGTTGACACGCCTTAGACTTTGTTGCATAAATGAGTGATGCCTGGATCTAAACCATGCAGAGTCGGCATCCCTTGGGAAAGATTCTTGCAAACGTCACCTGAACGTTATTTTTCATGGGCCATGTGTGGTATTGATAAGCGTAAGACGCCTGCTATAGAGTATGCAGATCCGAAAGCAGCGACAATGGCGGTGGCTACTGTAGCCTTTTCCAATGTTGGTGCATGAACCGCTATTGCTAGCGCTCGGTTCCGACAAAGATACAACAATCCCCGCCTAAACAATAATGGGATCCTTCCTAGCCCTCGTCTAATAATAATATGTAACATTGTATACTAGCTGTACCTATCGACTGCTTACTTAATTATGTTTGTCGTGGAGTTGTAGCTTAAAATAAATTTATGCTTTCTTATGCAAATATATAATCTCCATTGCATAGCTGACATGTCAGGCCATCAAAATGCATATATAGATCACTCAATTTAGACTTGGATGAGAGAGTGAGGCTAATTACGAAATCTGCACCAAGCGGAAAATAAGATATTATGGTTTTTATTTTCAGAATAGGATCTGAGCAGATTATGAGTGCATCTCTTATGTATTTAGATTCATCACGTGGCAAGACTAAAAATGCACGAAGAGAGTCGTGAGTAAAATATGAGCAATAAACCTGAAATCTCCTAGCAACCTATTCCGTGTGCACCTATAGAAAAAAATCGACCCCCCTCCCCACGAGCTAGGTCGGGTGACCTTGATCAAGTGTGTGCACCTTGCAGCGTGCGTTGATTTGGGCCAGACGGACAAGCTTCGGAAGTTTGCATGCACCACTCCAGCAAGTGCCTCTTAACTTTTTACTATTACTAACAAAAATACCCATATGGGTTGCAACCGGATATATAATTTGTTATGTAGTACGTAGTATATATTAGTTGAATCCCCACGCGTTGCTACGGGAATTTCAGAAACAATGATAAAAGCGCTAACTTGTGGAATCTTGCATAAATTAGGAGACTTTCTGAGAAAAAGTTGCGTTTGTAACCTGACGGACATACGCAATGCCATGTTGCCCCGCATCAAAGAATATACTAATAATATTTAGTCAAAACCTCAAAGAATCTCCGTGTCTGTTGTTTTAATTTACTTCCGATGGAAAAGTTACCTAGCCTTGACAAATCAGGGAAAAAAATATGTATAGGGAGTCACGTATTCATCATATAGCAGAAGATAAATGATATTCACCGGTAAATACCTTTGTCGATTCCGGAGATAGCAGATATTTAAGTAACAATCACGGAATTACAAAGCATGTCATCGGAAGTACAATGCTGAAAAGCAATAGTCAGCTAGAAACCTAATGACGATTCAATTAGAGTGGTAGACACTAATCACAGAAGAAAGATGCAGCAGTAATGAAAACAAAAGAGCCGGAAGAATGCTATGATGACAAATTGTATGGTGGTTTCTCCAAACTGATGGGATGAGTAGACGTGAACAATCAAACACCAATGAATGGTGGTTTATATGAACAACAGATCGATTAGACAACCATAATTACTACCTGCACGGTGGTAGAGATCGTGGAAGGCAAAAGGCACATGATAACTGATTGAGTAATGGTTGTAAGATGAAACTTTGTTCGGTTAGTAATTGGATGGTGTGGGATGTGGCTGGCTGGCTGCATACATGAAGACTCTCTTGAATTGAACGGATGAAATTAAGTGTTTGATCTAATTTGATTTGGTGGGGCTCCTATGATGATGTGGCTTAAGAAAAGGTTAGAGAAATATGCTAGTGGGCTTTAACTTTATAGGAATTATAGATAAGAGTAAAATACACAGTGCGGGTCCTCAAACTAACATTCTCGTCTAAATACTTAAACTAAAAATACTATCACCTAGGTTCTTAAACATACCATTATCACACACCAATAGTCAAAAACCTACCACGTCCACGCCAACATCTGACCTAGACTTGCCAAAGTGGCACCTGGACGATGGGGCCATGCCAAATTCTCAATAAAGGCCCCCACATCTTTCTGTTTTTCACTCCCAAGTCCATACTCCACCGCCGCCACTCTGCCTGCACGCCGGTGGTGCACCGTGGCAGAACATGGACAAGTTCAGCAAAGGAACCTCCTGTGGTACAAACGGGACTGTTCCCCGTGCGACGACAAAGCTCCCTCGAACATGTGCGACACCAAGGCAGAGGGCATCAATGTGTGGACCTAGAACAGGTGAAGTGGTGGATAGTAAGTGAGGTAGAGAGCGGACCTGTGTGCAGAGCTCGAAACACGACAGCCCATGACGCAAAATCCACTAATTTCAATGATTACCTTGGTCGGTCTTGAGAGCAGCCGGCACAAGGGCGTTACTTGGGAGGCGATGGAGCCATGGTTATGAGGAACCGAAGAATGATGTAGCTAGCGAGGCCAATAAACTTTTGATGGGGGGCCACTGCGGACAAGTGGGCGCAATGTGACATGCTGCCATGGTCACACGGGTGTGCTTGCGAGACGACATTGCAGTGGCTATGCAGGCGAGTCGTGGCCACGCTGGTGCACGAGCAGGCGCTGCCATTGCCCCTCCCTCGATCTGCTATCCCTCTCGCTTGCTCTATGTAGGTGTGATGTCGACATGGCCGGGCAAGCTCTGTTTGCCTAAGCTCCTGTGTAGGCGGACTTGTCCATGTGCACGGGTGGCCGTGTCCAAGACGCTGCGGTCGCCACCCTGGCTGCGCCACCACGTGACATGGCTACGAGCGCTCCTCGCTCCTTGTAACACCCCGGCCCAGGGCTTAATAGGATTAATATAATACTCATACCAACAAGTTGCAACTTCTTTTCCGGAAGCTCATCACTAAAGAACTCCGAGGTTAAGCGTGCTTAGCTTAGAGAAATTTAGGGATGGGTGACCGACCGGAAAGTCTTTCCGGGTGCGCACGAGTGAGGATAAAGTGCACAGAAAAGACTAGTGTTGGCCTGTAAGGGTAGTCTATGTCCTAGATAAGCGGCCGGATGTAAGCGGGCCCAGCCTCGAGGAGGCGGGACGTTACACTCCTCCCCACCTTGCGTGCGCAAGGAGGCATATTGGTGGCGTCCGGGTCGCCTGCGCCTGATCGTAGTTGTTGTCGCCGCCAATGCTCAGATAGCCCCCCTGCAAGTCCCCTCTATCCGAACCAAGCACGCCATTATCTCCCCCACACCCCTCCCACATACGGGAGAAACACTAGATCATCGATCGATGGCATCAGGTCATGGTCGTGTTCACAGCCTGCTTCTGTGGTTGGCCCATTGCGGTCTCTCCCTCATGGAGTATGAGCCGGCTCCAAGTTCATGCAGGGCCTGTGCACCCCACTGGTTGGCCGGTCACCGCCACCGAGCCTCTGCGGTCGGAATCAGGCACCAGCCGACACTCTCCTGCTTTATTCATGAAGGATCCAAGAGTGAGTAAGAAAAACATGATACTCCCTCTGTCTCAAAATAAATGACGTTATGGGATGCGTGCCGATCAAATTTTACAACTTTAATTAGGTTTGTAGAAAATATATGCAACATTATATTTTTGAATAAATTTATTATGAAAGTACATTCAACAATCTATCTAATGATACTAAGTATGTATTCTAAATATTAACATTTTTTTGAATATAATCGGTCAAAATTTAGAAAAGCTAATTTCTTAAAAAATAAGAATGATATCTACTTTGAGACGGAGGGATTAGGTGTTTCTTTTTTGAAAAGTTGGCATAGCCATAGTGTCCAGCTGCTACTGTGTGATGGCAGTAGTTTAGGACCTAGATGAGAGTTGTTTTAATTTGAATACCTGATAAAATGCCCTAATAGTTTGAGAACCCAATGTGCAATTTACTCTATATATGGCAAAATTGGCTCAGTTCTATTAAAAGATTGGTTCTTTAACAAAATACCATTGAAAGATTGATTTGCTGTAAACCACCGTTGAAAGGTTTCTCCCTAGTGGGCTTTTACCATTCCCGTTAAGGACGTCAATTAGAGAAGTAAAATAATAGAAAAAGGGATCCAACTCAAAAGACAAACACTAGAGGCTTCCTAGCCGGCTGGCCCAACGCACGCAGCCTGCTCGCAGCAAGTGCCTGGTCGCGAGCGCGCGACTTCCTGCGGCGCTCCTCTCGTTGGCGGCGACGCTCCTCTTCCCTCGACGATGACGGGAGCGGCGTGCTCTGCATTCCTGTGCTCTTCTTTTATGCTCTTCAATGGTATTTTTTTTAAAGATCTAATTTTTAATCTTGATGTTTAATTTTCTTTTGTTGTGCTCTTCCCTTATGGGGAATACCTTTTGTTGGACCATTTTTTTTTCTCCTGCTTTCTATGGCGCATGAAAAAAGGGCATAAATTAAAATCTCGATGGAAACAAAGTTTGCACAGGTTTACTGAGACGTTCTTGGAACTGGATGCAGAATTGTTTGATTGCTTTTATCTCCAGTAATCTACAAATAGTAAACAATCAAGTTTCAGTTTTCCTTCACTTCAAACTTTTGCTTTTTATATACGTATTCAGGTCATCAGCAAGTACAAGTGCCACCAACCAGTCTCCCTTTGGGATTTTAGCACTTCCTGCTCCCTCGTCCACTAGTTCAAAATCACCTGTAACACCAGCTTCTAGTGTATCGACCTCCTTAGTGGAGATGATTATATCAAACCTGAACCTGCATATTCTCTAGCACCCGTTCCTGTCATTGAATGTTCAGCTTCAGATAAGAATGTCTTAGCCTTTGCCGATATGTTTGAACAAAATACTGCCAACAACAGCAACCACAACCTTCCAAATTCTTCTCAATCTTCAGCTTCAAATTCTACCGTCTCCACATCACAAACATATCCTGTACCAGTGCGACCTGTGTTGCCTCAGCATCCAGCTGCTTATCCGAATGGGGCCACATCCAATGCCATTGTACCTTATGATCAGCAGTCGCAATTGAACTCTACAGATTCTTGGAATGGGCAGCCAGCTTATGCAACAAATCACCAAAAGCAAGCACTGAATTATGGTACAAGATTTCTTTCCTAGTGTGTGCTAGATTTATAAAGTTTTCCTAGATCTATTTATCAGAAGTTGGGGAGAGAGCAATAAGTGATAGACATTTATTGAACCACTGCTTAGTCCAAATTAGGTGCAGAACTTTTCACAATAAGCAGTAAACATTATTGTTTCTTCTCTGTTATTTTCATGTGTTAACCTTGTTATAATCATTTAACATCGTACCCCTGTGGGACTAATGCTTTTATCAAATAGTTAGCTCGACAATTGTGTCCAATACTTCTTTGCTTAGCCAATCCGTTTTAAGATAGCTCCACCATTTGATGATTGCTTGTTAGCAGGCACAGGTGATCAAAATGGAGACATTCCACTGTCACCATGGGAAATTAAGCCATCCACTAACCCATTTGACGACGATCAGCTTGGTGGAATGGCACTACAACATTCAGGCATGCAGCCCCGACCAGTGCAACTCAGTCAGCATGGGAACCAATTCATGTCAGCATAACCAATGCCAAGGGAACAGCCAGGAAGAATCCAGATGCAACTGGTGTCTGGTGCTCAGCTTGGTGCTCTACAACCACAGGCTCTGCTGAATATGCAGTACAGGGCGACGCATCCGTCAATGCAAATGAATCATGGAATGGGAATGTATTCCCAACCCTTTAGAGGATATTATGGAATGAACCAACCACTAGTTTACGGTGTTCAAACGTCTGGTTATGGATATGGTCAGTGTTGTGATATCGGCGCTCCTACGGAAGCGATTGCTTAGAACTACCTAGGCGAGATGCTCATGAAAGATCACACAACACATCACAGGAGGCTCGATGTTTGGTAATGAGGTTCGGCCAAGCCTACATCCCCGGGGCATGCTTACGGACGCTCCTCTCCGAAATCACAACACCGGCCGCCCGAGCTCCAGCCAAAACGCCAGCACCCCGCGAGCCTGTCACTTTGTGTTGCCTCTCTCTCGAGTGTTAGGTTACAACTGCAGCCCTCTTTTTCTTTTATAGAGGGGTGGGTTACAAGTGCCAACACCTAACTCACTTAACCCTATACTGCTAATTACAATACAAGTCCACTGTAACCCCATTAGTATAAATAAATATTTAATATATTTCTAACAGTCAGCAATCTAGGGGCCATTATATTCCGAATGCTGCATATGCGTATGCTAGTGCAAACGAGCTTGCCAAGAGGATGAATGGGCTTCCAGTTCAGAAAGGTGATCCAAATGGAACAACAGCAAATAAGCAGAGCAGACCTGAGAATTCACTCTTTCACGATCTTTTGACCATCGCTAAGATGAAGCAGAACAAACCTGCAGCTGGCAAGGTTAGCGGCTAAGCGTAAGTAAAGAAGTACATAATTTCATAATATTTGCTAGATAGTACATATAATTCTTTGGGGCTTAGAGTGTTTTTACCCCTCATTTCACGACCATTTTTTATTTTGTCTTTCTTTTTTTTCACTTTGTGATTTTACCTCTCTTTTTTTAAACAAAAGAACACTTTAACCCTCTCCAGTTAACGGCCTCTAACGGTGTTAACTTTTGCACAGTGAGACAATTTTGTTCATACATTTTTGCCCATATTATATTATGTCCTTTGTCTTTTTACCCCTATTTTGGGACAACAAGATGTCATTTTTGCATAGAAGTTTTTGAAAATTTTGACAAATTTCAACACAATCTCCACATAAACATAATTTGATATCATACAAATAATATATATGATCTAAATCCATGCAACTTGTCATCAAAGTACCATAACAAAAGCCAACATAAAGGTCCAAATGACATGTCAAACACTAACATATAGGTCTAAATGACATGTCAAACAAAAATGGCAGCTACTAGTGAGTTCTCTAAGCATCTAGACATATGAAGCATTGAAGCCTAACAAAGTGGTAAGCCTCCCAGTAGTTGCTCCTCTTCCAGTACCTGCTCTACCCATTTCAGTAGGACTTGCACTTTATTATATGCAAAAAAGAGAGGAATTTGTTAGTGAAGTTACTAAATTTTATAGTAGATAGAAGTAATGTTGTCTTTTCTTACTTTATCTCATTGTTGCCATCTCCTGATCTTGTTCCCCTTACCCTTACCCTTCCCTTTCCTCTTTCCCTTCTCCTTCCCCTTCCCCTTCCCCTTCCAGTTTGAGTGGCACTTGCACTAGCACTGCACTTTCACTTGCACTAAATATTGGAAGCAAAATGTTAGTACAAGTAAATACAAATAACAAGAATAGATTGAAGGGTGTAAACTTCTCTTGGTTCTATGATGCCAATAAGTTTTTGGGTCATTGTCTGGTAAGCTGAAAAACAAACGCCCATTAACAACAAATAGGGAAAAAATCACAGAAATAGGGAAAAAAAGAGTTAGCGAATCACTTCTTCTTTCCATGTTTTATGCAATGCCAGATGGGTTCTCGATGTAAGCTCATCTAAGTAGGAATTCATATTGAGAGGCAGAGATTATGATGCTTGTTGCGGAGCCTCATAGCAAGTGTGTCTATATGTAAATTCATGAGTTTTTAGTAGCAATATATTATCATAATTTCCCTCTCTGCGCAAATATTAAGCAGAAACAGAGGATTCCTGTTGTCCCTATCCATATAATAACTGTATGAGAAGAAAATAAAACAAATGAGTATCTGCAATAGTGAATCCTAGACAAACAGTACTTCCTAAATTTTAAATTCGTGTCAATTTAACGTTAGTTGAGGCTTTAGATACAATCCATTGTTGGATTTATTATGGGCTAGGCCCATTTATATATATTCAATAAATCAATAAACTCTATGGTTTATAATTGTGGGCTTTTATTATTTGTACCGGATTAGAATACCAAGAGTCTTTGACTTGGCTTAAATGAAGGAAATTATTTCACTTAATTTGAGAAGTCAAGAAAAGGACCACGGTGTGCCACACGCGCGTGCGCCGCCGGGCTCGGGCTCGGCACGGGCCGTGGGCGTGGGCGTGGGCGTGGCGATGCAGGCGGCAGGAGGTTGTTAACTTTTTAGCACTCACTTGTTCTGATGATAGGAGTTTCAACTCTAAGTCAATCCCTTCGCATGCCCGTCTACTGAAAGGCCACCGGGTGACCCTTCCCTTGCTCTCTCCCACCGACGCACAAGGCATATAGGGGAGACAAGGTGCCTCCGAAGCCCTTACCGTTTGAGACCTTGAACGGGGCAATTAGGTTTTTGGACAGCGTCTACGTGACTGCCCAAATCAACGTTGCCATTCGTCGTCGTCTTCTTCCTTGAGTTGCCGGGGATTTCGTCTTCATCTTCCTCACGGATTCGTCTTCATCAACTCCTACGGCATGGAGGTTGGACAAGGTTCTGGAATATCGGATGGGTGCATAGGAGGGTATGAAATGTTCATCTCCTCTTTGTTTTATGTGTTCTAGATTGTATATGTTTTAGTAGTTCATCCATGTCATTTCGTATGCTGCTCTGAGTTTGTTTTGTCAGTTCTGTTATGTCATTTCTTGAGATGCCTGTTGTCTGTCCCTACTGTTTATATGTTATACATATCTATTTCTGTTATACAGTCGTGCTGTTTCATATATTTCTGCTTATATGTTTCAATAGGTTTGCTTCATTGTTTCACATGTTGTTTTGTGTCTGTTGCTGCTATAAATCATGCTACATGTTTATATGCTTTTGATATATATATATGTTTCACATGACCCCTGCTCACATTTCTTTGTTGTTATGAACATGTTTCATGTCATTATTTCTTTTATGAATAAACTTTTATATGTTATTATCATTATGTTAGTTTTTGGAATTAAAATGACATAAAAATTACCTTATTGTCTAACAATCTAAAAACCTAATTATAGACTATTTTCTGTCAGAAGTTTTGCTGTTGTGTTAAAGCCTGATCCTTTTGATGGTAAAAACTTCTTGATATGGAAAGCTAAGATGAAATTATGGCTAACTACGATGTCTTGTTATCATGCCGCTGAGGGCAAGCCTGATAACGTACCTCCTGCGGATGAGGCTAAGTTTAAGGCTGATGACAACCTCTTTCGAGGTGCAGTGATTAGTGCACTTGATAAAAAGTTTCAGAAAAGCTATATCATCAATCCTACAGGGAAAGAGCTGTGGGATGCACTTGTTGGAAAGTTTAGAGTGACTGATGCGGGTAGCGAGCTATACCTCATGGAGCAGCTGTATGACTACAAGATGGTTGAGAACCAATCTATAGTGGAACAGGCTCATGAAATTCAAGCACTAGCTAAGGAACTCGAGCTTTTTCCTTGTCTTTTGCCCGACAAGTTTGTGGCTGGAGGTATAATCTCCAAGTTGCCACCTTCTTGAAAGGATTTTGCTACTTCCCTCAAACATAAGAGACAATAGTTCAATGTAGAAGAGCTCATTGGTACTCTTGATGTTGAGGAGAGGGCTAGAGCAAAGGACAATGAAAAGGGTGTTGAGACCTCTACTGCCAATGTGGTACAAAAGAGAAACTTTCACAAGTTTAACAAGAAGGAAAACCAAAACAAGCAAGAGAACACAAATAAACTTGTTCAAACAACACAATTTAAAAAGAAGAGCAGCAACAACAACAAAGGAAAGGGAGGATGCTTTGTCTGTGGCAGTGATCAACATTGGGCTAGAGATTGCCCTGATCGCAAATTCACACCAGACAAGAAATCAGCAAATGTTGTCACTACTGAGACTGGAACACCTGATTATGGTAATTCTTTACCATTTTCTTTTAGTTTCTAATTCACCAGAGTGGTGGATGGATAGTGGTGCAAATATACATGTGTGTGCTGATGTTTCTTTGTTTTCTTCCTACCAGGTTGGGAGGTCTGGCGCCTTGTTGATGGGCAATGAGTTGCGTGCTCATGTTCTTGGTGTTGGTATGGTCATTCTGAAGTTTACTTCGGGGAAGACGATGCCATTGAAGAGCGTGCAACATGTGCCATCTATCAAGAAGAATCTTGTTGGTGCTTCTATGCTATGTCGAGATGGCTATAGAGTTGTCCTTGAGTCTAATAAGTGTGTTGTATCAAAACATGGTAATTTTTTTGGTAAAGGATATGATTGCGGAGGCTTGTTCCGCTATGTGTGTAATAAGATGGTGATTTCTGTTAATATTTCTGATGAGTCAGATTTATGGCATTCACGCTTTTGTCATGTAAGTTTTGGCCGTCTTATGCGGTTAGCAAATCTGAATTTAATTCCTAAATTTAACTTGGTTAAAAAGTCTAAGTGCCATGTGTGTGTTGAATCAAAACAACCATGCAAGCCGCACAAGGCTGCTGAGGCGAGGAATCTGGCACCTCTAGAACTTGTTCATTCCGATCTGTGCGAGATGAAAGGAATTTTAACCAAAGGTGGTAAACATTACTTTCTCACTTTTATAGATGACTCCACTAGATTTTGCTATGTATATCTCTTAAAAACTAAAGATGAAGCATTTGATTATTTTATGGCCTATAACGCTAAAGTTGAGAACTAACTTAAAAGAAAAATAAAACGGTTAAGGTCTGATCGAGGTGGAGAATACTTCTCTCATGTCTTCGATGAGTTCTGCGTGGAACATGGTATTGTTTATGAAAGGACACCACCATTCTCACCACAACCCAATGGGGTTGCTGAACGGAAAAACCGTACATTAGCAGATTTGGTGAATGCCATGTTAATCACTGCGGGATTATCCAAGGAATGGTGGGGTGAGGCGCTATTGACAGCGTGTCATGTCCAATAGAGTTCCAACAAAGAACAAAGAGGTCACACCATTTGAGGAATGGGAAAAGAGAAGATTAAATTTCTCATATTTGCACATTTGGGGTTGTTTAGCTTAGGTAAATGTGCCAATCAACAAGAAGCGTAAACTTGGGCCTAAAAGTGTTGATTGTGTATTTCTTGGTTATTCCTTTTATAGCACAGGATATAGTTTCTTAATTATAAAATCTGATATGCCTGATATGTATGTTGATACTATCATAGAGTCAAGAGATACTATATTCTTTGAGAATGAGTTTCCCATGAAGAATACACCTAGTGAAACAAGTCATGAGACTATAATTCCCTATGAGCAAGAACTATCTATTTCTATAGATCATGCTGAGGATTCTCATGTGCACATCCCTGAGGAAGATGACACTATAGACACTCGAAAGAGCAAGATACAGAGGGTTGTAAAATCCTTTGGTGATGACTTTATAGTGTACCTTGTGAAAGACACACCATCCACCATTAAAGAGGCATATTCCTCTTCTAATGTCGACTTATGGAAGGAAGCAGTAAGGAGTGACATGGATTCTATTATGTCTAATGGAACTTGGGAGGTCGTTGACCGTCCTTATGGGTGTCAACATATAGGTTGCAAGTGGATCTTAAAGAAAAAGCTTAGGCCTGATGGTACAATTGAGAGGTACAAGGTAAGGCTTGTGGCTAAAGGATATACCCAGAAAGAGGGTGAAGATTTCTTTGACACCTATTCACCAGTTGCTCGACTGACTATGATTTGCACATTGATTACAGTGGCAGCCTCTTATGGTCTTATCATTCATCAGATGGATGTAAAGACAGCTTTCCTGAATGGAGAGTTGGATGAGGAGATCTATATGGATCAGCCAGAAGGGTTCATTATGAATGGTCAAGAGAACAAGGTGTCCGGGCTGTTAAAGTCATTATATGGCCTAAAACAAGCACCTAAGCAATGACATGAAAAGTTTGATAATACTCTCACTGCTACTGGCTTTGCTTTGAATGAAGCAGACATGTGTGTGTATTATAGATATAGTTGGGTGAGGCTATAATGCTATGCCTTTATGTTGATGACATCCTGATCTTTGGATCAAATCTCAATGTGATTGAGGAAGTCAAGAATCTTTTATCGAGCAATTTTGGAATGAAAGATTTGGGAGAAGCTGATGTCATTCTAAACATTAAGCTTATAAGAGAAGGTGATGGTGGGGTAACTTTGTTACAATCCCATTATGTAGAAAAGGTATTAATTCTCTTTGGTTTTAGTGACTGTGATCCTGCACCCAAACCTTATGATCCAAATGTGCTATTGAGGAAAAATCGAAGAATAGCAAGGGATCAATTGACATACTCCTAGATCATTGGCTCGCTCATGTATCTTGCGAGTGCAATAAGGCCTGACATCTCATATGCTGTGAGCAAATTGAGCTAGTTTGTTTCAAATCCGGGGGATGATCACTGGCGTGCTCTTGAGAGAGTGTTGCGCTATCTTAAAGGTACTATGACATATGGTATTCATTATACTAGAAACCCTAGAGTGCTGGAAGGCTATTGTGATGCCAACTGGATCTCTGATGCTGATGAGCTTTATGCCACGGGAGGATATGTGTTCTTGCTTGGAGGTGGCACTGTTTCCTGGAAGTCTTACAAGCAGACTACCTTAACGAAGTCTACAATGGAAGCAGAACTCACAGCATTAGACACTGCTGGGGCTGAGGCTGAGTGGCTACGTGATTTCCTATTGGATTTACCGGTGATTGAAAAACCAATACCGGCTATCTCCATGAACTGTGACAACCAGACTGTGATTACAAAGGTCAACAGTTCTAGGAACAACATGAAGTCTACAAGGCATGTTAAGAGAAGATTAAAATCTATCAGAAAGTTGAAAACCTCTAGAGTTATAACGGTGGATTATGTCCACAAGTCAAATAATCTGGCAGATCAGTTCACTAAGGGTCTGTCACACAATGTGATAGAAAGTGCATCAAGAGAAATGGGTATGAGAACCACGTGAAATCTACTGTGGTGGTAATCTACTCTATGTGATCGGAGATCCCGTGAAGTAGAGTGGTAAAACAAGCTAGTAGTAGATTGATAGGAAAGATCCCTTTCTTGACTCATTTCTGATGCACATCTTTCCTATCTGTAAGGCAAGATGATATTTACCTTAATGTATTCCAAGAGCCTTATAAAGGTGAGATGTTGTCCTACAGAACATCTTTTGAGGAGTACACCTATGTGAGTCACACTGCTAGTCATAGTCTATGGGATTTGGGTAATCCCTAAATACTCATAAAATACACAAAAGTGTGACTTATATGCTTCAAAATAGCGAGGATGCCTTTTGCAGCCTAGTATCAGCAAAGGACTTAAGTGAATCTCTTCTTACACAAAACTGTCAATTCAAGGTATAGTCCATTGTTCAGTTGTGGCTCAGTGAAACTCTTGCTCTAGGTGGATGTTTAACTTAACAGTCTCTATCGAAGTGGATGTTTAACTTAACAGTCTCCATCGAAACACTGGTATATCAAAGGATTGTGGTTCTAGCACTTCACAGTTACAAACTTTAGAGTTTGTTGGGGATTGTTGGATTTATTATGGGCTAGGCCCATTTATATATATTCAATAAATCAATGAACTCTACGGTTTATAATTGTGGGCTTTTATTATGTGTACCAGATTGGAATACCAAGGGTCTTTGACTTGGCTTAAATGATGGGAATTATTCCACTTAAATTGAGAAGTCAAGAAAAGGACCAAGGTGTGACACATGCACGCGCGCCGTCGTCGCCGCCCAGGTCGGGCACGGGCTCGGGCGGGGCCGTGGGTGTGGGCGTGGCGAGGCAGGCAGGCAGGTAGGCGGCGCCTGGGCGGGTGTTAACTTTTTAGCACTCACTTGTTTTGATGATAGGAGTTTCAACTCTAAGTCAATCCCTTCGCATGCCTGTCTACTGAAAGGCCACCGGGTGACCCTTCCCTTCCTTTCTCCCACTAGCGCACAAGGCATATAGGGGAGACCCTGTCTCTTCGGTATTCATACAAGGAGAAGGGTGAATCACTCTCCAGCCGCATAGAAGGAATTCTCATCTCGTGACTCCGCGCGCACGGAGAAGCGAGAGGGCAGGTGCCTCCGAAGCCCTTGCTGTTCGAAACCTTGCACGGGGGATCGGTAATTAGGTTTTTGGGGAGCATCTACGCGACTGCCCCAATCAACGCTGCTGTTCATCGTTGTCTTCTTCCTCGAGTTGCCTGAGATTTCGTCTTCATCTTCCTCATAGATTCGTCTTGATCAAGTCCTACGGCATGGAGGTTGGACAAGGTTTCGGAACATCGGATGGGAGCATGGGAGGGTATCAAATGTTCATCTCCTCTCTGTTTTATGTGTTCCAGATCGTATATGTTTCAGTAGTTCATCCATGTCATTTCATATGCTGCTCTGAGTTGTTTCGTCAGTTCTGTTATGTCGTTTCTTGAGATGCCTATTGTCTGTCCCTGCTGTTTATATGTTATACATATCTGTTTCTGTTATACAGTCATGCTATTTCATATGTTTTTGCATATACGTTTCAGTAGTTTTGCTTCGTTGTTTCACATGTTATTTTGTGTCTGTTGCTGCTATAAATCATGCTACATGTTTATATGCTTTTGATATATATATATGTTTCACATACCCCCTGCTCACATATTCTTTGTTGTTATGAACATGTTTCATGTCATTCTCTTTTATGAATAAACTTTTATATGTCATCGTTATTATGTTAATTTCTAGAATTAAAATGACATGGAAATTGCCATATTGTCTGACATCCATTTCATTTTTTTTGCAAGGTTTAAATAGCGGACAAAGATTTTAGCTGACCTCCTCCAGGAGCTATAAAAGTCTAGAATGCAACACTTCATCAGCCACTAAATAAATCAATTCCTAGAGTTATCACAAGTAAAACTTTTTAAATATTTGACTGGATTTATAGAAAAATACCACATAAGCTGTTATGCAAATATAATTGTGATGCAATTTGGTGTCATAAATCTTGGTCCTCTTTTCTATAAATTCGGTTAAACTTAAAAATTTGACTTCAGACAACTCTAGACATTAATTTAGTCAGAGATAAGAAAGTATATTATAAAGCTATTTAATTTAATAGTTTTATATAAATATAAAAGATCTTAAGCAGTTATGCGCACAATTTTTTAATTAAGAGAATTCTATCAACACAAATGCCTAAATACATATTTAGGCTATAGGGGAACATGTGTCCACAGCCATTGTTAAACATTCACTAATAAATTAACATACTCACAACTACAAACTATCACTCGTGTTCATTCAACATTTGATAATTTATGATTCAATTATTTATTACACCGTTTATTAAATAAAGAACACATAATGGATGATAGGCATAGATTATAGACCTCTACAATGGTCTATATAGAGGTGAGGATTAATTGTGACAAAATCATTTCGTGGCTAAGCCATATAGAGGTGTCTACCGGAGCTAAAGCGTCGAAAGCAACAATAATATAACAATAGACAATACTACATTGGTAGACTATAAAAGAGCTATAGCGAAGTTACAGCTATGCCGCTATAAAGCAAAAGGATAGGCTAGCTAAGGATGAGAGGGTGATACATGGATGGATAGATTTGATAGGATACAAATGATACAGGGGAACTGCTCATAATAGCAACGGAGATAGAAGTGATATGGTTTAACTTGATTGGCGAAACATCAAAGTTAATGATTTGTGGTCCCATCTATATAGTTCAGATAGAGTTGACGCCAGAATGTATTCGGATCACATACTAGGGGCTAGCATGCCGAAGAGGATGCACACAACCTGCAACACATCAATAACACATCGTGATTGATGAAACCAAGCTAGAGAGACTGGTTATAGGCCGATGCTGAGTTTATTCTAGGACGGATAGACTCCCGAACTTCTCATGGAAAGACTCGTTGGGAAGAGTGCACGGAGGGTGTGTTTGGATCAGCAAGGCGATTATCACCAGGAGACGTGGCGTATAGCAAGAGGGCTAGGAGAAGGGTGAAAAGGGTTGGTTGATTGATTTTTTGATGTTTGTATAGATGAGAGCTCAATCGGTTATGATCCTCTCAAATATATAGAGGGATGATGTTATCCTAGTAGAAAATAAGTCCAAAACACGTCCTCCAAATTAAGTTTCCCACTTTAAAAACATAACAAAAACTGATTTGGAAATGAATCGGTTTGGGCTTTATATGGGAGGCGGCTAATTATGCTGACTAGAGGTGGCTGGCCTGACTCCCTGTCTTCTTTTCATGATTTCTTCGTATTTTGTTGTACCACATGGACACCGACACATATATGATGTATACTTAACTTGTCGGAGTTGCCTATAATCCAGCTCGGAACACTTTTGAGTCAACATATAGATAGATTATTTTGACATGAACATGTATATAGATAGATTATAGATAGACAGACAGAGACGTACAAATAGATGGACAATAGCGGTGGAAGTGTGCTACATAAATAAATTAGTACGTGCATCACACACTAGTTTTCCTTGAGGCTGGTGGTGGCACGCAGGACCATTATCTCAACCGTGATCCCCGGTCCGAATGCTATCATGACCCCCCACTCTGCAGTCTCCTCATCACCGTCGTCCTTGGCAGTCAGTCGGCGGTGAAGCTCCTTGAGCACAAAGACGACGGTCGCAGAACTCATGTTACCGTACTCGCTCAGCACATGGCGACTGGCTGCTAGCTTCTCAGTTTCCAGCCTGAGAGCTGCCTCAACGCTGTCCAAGATGGCACGTCCACCAGGGTGCACCGCCCAGAAGAGGCCATTCCACGTCACTACGTCGATGCCAAGCGGCCCAGTAACGTCGAGCAAGCACTGCTTGATCGTCTGCTCCACTATCGTCAGGACCTGCTTGCCGATGTGGTAATCCATGCCGCCCCGCGCGAACTGCGTGGTGATCGCGTCCTCGGTCATTGGAATCGTAGTCTGCGTGGCGCGCACGGTCTCGAACAGCGGCCGCTCCGTGCCGGCGACGAAGGGGCCAGCGCCGACGATGACGGCGCCGGCGCCGTCGCCGAACAGCGCTGGGCCGAGGACGGAGCCCTCGCGGTCATCCGTGGGGCCGCAGTACGAGATGAGGGAGATCTCGGAGCAGACCACGAGGACCCGAGCGCCGTGGTTGTTCTCGGCGATGTCCTTGGCCAGGTGGAGTGCCCGGACGCCGCCGGAGCAGCCGTGGAGACTCAGCGTGGTGCGGCACACGGAGGGCCGCAGGCCCAGCAGCGACGCCAGGCGGAGGTCCGCGCTCGGGGTCCGCGCGCCGGAGTAGGTGCTGAAGACGATGTGCGTGATGTCCGTTGCTGGGCGGCCCCACTCCGCCATGGCATTTGCCGCGGCGCACGCGGCGAGCTTGGGGATCTCCGTTGCCGTCATCTCGATTCGGGCTTCCAGCGACGGCTTCTCTCGGTCGTTGAAATCCGGATGCGCGCCGAGTATTTCCTCGTTGATGTGGAAGAAGCGTTTCTTTATACCTGATTTCTCACCTGGAGTTTGGAGCATGCGACTGGATCAGATCATAGAATAGCCATGTCACACTCTCTCGTCTCTCTCTATATATTGCTGTACTCCTAATTGGTAGGCCACTGCTGGCAAGAAAAACAAGATCAAGTGTAGTTTTTCTCTGGGGTTGTTGTATACCAAGCTAAAATCAGTAAAAATGTCAAATGACCACAACTTGTACGTGCCATCGTTTTTTATGAAACCTGCACGCCGCCTATGACGTTCTTTAGTAATTTTGTTGTTGTTATAAAGCCACACTTTTAATGCTTGAAAAAATGTTTTTTATCCGAAGAATGCTATGAATGGTACTAGTGTTTTAGGTCATTGAGCAGGTGTGTGGGAAGTGATTAAACGAATTAAAACTATATATATGTTTTTTTAAGTAAATGACAAATTATGGCAAGGAGAACCAAGGCACCATATAATTTGAAGATTCAACATTGACCATTCTGTCCTCTTTTTTTTTTTTCAAGCAAAGTGCACAATTATTCAAATATTCTAACCTTTTAATAATAATCTTGACTAAATGTTGTATACCTATTTTATTTGATATAATACTCCATTGGATTTGTTTCAAAGGACGTTCAAGTTATGAAATATTTAATTTGTTTCTCCAATGCAACATTTAAAACCGTGTCGAGTCAAACTATACATTGCATGCACTCGATCTCTTAAGTCTGTGAATACTCGCCGTTTCTAAATAAATCAACTTGAGGTGCATCTCTTAAGTTTTTTATTTAAACTTTATAAAATTTAAACTAGTTTCATAAAAAAACATAAAAAATTTGACACCAAATAAACGCACTACGAAAATATATTTCGTGGTGCATCTAAGAATAATTTAGTGTAATTTTCAAGATCGAGTGGGAACCTAGCTTACATATTCTCTTGAGCTTGACCTTGAGGTCGGTGAGATGCTCGCTCTTGGATATGCGGAAGAAGTAGTCTGGGAACTCGTCCTGGGGCACGGAGTGAGGCGGGTTGGCCGTTGCCTATGGCCAGCACGGCGGCAGGTCCTTCAGCTTGCTGCCCGCGTCTAAACTGGCAGACGTTTACAGGAGTGCTTCCCATTTCCTAATTCCTGGTCCTGGTGTGGAGATGTGTCACTTGATTTTACTAGGAACCCAAGAATGTCTTTGCTTGTATTTATGCACATACAGATCGAGCTCAGTCTAAGCATTTATTTATTTATACTATACATGCATCTAACTCTGTCTTTCTGGCACGACTTTCAAGTTGACTCAAGAGTGTTGAAGGTTGAAATCTATGGGAAATTTCGTGGAAACAAATGCCTGGTATCCACTGACAACCACATAACAAAAGAAGATGTGTGAACGCCCATACCCTAACTTCAACGTTCGTGCGCTTTCAGCAAGAAATTATTGCCTTTCAGCATCCAGCGTTAGGAATGTTTTTATCAGTTGCTGTGATTATTCTGTATTGTCATGATCAATAATTAGGCAGTTAATTAGGTGGATCACATCATATGTAGCGGCTAACGATAGTTTACAATCACCCTTTCACGGGCCAGTCTCAATAATAGTTTTATATAACTTTATTTGCAATTAATAGGCTGTTAAATAGACATTTTTAAAACATGACAAGGTTTAAGGGAAAAGATTGAACAAATATTCAGTGCAAACCATATTTTCATTGCAATCCATAAAAACCTTATTAAAATCATACTCAGGAGTTTTTCAAAAAAACAAAAATTGAAAATATGCGAAACAATATTGCACCTATAGATGTGCATTGTCACAAAGTTTGAGATTCAAACTCATCTTGTGAAAATTGATATAAAAACAACAAATTTCATTTGCACTAAAGAACAAAATTTGAGTTATTGCATATGCAAGTGAAATTTATTATTATATTCATATAATTTTTTTACAATATAAGTTTGAATCTCAAATTTTGTGACAATGCAAATCTATAGGCGCACTATTGGTGTGCACATCTATAGACGCATATGCAAGCAAAATTTTGCAAAGGATTTTTAAGATTGCACCGAAAATATGTTTTGTACTGAATATTGTGCCGAACAAATGAGTTTCATCGACTCTTGGCACCATTGTGAACTCTCTATGAGTCATAAAAATTAAATATTTATGAAACCATATAATGAAACTTTTCATTGGAATTGTATGTTTTGTGTATGTTTTATTTCATTTTATATGACATGACAGTCTTGTAAACAACATCATAAAACTCTTGACTAAGACATGACTTGGTCTCAAATGAATAAGGAACAACTCTTTTGTGAGATACATGAGGAGGCCTTTTTGGTATATAGATTTAAATTTATAGCATCGCAAAAATGAAATTAAGCCACTATTGGAGTTAGAGCTGATAAGCATGAAATTTTCTAGAACGACGACGGTTATATAGATTTGATTTAATTTAATTTAGTTTAATTTGTTATTTGATACTCTTATGGATTTAAGACCGGGGAGTGTTTCGTACAGAAGCATGAAATTTTCTGGAATGACGGTGACTGATCCCAAGCTCGGCCCAGCTTCCACTTGTGTGGTGAACGTTCAAACAACAAACCAACACTGGTGATCGAGTCGTGACCAAGTGTTATCTTCTTCTAGAAACTAGAAAGTATGTAAATAATCCAAGCAGATCCTGAAGCCAGTAAAAAAGGGCTTATCCCGAATCCCACGATAGATGGTTCCCCCGTTTTCACTACCAAGAAAACTACGTGTTTCTCCGGCAAGGCTCCACGGAAATATAAGTCGCGCTGCCTGCCATGGCGAACCGCACGCCGCGTCGGCAGTTCCACCTGAACCAGAAACATGAAGCAGTCCGTTATTCTGTACCCCAGCGCCGGCACCGGGCACGTCATCCCGATGACGGAGCTCGCCAAGGTCTTCATGGACCACGGCTTCGATGTCACCATGGTGATTGTCCCTCCGTTCTCCAGCCAGTTTAAGCGCATCGCCGCGGCCAATCCGTCCATCTCTTTCCACGTCCTCCCGCCGGTCGTCCCACCACCTGACGCCGTCGCCGGCTCCGGCAAGCACCACCCGTTACTCTTCATGCTGAAGACGCTGCTACGGTACAACAAGAAGCTGGAGAGTTTCCTGTGCTCCATCCCGCGGCAGCGCTTGCACTCGCTGGTCATCGACATGTTCTGCGCCGATGCCATCGACGTCGCCGCGAGGCTGGGTGTCCCCGTCTACACGTTTGCCCCGTCCGGCGCTTCGGCTCTGGCCGCGTTAACCCAGATCCCCGCCCTTCTGGCCAGTCGTCAGACGGGTCTGAAGGAGCTCGGGGACACGCCCCTCGAGTTCCTTGGCGTTCCGCCCATGCCGGCATCTCACCTGATCCCAGAGCTGCTGGAACACCCGCTGGAAGAGCTCTGCAGTACCATGGCGAGCATCTTTCGGCGCGGCATGGACACTAGAGGAGTCCTGGTGAACACGTTTCAATCACTGGAAATCCCTGCGTTGCAGGCGCTCAGTGATCCCCAGTGTGTCCCGGGCAAGGTGCTTCCTCAAATCTACTGCGTCGGGCCTTTAGTCGGCAATAGCGGACGGGGTCCTCCTGCAAGAGCTGAAGCTGATGAGAGGCATGAGTGCCTCAGATGGCTGGACGTTCAGCCGGAGCGCAGCGTTGTGTTCCTCTGCTTTGGGAGCATGGGCGCATTCTCGCAGGAGCAGCTCAAGGAGATTGCCGATGGGCTGGACAAGTCCGGGCACCGATTCCTGTGGGTCGTGCGCCGGCCGGCAAGCAGTACCTATGACCCCAAGAGGTTCCTGGGGCAACAACGACCTAAGCTGGACCTCGATGCCGTCCTACCAGAGGGGTTCTTGGAGCGGACAAGGGGCCGAGGTCTTGTGGTCAGGTCGTGGGCACCCCAAGTAGAGGTTCTCCAGCACGCTGCTACTGGTTCGTTCGTGGCCCACTGTGGGTGGAACTCGATGCTGGAGGGCGTCATGGCTGGGATCCCAATGTTGTGTTGGCCATTGTACGCGGAGCAGAAGATGAACAAGGTATTCATGACCGAGGATATGGGTGTTGGGGTGGAGATGGAGGGGTACTAAACTGGTTTTGTAAAGGCCGAGGTTGTAGAGGCGAAGGTACGGCTGGTGATGGAGTCGGAGGAGGGGAGGCAGCTCAGGGTCCGAGCGGCGGCACGCATGAAAGAAGCAGCGGCAGCAATGGAGGCCGGTGGCTCGTCACAGGCAGCTTTTGTCCAGTTCTTGGCAGATGTTAGGAGTTTTAGACGAAAGGTTCGCAGGCTATGATATTTAGCAGCTTTTGTGCCTTTGTTAGATTTTAGTAAATTATGTACTCTATCATTGCTGTCGCCATCCTTTTATTGTTTCTTGGACCACCGTCTTTTATAGGTAAAAATTTTCGATAGGGTACTAGAGAAACATGTTACACCCCTATTAACTTAAGGGGTGCCATAGTTTGCCACCTCAGACCTTTGGCAAACTGTGGCTGTCATAGAAAGTTTGGCAAGAAAAATTAAAGTCACACTTATGACAAAGTTTGGCAAGAAATGAGTAGACGATGTGTGGGGTACGATGATGCTAAGAAAGTCCGACACATCATAGTTGTGGCAGAGAGCCAAACATTTGATCAAAAAGGGTTCTTTGGATTGGTATCATTATAATTTTCGAAATTTTGAGATATACCATTACAATTCATGTAATCTGAATTCTACTGTTACAATTTAACGTTCCACTGGTCATTGCCATTCTCACGTCTTCCGCTGTTTGGGCCCATTGTCAAGAGTACACGTACTGTGTGCTATAGTCTTGCTCTTTCTCCACCATGGACCCCATCGGCCACTGTGGACCTAGGATTTTAATGTTGGGTATGCCCACCTATAGACAACGTGCCGATGCGCTCAGGTGGTCGAGGGGGCCGAGGCCAGGCTGAGCCAAGCAGAAAGCGCTCGTCGCTTAAGCAGGCGCCTGACAGTGTCTAGCGGAGCTGGAGCTGCAAGCGCAAGCCGTGACAGATGGTGGTCTCAGCAGGAGGGCAATGACACAAGGTGGGGGTGGTGCAACACTGCCTATAACCACTTGCCCTAGGGTTCCCCACAACCGGTGTTTGTTTGCCTGATCGATACAGTGTTATGTGAGAGCGTAGCTCTCATCTTGTCTGCATGTCTGGATGAGGGAAGGGGATTTCATGGATGAGTCGAGGGCCGAGGGGGTGTGGGAATGCTAATTGGTAAAGGCACATGAGCCATCGGATTTGTACTGTAGGCTCGGATGTGGGCTGCTTTGCGTTTGGTGGTAAATCAGAGCCTGAAAATAATAGAAACTAATAATTTGAGTCCATAATTATATTATACATTTGTATCCATCTGCAAATTTCTAAAATTTTGGTCAAAATGTATGGTACGCCTAGGAATACCCAACGTTGCCCTAACAATAGTGAACGTGACCTTGGCCTTAGTCCACATCTAATCCAATACGCACATTGCCACCATAATGGTGGGCCAACTTAGTCAGTGTCAAATGCTTGACCTCCAAGCTTGCTTTGCACCCAATGCCACGATGGTGGTGGGCAACCTTAGTCGACATCAAATCCATGACCGCCTCGCTTGCTCTTGTGTCCAAGGCCACCACTAGTGTTTGTGACCGTCCCAAGAAACTAGCTCGATCGTGCCTCGCTGGGAGGGAAGGGGCAATCGCCTCATGAGGAGGATAAGCTTTGCCCTATGATCATTGTGTCCATCGTCAATGAGGACATTGCTAGCATCAATATTGCTCATGTACATGTACCACATCAAGAGAGGCGACAACATCAGGAGTAGGATCCAATGTCATCTCCATAGCAAAAGAACACCCAAGGAATCAATAGTGGGGTCAAGTGATGCTTGACATCACTCTGTGCATGGGCCATGTCGCCATGTGTGGGTTGAAAAATGTAGTGGATGCACTACCATGAGGGTAGAGCTAGGCACAAAGGATGGCTGACATGATGCATGTGGGTAGAGCTCATAAGCACAAAAAAATTGATTTAGCTAACTTATATATAGTTTATAGCTTGGTTGTACTTGGTAATATAAGTAACATAGGAATCTTTTTACTCACTCTCCCTCTCTCACTACATTGTCTACTCTTTATCTAGTTACCTTCCCCTGATCTTCACCATAGCATACCATTATCATTACAACCCTAAGGCAACACTAGTTATTTACTCCTGACTAAGGTTGTGTAATGGTTTGAGAACTTAGTGATGAAGTCTAACAAAGGGGTAAGTTAATTCCTAGGAAACTAAGGTACGACTTGCTCGGTGCCTCAGGGGCTATACACATGGGGAATGCTCACCTGTACCTCCAGTGTAGTTAGGATGAGCCTGAGAACACCTGTGACCGTTGCTCAGTGCTTAGGTTCTCAGCCACCACCCTGGTGTATCGAATAATGGGAACCTGAGGCTGGCCTGTGCTTTGACAACTACTTAGTTTGCAACCGACATCTCACATAAGCCAGCTTAAGAATTTGTTAGGCACCTAGAGCTGTATGGCACAACGATATTGCACTATTTGACCATTCAAACGTGACATTGTCGGCTACCCCTCATCAGGGTCACATAGTAGGCATGGCGCATAGACTTGCTCACCAAGCTCCAAAGGGTAGTGGGCTCCAGGGCCGCTCGGTACCCCTTTGGTCTGAAGGAGGCTCCTTGCTCACCAAGGAAGCCTTAAGAAGGGTCACTTAGGGGAGGTTGCACAATAGTAGGCAACCCCAGATGGTCAAGTGCTAGACTGTGGTAGCAGCGCCAGGGGGTGGTTTCAACATTGTCAACCCGCTCCTTGATGATAAAAAAGCACCAAAAGATGCTAGTGAAGGATGATAGACACCTAGCGTAAAAACCTTAGGCTAGAACCAAAACTAACATGTACACTTAGTCATAAGGAATCCTATTTATCATTTTAGTAATACAATTTCCCATGGGAAAATATAAGTATGACCTCAAGTAGTCCCAAGCGGAGTGTTATGTGAACTTGTAGAAATATCCAGTAGACATAAGAAATGTCAATAGCATTCAATAGGTGACAAAGCCCCTAAGGGAGTTCCAATTGGGAAACCCTGATCGTAGAAGTTATGGACGTCACCACCACATGAACCCTTGCAAGTAGCAAGGTAGGCACCTAAGCATTTCTAACTTGTTTGCAAGTTTGCATTATTTTCCTAATCATTAAGTATATGCATTGCTATGTAACGACTAGAACAATAATTGCTTACTTGAGCTTTTCATCCTTGTACTTGATCCAATGCCTTAAAACAATGTTTGTCTACTACAACCAATGTAGTGGGAGAGGTAGATGATGGTTTGTTGAGATGCATGGAGAGTGGCAGACCCATGTGTTCTATTATTTAAAGACTTCCGGTCATAACTTTGTGATGTTCTACTTTTGAGGCGATGTGAACTTATTGTATGTTGTGATGATATCCTTTCCATGCATCCGCACGATCCTAGGTGAAGGTTGGTTTTGTACATCATATGGGTATGGCCAATTAATTTTGTTTTCTAACTAATGGTAGTCATAAATTGCTTGCTTGAGCTTTTCATCCTTGTACTTGATCCAATGCCTTAAAACATTGTTTGTTTACTAAAAAAATACATGCTTAGTTTTCTTAGATGATAAAAATAGACGAGATGACTAGTTTCTCATCTCTCACATGGTTAGGGCATGCTTGTATAGTAAGCAACATAAATTGCATATATATATGATCTAAAGGTTGACCAAAATGATGAAAATGAATCAAGGGGCTAGTGAATGTTGGACCATGGCAAGACAGGTGAGGAACTGAATGGTTTAGGTCACTAGATTGGTTCTGGATGATGTGCACATATATGTGGTAGTAAGACATGAATACACTTGTACAAATCACTTGTCATATATGGGTGTGGCAAGACAAGTACTTCAGTGCAACCAACTTTCCTGTGGATCCTCGATTTGGCACGAGGTGTGGTGTGGCGTAGCTAGAACCTCAGGCCATCGTAAAACCATTTGTGGGCATCTTAGGACAAACTAGGGAAAGGTTGAGACATCAAGGTATCCTTTATGTACCACCGGATTGTATAAGTGATATATCGCTTGCCTCTAGTACGGTTAATGTGTACATTCCACCTTTGCAGAGGTTTTGAATTTTATGCTATAAGTTCTACTCTTGATATGGACTAGTAACAGAGAAAAACATTTTGAAGACAATTGCAAATTGCTTGCATTTCCTTAAACGTGCTCTGCTTTCCATGTTTATAAGGTCACATTTTCATTCTGTATAAAATGACTTTATGCAAAACAAATTACAATCCTTGCTAATGAACCAAATGCATAATCCTTGTTAATATATTGGGTCTGTGCTATTGAGAACTACCGAGCACTCACCATGTAATTGTTTAAGTCTTGTAGGTAACAGAGCCCCTGCCTATGATTTCTTCTATACACCAAAGTCTTGTCCTCCGAGGACCAGTAGTGGTAGAGGATGGTTCATTGCGATGCATGGAGAGTGGCAGACCCATGTATTCTATTATTTAAAGACTTCCGGTCATAACTTTGTGATGTTCTACTTTTGATGCGATGTGAACTATTGTATGTTGTGATGATATCCTTTCCATGCATCCGCGCGATCCCGGGTGAAGGTTGGTTTAGTACATCATATGGGTATGGCCAATTAATTTTGTTTTCTAACTAATGGTAGTCATAAATTTCTTACTTGAGCTTTTCATCCTTGTACTTGATCCAATGCCTTAAAACACTGTTTGTTTACTAAAAATCCATGCTTAGTTTTCTTAGATGATAGAAATAGAGGTGATGACTAGTTTCAAATCTCTCACGTGGTTAGGGCATGCTTGTACAGTAAGCAACATAAATTACATATATATATGATCTAAAGGTTGACCAAAATGATGAAAATGAATCAAGGGGCTAGTGAAGGTTGGACCATGGCAAGACATGTGAGGTATTGAATGGTTTAGCTCTCTGGATTGGTTATGGATGATGTTCATATGTGGTAGTAAGACATGAATAAACTTGTACAAATCACTTGTCATATATGGGTGTGGCAAGACAAGTACTTCATTGCAAACCAACTTTCCTGTGGATCCTCGATTTGGCACGAGGTGTGGTGTGGGTGTAGCTAGAGCCTCAGGCCATCGTCAAACCATTTGTGGGCATCCTAGGACAAAATAGGGAAAGGTTGAGACATCGAGGTATCCTTTATGTACCACCAGATTGTTTAAGCGATATATCGCTTGCCTCTAGTGGGGTTAATGTCTACATTCCCCCTTTGCAGAGTTTCGAATTTTATGCTATAAGTTCTACTCTTGATATGGACTAGTAACAGAGAAAAACACTTTGAAGACAATTGCAAAATGCTTGCATTTCCTTAAACGTGCTCTGTTTTCCAAGTTTATAAGGTCACATTTTCATTCTTGTATAAAATGACTTTATGCAAAACCAATTACAATCCTTGCTAATGAACCAAATGCATAATCCTTGTTAATATATTGGGTATGTGCTGTTGAGAACTACCGAGCACTCACCATGTAATTGTTTAAGTCTTGTAGGTAACAGAGCCCCTGCCTATGATTTCTTCTATACACCAAAGTCCTGTCCTCCGAGGACTAGTAGTGGTAGAGGATGGTCATTGTGATGCATGGAGAGTGTCAGACCCATGTGTTCTATTATTTAAAGACTTCCGGTCGTAACTTTGTGATGTTCTACTTTTGATGCGATGTGAACTTATTGTATGTTGTGATGACATCCTTTCCATGCATCCGCGCGCGATCCTGGGTGAAGGTTGGTTTAGTACATCATATCGGTATGGCCAATTAATTTTGTTTTCTAACTAATGGTAGTCAATAGAAGACTAATCAGTTAGGTAGTCTACCTGAAAGGGGACAATCCTGACATATGATGTTTTGAATAAACTACAAGCTGCAAGTCATCCAGATAATTGTGCAACAAATTGTATGTTTGGATGCATGTATATGTTTATCAGTACCGCGGTCCTCAAATAACTCAATCTCTAGACTCGTATTAAGTCGGAATTTCTTTTATGTTTGATCTAGTTTATTGAAAAGAGCATAAATATTTTACAACATCAAAAAAATATATTATGAAAATATATTTTAGGTTGTATCTAATGATACTAATTGAGTGTGATGAATCCTCCAGATGCCCTTTTCTTTCTTTATTTATTTTTGCTTAAGAGAACTCTAAGAATTAATTTATCCATGAATTGGTGGGACGCTAGTTATGTTATATTCATGGAAAATCTTGAAAGGTAACATTCAAGGTGTACCGACAGGAAAATTCAAAAACCAACACAAATTCTATTTCTCTGACGCTCTAGTTCAGTCAGTGTTCTCCTGTCCATAAAAAATCATTTTATATTTTTTCTGTCGGTATTCGCAATTTCCATGTTGGTTTCTAACCGACGGGAAATTTTCAATTTCCACTAGTGGCGAATCCTTGAAGCGACAATAGTGATGTTAGGAAATTAGGGAGTAACTTTAAGACATTGGATGGCATGCAAAAGGGAGGGTGCACCTTTCAGTGAAGAAAGATTATGTGACTACCGAAAATTAAACACTAGACTGAAGACTCGATATGCGTAGAGAGGAAGTTTCCACGGGGCCGAAGTTTTCAACAATAGATACGATGCATCAGCTTAGTTGTAGACTTTTCGCACCTATAAAACTTTCCAGGTCCTGCTGTCCTCTTGACCAATGATGTGTCAGTGTTCTAAGCATTTTACAAGTCACCAGTCACCAATATTTACTTGTGGACTTACATCAAACGAGGGAATATTCGTTTGCAGACTAATCAAACAACGGCAAGACCAATGACCTGACAGAAAAATTTGGGCCTGTTTGAATCCCTTAGCGCTAAAAATTAGGTAGCTATAATAACTAACTGCTGCTATTGTTTAGCTAGCTAAATTTTTAGGTAGCAAACTACACACGCTATACCTTTGAGCTCATGCAAGACAAGATGTTAAGTGTTCAATCTTGCACAAACTCAGTGGTTAGCTAGTGGGTTCTGATGGTGTTCTTTTTACAGTTTTTATGCCCATTTTAAAATTTCTACAAAAAAAATACTTTGGGCCAGTAGTGTCAACCATCTCTAGAAATCAATTTTAAAGAACAACAAATATCTCATTTATAGAGATGCTTGATTAGAAACTGTTGGAGGTACCACCCCTACCCCTAGTAATGATTTTAACACATCCCAAAAAATATATTATGCAGGAGTGGAGAATATTAAGATGATGATAGAGAGGGACTCGGCTTCAATTTATATTTGTACTAAGAACAGACTGAGAAATAAGAAAATTAATTAGGAAACTCAAATCTCAGCAAGTAGGATTTGGACGAGAGTGAATCGTGGCCCTGATGTAGAATAAAATGAATTGGCATTCCATGAAATTCTGGAGCTGCTTAAAGAATTATTTAAACAGGTACAAGATTTCAATGTCAATTTCAATTTCAAAGTTAACTTCAGATTCCCATGGGACTAAATTATAGTAATGGCGTAGATTTCATCATCACTAAGGTATAAGTGGCCATCTTTTCGTAGCATGAAGTACACACTGGGCATGGGTTAGGTAGTACAGTTCGATGCTAATATAACTTATTAACTTTTATGCATATCTCCATGTTAGATCTAGAAGGAATCCTTATAGAGAGAAAAAAAACTGAGTTTTCTCATTCACACCGGCAAATAGGCGCCTTCAGAAAAAAAAAACTTGCATGATGCCATGATGGGCTAGCTCCTTAGTGGAAGTTATAAATTCCTTAGCAGAGGTGCCAAGTTTCAGTACAGCTAGAGTTTGTTGCATCGACGCAGCTTCCAGCTAGCTCCCCCTTCTCTTCCCCTTCTAGTCGTAGCTATGTTCTTCCTTCTGAAACTGATGCTGCTTGGCCTTAACTTTGCATCTTCATTTGCAAGTGATAATCCCAAGTTTGCCTACACTGGTTTTTCCAACACTAACCTCGAGCTCGATGGTACGGCCTTCATCACCGGAAACGGCTTACTTGAGCTGGCCAATGGCATGGCCACGAGTAAAGGCCATGCTTTCTTTCCTGATGAATTGCACTTCCGCAAATCCCACAATAGCACCACCAGCACGGTGCAATCCTTCTCCGCCTTCTTCATATTTGGGATCATCTCGGTCTACAAAGACCTCAGCAGCCATGGCCTGGCCATGCTCATTTCGCCAGGCAAGAACTTCTCTGCTGCGACGCCTGTTGGCTACTTGGGTCTCTTCAACGCTCAGAACGACGGCAGTGGTACCAACCATGTCTTCGCTCTTGAGCTCGATACCTACCTAAATAGTGAGTTTCAAGACATTAACAACAACCATATTGGCATGAACATCAATGGTCTTCACTCCGTCAAATCTCATGTTGCTGTCTTCTACCATGACAAAAATGGAACAACTGAGTTCGAGAACCTGACCCTTTGTAGCCAAGAGGCGATGCAGGTGTGGGTGGACTACGATAGTGAGAACACACAGATCAGTTGCACTCTAGCTCCTCTCAATATGGCAAAACCGAAAACTCCAACGGTCTCAACGTCCTACAATCTGTCAACCGTGCTCACAGATGTGGCATATATTGGCTTCTCATCTTCTACAGGAAAGATAAACACAAGGCACTATGTGCTTGGCTGGAGCTTTGCCATGAATGGCCCTGCGCCTGCTATCAACACCTCCATTTTGCCAAAGTTGCCTATTGCACATTTAAAGTCTCACCGTCCAGTCCTGGAGATTGTTTTACCAGTTGCAACAGCTGTGCTTCTTGTCACTGCTGGTGCCATTATTTTCCTATGGGTCAGGAGGCATATCAGGTATGCCGAATTAAGGGAAGACTGGGAGGTCGAATTCGGCCCGCATAGGTTCTCATATAAGGATTTGTTTTGCGCAACAGAAGGATTTAAGGACAAAAACCTCCTAGGGACTGGAGGATTCGGAAGGGTATACAAGGGAGTGTTGCCACGGTCCAAACTAAAGGTAGCTGTGAAGAAAGTATCGCATGATTCAAAACAAGGTATGAAGGAATTCATTGCTGAAGTTGTTAGCATTGGCCGCCTCCAGCACCGTAATCTTGTGAAATTGCTTGGGTATTGTCGGCGTAAAGGTGAGCTCCTTTTAGTATATGACTACATGACCAACGGAAGCCTTGATAAGTATTTGTATGGGAATCAGGTTATGGCCACACTGGATTGGTCTCAAAGGTTTCACATCATTAAGGGTATAGGGTGTAGTTTGCTGTATCTCCATGAGGAATGGGAGAAAGTAGTTATTCATCGCGACATCAAGGCAAGCAACGTTCTCCTTGACGATGAGATGAATGGAAGGTTAGGTGATTTTGGTCTTGCAAGATTGTATGACCACGGCGTTGATCCACAAACCACACATGTGGTTGGCACCATAGGATATTTAGCTCCTGAACTAGCACGTACTGGCAAGGCTACGCCTCTTACAGATGTGTTTGCCTTCGGTGTGTTCATTCTTGAGGTCACATGTGGGCGAAGGCCTATCGAACATAATGCACAGCATAACCGGCCCATGCTCTTTGATTGGGTGTTCCAACATTTGCAGAATGGATCACTTATTGATACAATCGACAATAGGCTCAAAGGGGACTACAATGTCGATGAGGCATGCTTGGCACTGAAGTTGGGATTGTTATGCTCACACCCATTTGCCAATGCAAGGCCAAGCATGCGGCAAGTCATGCAGTACCTACATGGCGATGTATCACCTCCAGAATTAACGCCCACTCACGAAAGTTTTGAAGCCTTGGCCTTGATGCAAGAAGATGGGTTCGATCCATACATCATGTCGTATCCTTCATCGACAGCAAGCATTGGCACAATTTCGGCCACCATGTCTCAAGGAAGATGATATGCATGATCATGGGAGTGTTTGTGTATATCTTGCATGTATACAGTATGAGAATTAGCTCTCCTTTTTTAGTTACAGTGCCTCCGCATTTATAGTGATAGGTAAACTGTGATGTAAATTTTCCATCTCCATCCTAAATACTAGTATGTTCCTATAATTAATATTGAAGGGTGAAATCAATAGTGCCACGTTTAATTTCAAGGACAGCTCCATGAATCACTATCGGATCCAAACCAGTATCACTATCGAATTGGCATCCTCCACAGGGTATGTGAATAGTGTTAGATTTGCCTATTACTACCGCTGGTTTCTAGAAGGAGGGCAGGGGCCCATGACAGTACCCCTGTGTAGGATGTATTCCATATTGCAGTCGGCACCGCTTCGTGTATTCATCGTATTCACCTCTTCACGATCGCGACTGGCTAGTGGTAGGGCGCGACGCGACTGCGCGATTGGCTGAGCGCAGCTTGGTGCGGCGGCGGTGGAGCAGGCCGAGCGGCCGTTCGGCGACCGGCTGTGCAGGAGCAGGACACGCAAACGGATCATGGCGGCGTGGCGTGGCCAGGAGCATGGCAGGCGCACGGACGAGGACTGAGGACGTCCCTCTTCACGGCGAAGGTAAGCCTCTAAAATAAACAAATCAATTTCATTGCAGTTCACTAGTTCAGTACTTCAATCTTTATTACATTATCATCTAATCCATACAATACAGGCATCAAGAAACTGAAACCAATAATTGATCCATCGATTTAATTGTTTAATTCAAGGCACATAGGAACAGGCCGTAGGCTACATATTTTTTTATTTCTAAACTTAAGTCATTCCATATTACCATGAGACTGGTAGGGTTCTCTAATTTCTAAAATTTTATTTAAATGTATTTTTTGAAGATATTAGATGTCGCCTAAGAAACATTGTTTGGTGCTTGGAAAAGAGAAAAACAAAAGGATCAATTCACAAAATCACAAAGGGTGCCATACATAAGTTTGTAGAAAAAACATTAGATCGCCGGGCCCTTATTGTCATGCTTGTCCAAGGGCCTTAGAAATTGTTGGGACGGCCCTGAGGCTAGCCTGACAATTAGAGTATGATACTCACTGATGGTCAATGATGGCATTAACTAGATAGTGACCTTCATTTTCTGGCATTAACTAGAAGATAACAGAAGCACTGTTTCATAGGAAATTTGTAGCGACGGTGTACAGATGTCATGGAATTAGATAATATTTTATAAGAGAACTTGTAAAAGGGAGAGTCTATCTTCAAACAAGATTAGGTGAGGACGAAAATGAAATCAAAACTAGACGGAAGACTGGATGTGCGTTGATTAGGAACCAGAGGAAATTTCCAGGAAGTTTACGACACAATTATAAGTCTTTTTCACATAGAGTATTTTGGTATAATAATCGACTAATTATGTTCTCTGTCTGACGTTTGCGTGGGCGATTCGAACCATGCTCTCCAGCCTCGAGCTGCTGCGCGCTGTAGCCACTAAAGTTGTGAAACGTTTGCTAGGTATACCCACAACCCTATTTAATGAAGATAAATAGGAAAAATACATACTAATTAATCACTCCTTAATATTTTATAACTTAGCTTTATAGGTATAGAGGGAGTACTAATTAACCATGCTCACCGGTACACATGCTCAACGGTCATTACTATTAGTACTTGACGTGTAAACCAAAGGAGGGAACTGTCGGTAACCGGGGGTTCAGACAGAGTGACTAGTAATTAGATGCGCGTACGCGGACTTTGATGGATGCACGGCGGACACGAGATTTATACCGGTTCGGAAAGAATCCCTACATCGAGTCTGAGCGTGAGCTCGTGTTGCTATGCATCAAACTTGTAGCAGGGGTGTACAAGCGGTCGAGAGAGGGAGTAGGATCCCAAGTCTCTAGAGAGAGAGGGAGGGGGAGAGAGAGAGCCTGCACGGTCCTGGCTTGAGCAGCTAGGAGGCGTGGCTTGAATCCGAGAGACAAGGCTTGAGATGGGAAGGGTCCCTTCCTCCCCTTTTATAGACCAAGAGGAGGGCAAGGTTACAATCTTGGGCTAGAAGGAACCGGCTAGCAAGAAGGAGAATGAGGGGCAAAAGAGTACATCAAGAGAAAGGAAAAAAATTATGTCCTCCATAGTGCTTCCTCCGTCTTCTCCGGGTGGACGGTGGGGCAGGTGGCGTGATGACTTGAAGGTTGGCCGCTCCTTGCGCTGCGACGTGATGCACCTTTCTTTGACCTGCGTCATGAGTACCGATGGCGTGGGCACCGGCGTGGTGGGCACTATTAGGGGTACCCTACTTAATTATTATGGGTTAGGCGGCACAGTACAGGTGAAAAGACAAGTGGCCATGCCCAAGGCCATACCCTTGGTACAGGCGGCACACCCCATCCCATCGTTGCTGGGATGAGAGAAGGCAAGACTTAGAAGTGGGCGTCGCGGGCCCTCCTGGTCAGCGAATGGAGCCTCAAGAGCACTAGGGCACAACGGCTCTAGGATGATGTCATGCCGCTCGGGCGGGACAGAACGATCTGCTCGACCAGCACTAAATCTTGCGGACCTACCGGTGGGCCACCCTATATGTCTGGTGCCTGAGCTGGCCGAGATGGGCCATCCAAGGCTTATTTGAACCACCGTAGGCCGAGGCCTTGATTAGGCCTTTAGACTAAGTACATCCTGGTGTACTTAGTGAATTAATCCTTGGGTTTGGGATACGCGTTTGATAGACCCCCAATAGTAGCCCCCGAGCTCATGGAGGAAAAAGGATTTTTTTCTCCATTTGCTGATTTTGAGTTGTGTCGATTCCTCATCTTGAAGAACTCGTTGGTCGGTGGTTAAGTTATTCCGGTTGGTGCACGCGAGCACACCCGCTAGGTTTAGCCCACGAGGCCTTGAAGGAAGTGATTCATTCAAGGGCTTAATCAGACGGCTAATGAGAGAGCAGCATCGTTGCTTTGACTATTCACTTGGTCAGGTTTGCTTGGTTTACCTTTGCAGCCCCGGGCCACTTCGTTCGGACGGATCCATCTAAGGGTTCACCTTTGAGCATTCGGTGCCCAGCATATTTGTGCTTAGGTTGATTGGAGTTCTATCATGGCCATCTAGGTTCTAGGTTCCAATTCCTCCTGGGCCATAGGGCCTACCATGACAGGGCGTAGGGGTAAAAAAAAATTTTACCACGAGTGTGATTCCCGAAATATTCGAGACTTGACATGACGCTCCCACATCCGTAGTAAATGCGGGTGGTTCAATTGCACACCCTTTTCCCTATTGCCTTCACCTCAGTTCCTTGCCCAAGGTAGATCTGTTCCCCCTCCCTCCCCCTTTTGCCCCTTCCTTCCCAGAAAATGCTCAATCGGGGGAGCGCATACCTTGCTTTCGCCACCGTAATCGCCCCTACAACCACCACACGTTGTCCCATACCCTCCTGCCCAAATGGAGCCATGGCCCTGCTCCTCCTTCTCGGTGAAGGACGAGGAGCTCCTTATCAACGAGGGGTACCTGTCCCCCATGGTGGACCCGCTGTAGCCAAAGTGGATTATCCCAGAAAATGAAGATTTTCCGATCGATCGTCCTGGCTACATAGTGAGCTTCGCATGCTTTCATGAACCACCAAGCACCTTCGTCTGAGCCCTCCTCTACTATTGCGAACTTGAGCTGCAGAACCTCAATCCAAACTCCGTGACCCTGATTGTTGTCTTCATCGACCTCTTTGAGGGCTTCATGAGTATGGAGTCGAGCTTGGGCTTGTGGAAGCATTTCTTTTCCTCCTTCATTTTTCACAAAACATTGAGGTCAGGAGAGTCTGCTCTGGTTTGAATTGGGAGTTGTTCGTATGTTGCTTGTTGATACATCTTAATGTCAATATTTAACTATCAACCAATGCATAAAATGATGAAAAATGATTTATAAAGAATAGTTCTAGGGTTTAATCCTAATTAGTTCCATGAGTTTTGGTGTTCTCACTTGTTTTATAGGATAATCAACATTTTCTATCTAAAAGCATCTCAAATGATAAATCTGAGCATGCCATCGCGAAGAGCTCATCGAGATGATCAAAACGGGTATACACTTCACCATGATTGAAGTCCCGATGAGAAAGTCCATGTGTATTACGACTTGGAATACTCTAGACGACACCGGAATCATCACCTTGCAAGGAGTTTTAAGGACTAACCTAACAAATTCCATAGCTTTGGTAAATTGTGATTTTCTAGGGACTTATCAGAAAATGCCGAGAAAGAGTAGATGCTAAGGAATCGAATCAAAACATGTCGGATTTTAGCGAAACCAACTCTAGAAGATTCCAGAAAACACCAGAGGACACCGGAGTGAAGGAGGGGCCCACCTAGCATTGAGCCAGTTCGACCGACCTAGGTAGGGCCCACCTATCAGCTGTCCTCCTCTCACGTCATTCCATCGCCTTTGAGGTTCAATCTCCGCCGTTGTTCAAGTTGGTTTGATCCAAAGCCCTTGGTTCCTCGCTCTAGGCTATATAAGCAAGGCTAGACCCCCCGAAAGAGGATTCATCAGTTCCAGAAACCCTAATTTATTTTCTCCAGAAAGGATCAGAGCCCCCATTCAAGTAGAAGACTAGTACCCTCTAGTTAGGTTTATATCTAGTCTTATTTAGAACTACAAGCGAGAGAGAGGAAGAGATTTAGAAGGGACGGCCTATCGGACCTTCTTCAACATGTTGTACCTGCGGATTCAAGTTCTTCAAGAGCTTGGACCTAAAGATTTCTTTGGTGATCAACTTTCGTTCTTCATTAAGTTTCATATTGTTCTTATAGTTCTTTTGGTTTGCAACTCTTTTAAGAGTACTTTAATTCTAGTTGCTCTAGGGTTAAAGGAGTCATCATAATGTAAGAGTGGTGCTTTGACTTGATTGCTTGCATAATCTACCCTATGTTCTGGATTGATGGTAGCTCGTGAAGGTGACTCTTATAGCTTCGTTGAATCCTCTGTAGTCCATCTCCCATCTGTAGGCCGAGCAGGATAAGTTACCTAGGGAGCTCATACTCTGCTTATGAACCCTAATGTAATCCCCAACTAAACCGTAACCACAGACTTGCTAAGGAAGAATAGAACTAGACAGCCTTAGACATCCCCTTTATCTTTTAAGATCTCCTTGACTATGCTCAGGGGTCTTGAGCCCATGACTTAAAGGTTATTCACACCGTTCTCTAGGGTTTGATATGGTGAAGTGCTACAATGGTAATAGATTATCTGTGCACTTGTGGATAACGTTTGAGTGTGAGTAATTTATACCAACACGCTCCCGGGCTAACCAATACATTCCCATAGGGAGCATGATTTAATCCAACACGGGATGCCATCAGCGTTGGTTCTACCTGCGGAATGACATTGCGCATCCCCTTTCGACCTTCACGGGTCGCTACTTCGATGAGGCTCCTGAGAAGTGGGGGTACGGGCCATCGGAGCGGGAGAAACCGTCGATTCCTTCCTTGGTGCAATCGGTCCGGCGCTTGGCTCTCGCAATCATCACAGGGGGTGGCATCCTGTTCACTCTTCATGAGTGGAGGGGTGCTTCCCCTGATGTGTTGTGAGCGCCTTCGATGGGAGATGGTGCTAGGCGCTTTGCCAGCCGGAATGGTGCTGAGTGCGGAGCCCTAAGATTGCAAGGAGATCCAAAAATGGGTCGTCACGGCTTTGGGATCCGCTCCCTCCAACGACGAGCTCCTTCTTCATCTGCCTATGCAACCTAGCCATGAAGCAGTGGAAACAGTATTGCCTCTACCTTTTTTCTCCCCATTTCCAATCGTAGTTCATTCTCTATTTTGCCTCTCTGTTTTCTTCAGGGAAATCTCTACTACGTTAAGGACGTCTCTCCTCTTCTTACCATGAGTGAGAATAGGGAAGCAAACCATGCCCAGAATGAGGCAGAGAAGGCCCGTAAGATTGATAAGCAGAAGAAGACTATGGTGAAAGCTCAGAAGCATGAGCAAGAAATTTGATGCCAGCGTTGCAGGGAGGCAACTAAAGCGGGGTCACCGGAGTCGCCACTGGCGTCCGGGTGACTAATGCGTCTAGCCTGGAGCTGTAGAATGATTCTGATGAGGTGCTCGAGCTCAGTGTTGACTCCTTTTGTGTGTTTGCGGCAAAGGCTCCTATTCACCCGCATGCAGAGGAGGGAGGGTTCGTCTTCCTCTCTGAGCGTGTCCCTAGTTTCAGCACCGACGCTCTGGCCCGACGCCACCCTTTGCCCGGTGGTTCTCGAAGTTCCAAGCTAGGGTTTTGGTCCCTTTACCCGCAAGCAGACACGCCCAACATCATCCTAGTATGACTGTCGACTGCTCCTGGTCAAGCTGATGTCATCTGTAGGGTTATCGGAATACGCGCACCCTCGCTCGCCGCAAAGAAGAGGCTGTGAGTAGAAGTGCAATTTGTCTTCTCGCCATTCACGGGTGTCACGGACACCACGCGGTTGCAGGCTAAGGATCTGGCGAATGTCGATAGGACCATCCGGGTGCCTATGGCTCCTGCGTCCGTGTCCATGTTGAGCGATGCGACGGTGAGCGCCTCCAAAGTGGCACATAGCAGTGTGCCATGTTCCATAGGGAGAACCTCCCCCGTGACTACTCTAATTTTGGTAATCCGCATCTCTTCTTCAATGACATGCCATTTGAGGTTGTTCGGTGATGAGACGGTGGATGCTTGTCACCCGGGATCGCCGCGGGCGGCTGTTTTGCTTCGATACGCATGGAGGTGGTGTCGATGAAATCTCCTCGGCAGTCTACCACGGGATACCCCAAGGTAGTAGATTGCGGTGAGGGCACGCTAAGATCTACGATCTAGATGTGAGACACAAGACAAACAACCAGGACAACAAGGGTTTATCCAGGTTCAGGCCGCTCGAAAGCGTAATACCGGAGTACAAGGATTCCGATCAGATGAGATCAAAAGGTTAGATGATGATAAGGTGTGTTCTAGGGGGTCTTTGTCCGCTGTATATAGCCAGGGAACAAGGTTACATATCTAGGGTTTCCCTATAGTCGGTTACATTGTGCCGTATCCTTGAAGTACACGAACAGATCTAATCGACTAAGACTCCTTGCATGCCAATAAGCCTTCAGCACCCGTGCGGCCCACCGACCTGGGCGGTAGCAGACCACGGGCTTCGTCTTGTCGTCTAGCCCATGAATCAAGATGATGATGGACGAGCCTTCATCTTCTGGTTTGGGCCGTCTAGACCGAGCAACCCAAAGTCTTGCTGTGAGGGTATACGGGGTCTATACCCCCACAGCTAGTCCCCGAGCATCATGTATCTTGAGGGAATTGCCGTCTTGACCTATGCCGAGCAGTGTAGATGTAGACCATGTAGTGCCGACCAGCAAAGGTGCCAATCACGTAGTCTTGATCAGCATGGATGCTGACCATGTAGTGCTGATCAGCAAGGATGCTGACCATGTAGAACTGACCAGCGAGTGATGCTGACCGCGTAGTGCTGACCAGCATGGATGCTGACCACATAGTGCCAACCAGCGAAGCTTCATCCCGAGCAGTTTGTAATTCTGCTCCCAACCACAGCTTCCATCAAGGAAGGTCATCTGTCGAAAGATGCATGGTGTTCCAAGAAAAAGAAAAATATTTTCACGTCGTCTTAAGACATGGGCCCACATTAACACTTGACACAAAGTATCACTGTAATGCTAACATGGACAATCCATAAAGGTAAAAGCATCATACCAGAGATAAAGGATAAGCCCAAGTCACCGCGAGGTGACATGGGCCCACGTAGTCCCCAAGCTCGATAGAAGATAACAAATGTTGTATTGAGCTTTTTGAAGAAAAAAATCAACAGAAAAAATACCAGCCAAGTATAGTAAATGCTAAATACCCTTTCTAGAACCTAAGGACAGAATAGGCCCAAGTCACCATAAGGTGACGTGGGCCCACGTAGTCCCCAAACTCGATAGAAGATATGATATGTTGTATTGAGCTTTTTAGGAAAAGTCAAAAATAGCACTAACTTAACTGAAACTAGTATCAAAGGACTCGACGTGTTCCACCTATCTTGCAGTCCCTAGGTGTGGTCAGAACAAGCTACGGGCTCGACCAGGCCAAGGACACCGAGAGCCCGTGGTTCGCAACCATTACTGGGTGAGAAACTGTCGCGCAGTCCCAAGGCGTGCTCGGAACAGGTCACAGGATCGATCGGGTCAAGGACACCGAGAACCTGTGGTTCGCAAGCAACACTAGGTGAAGAACTGCCAAAATCAGTCCCCAGATTTTAGAAAAAAATCTAGGACAAATACGGAAAGGAATATATAATCTAAAACAAATCTGAGATAAATCCCCAGATTAGCAGCCACGTGCGCAACAACCAGGGTTGGACACACAATCGTGCGCATGGGAGGAACTAAAGTATCTCAGCCCACGCACGTACTTGGGACCAGGACAGCCCACCAAGCCGCGTCCACACGAGTCAAGCGGGGTCCAACCCTAGAAGTCAAAACGACGTCACCCGGTTAGTATAAATAGCAGGCGCTACCAGAGGGAATGGTTTTCGCATCGCATTCATTTCGACTCCCATTCTCTCCATTTTCTCGAGTGTTCCATCTGCCTACTCCCAGACAACCGCCACCATTCTTAATCCATCAAAGTGAATCCACCCGCCGCCGCAAGGCAACTGAGCGGATCTAGCGCATTTGCACCATCGCCATTTTCCACTTACCCCCGCAACCTACCATCCTCGGAGGAGATGGCGAGGATGGGAGCCAAGAAGACGGGGAAGGTCACTAGGTCCGAAGCACCGAGATCGCAATGGCAGCAGTTGACCTCCACGCTGGAGTCGCTGCAAGCACTCGCCGAGGAGGGCTTGCTGCCGTCGTACGAGATGGAGGCATGGCATGAGCCACGAGGTGAGGATTCCCCCCATCCCCGAGATGGGGAATTTGTAGTTTTTGAAGATATGGTAACACGGGGATTAGGGGTACTCATGAATAGGTTCCTCCGTGACCTGTGCATCTATTGGGTGATTTTGATCTGCAATCTATATCCCAACTCCATTCTTTCCATTTCCATCTTCGTTGCCTACTGCGAGATGTTCCTGGGCATCAACCCCCACTTCAACCATTTCCGCCACTTCTTTCTACTGAGAAAGAAGGGGGCTGAATCGGGAGGGTCCCAAGTCGCTGGTGGGTGCTATGTGCGTCTTCGCAACAGGATGAAGGCGCACTGGCTAGGGAGCTGGTACCAATCGGCTACCAAGGGATGGAATACTCGTTGGTTCTATATGAGCCAGGATGTGGAAGGGAGAAGAGTGCACTGTGACATGACGTAGGTGCTGGAGTACAACATAAGGTGGTCAGATCCACCAACTCTAGATGATATGCATCAGGTGAATGAGCTGCTGACCTTGACTGACAACAAGATTATCAATGGAGCACTGGTGGCGGGGACGTGGTTGACACACCGGATCCAGCCGTGCAAGGAGCAGGTGAACTGCTTGTATGAGTATGCTGGCTGGGCTGACCCTGCACGAGAGACCCGAGAGAGGACGACGCCAGAGGAGGTGACCCAGCGTATGCCCTCGTTTTTTGAGAAATTCGACCCGGCCACCGGCTTCCCAAAAACACGTGCACTACCGTACGACCTTTCCCGACCACCACCAGAGGTAAGCCGACCAGTTCCACACTTTGTTTTGATTAGTGCACACTGGTATGTGATGATGTCTGTATAACATGGATCATCTGACTATCAAACATTACTTCGACAGGATTGAAAGATCTTTGTTTCTGCCATGCCGGTGGAGCCATGGCCTCAGCGTGAGGCGTAGGCCAACCAGCGCAAAACCAATGAGTCCTGCTATCAAAGCAGGGCTCAAGCTGGGCGGGAGACGACTGATGTCTCCAGCCCTGATGATGATGAAGTCCCTGCTACTCAGGCCAAGCACCGAGCAGCAGGTAAGCGGCCTATGGCAGAGGCCACCAAGCCAAAGAAACCCTCTACTCTGTTGTCCGAGGGCAAGTTGAGCCTGGACGGCAGAGTAGAAAGGGGCAAGAAAAGGGATGCCCCGACCACCCCAGAATCATCGGACGATGACCTTCTGACGCTGAACCAGCATCAAAGGAAACGTCAAGCCCAGATGCCTCCGACAGGGAGGACACCAGTGCCCTGGTCCACAACGACACACAGGAGGCCCGTGCGGGCCGGGCTGCCACCACCTTCTCCCCCTCAGCGGGGAAATACTGTCTCAACCACTCGGCCAAAACAGGCCAGGGCATCAGCACCGCCACCACCATCGCCGCCACCTGCGCCACACAGGGCGGCCATGTCTCTAGCTAAAATGGCTTTGTCCTCGGGGCACTGAGAGGAGGCAAGGGAGCCAACTTCTCCGGTAAACCCCATCGGAACGAGCCAAACTGGCAAGATATCAGACCGAGTCCCCCGGCGTGCCAGCGGGGTGACAGGTGGGGCCCTAGGCGCTCCAAGTGGGGAAACAACCCCATAGTTCAGAGGAGGGTTCCGGCGGTCAGCCGGGTAAGTGTCACCGAGCTCGCATATCTTGAATTTCATTGATTTGTGTTTGTCGTGAACAAAATATGATTGTAATGTGTCCTACAGCCATGTTCCTCTGTCCACGATGCCAACACCGCCACCCAGCCAGACCACCGCACCATCCGCTAAGCAGGTGAGGACTGGCGATGCGGCACAGTCCGTAGGGCACGGGGAGGGGGCCAGCAGCACTGTGACGCCAACGAGGCCAACCCCGACACCGACTCCGCATCCAGAGGGGCGGGTGGTGCCGTTCAGGCTGGTTACCACTGTGATGAGTCGGCTGCCGAAGTGCACGCCAGGCCAGGAGGGACCGAGCACATCAGCACATCCTAAGGTAGTCGAGGAGGTCCCTAGGGTGCTGAAGATGCCGCGCATCGACCTGCCCACACAACGCGTCTACACGTCACACAAGCTGGGGAAAGACAGCTTCATGTCGTATGAGGAGATTTTGGACGACGACATCAACGCGAGTGTCTAGGATGCGGTGGAGGTGCTGCTGGATAGGATCAAGATCTGATCGAGATTTGCTCGTATGTTCTGAGCGTGTCGTTGGGACACTAATTCACTGAGTAACCCATGGTGTATCCAGTCGCTGTAGGAGACCAACGCTCAGTGTGGCAAGACCATTGATTGGTTTAGGGTGACCTGGGAGGAATGCAAAACCCTCCGGGCAGCCAAAGATGATATGGAGGCATAGGCCTAGGTCTACTAGGAGAGTGACTCAGCACGAGGAGGAGATTGCCACTCTGCACTATAGGGTGGAGGCCCTGGAGGAGGACAACAAGAGTAAGTAGACCTCTCTCCCCCTTGTTGATCATTGCTGTGTATTTATGAGCGGGTCTTGTAGGACTGAGCGGCCAGAATGACACCATGGCTCAGGAGCTGGCCAACTTGCTGGCGCAAAAGGAGGCCGATGAGGAGCATGCCAAGGCGGACCAGGCATAGATTGTTGAGCTGAATGGTAAGTAGAACAATATAGAATTGTTGTGTGTAGTCTGCCACATACTGGACGGACCAGGATATGCCAACCACCATTTCTTTGTTGTTGTAGGCCTGTGTGGACGCTATCTGGCCCAGTTCTAGGTGCTGGAGGACTCCATCTCTGTTCTCCAAGGAAAGATGCGGTCCATGACTGACCATATTAAGCCCATATTAAGGGCCATCTTCCGAGGAGAAGAGCACCCTGCCGACCCCGTGGGCGAAGCAGTTGTCATCGCCGACCAGTGTAGGAGACTTTGGTCGGTGGTCCAGGGTTTTGTCGTAGAAGCTGGATGCTACGCAGTTGCAACTGCGCTTGCCGTGGTCCGCTCCAGATATCCAGAGGTGGAGCCAACAGAAGTCACGCTTGGGATCGCACCGGAGCTAACGGAGGCCACGTCCGAAGACCTTCAGGCTTCATCGATGCCTGCTACTACCGCCCTTGTTCATGACATGATCCTTATTGAAGATCCTGCACCGGGTGATGGTGGTCAGTAGGCTGTAAATAATGTTTGTATGTAAAGAACACTGTTTGTAAGTTGTACCGAGCAGGTGGTGCTCGGAAACGTTTTAGCCTTTTAATGCAGACAAGTTAGGCATGTTTAAGCGGGTGGTAAACATTTTGCCGTTTGCTTTTTTAGATGCATACTTCATGCATAGTTTGTTTTTTGAAAGATGTCATCAACTAAGTGTTGCCCCCACCCTCGAAGCAAGCTAACTCTGTCAGGTAACTTGGGATGCACTAGTGAACAGTGTAGCACCATCGGGATCACTAGGTACCTAGCATCGTTAGAGAGCGACTGCTAAATCTCCTAGTGCCATGTAGCATGGAGCTGTAACACATCGTAAGAGGCTTCGAGAAAGTACCTAGTCAAGCCATTCTCATCGGGCAGAAAACAAAGTTTAACTAAGACTTATGCAGGGCGCATGTATGACAGATGTGTGCATAAATATAGAATTGTGATAGGAAAAGAAAACAATGAAGGAAACTGTATTAAATATCTAAATAACAAAGATCTGGGTACATATCTTATTCTATGGATAGAAACGTATGAGGTGGTTGATGTGCAATGAATTGGACTTCTCAACACCCGTCATCATCTGCAGCCGATAGGACGTCGGGCGTGTGACAGCCTTGATCCTAAACAGCCCTTCCCATCTGGATGACCACTTGTGCAGACCATCTGTGTTCTAGATTCATTGTAACACCATGTCACCGACAACAAATAGCCTGCCTTTGATGTTGTGGTTATAGTAACGTCATACTGAAGCTAGGTATTTAGCTGTCCGAGCACAGGACTCGAGCGCTATCTCTTCCTTGGCGATGATATCGATTTCCCTAGCTTTGTTCGAGGCTGCTTTGTTGTAATGCTGGGCATGCAGTGAAAGGAGTGCGACCTTAGCTGGTAGGACAGCCTCGGATCAAAACACCATGAAGTACGAGGAAACTCCAGTGTTGCGACTGGGCTGGGTATGCAGTCCCCAGACTACAGCAGGTAATTCCTTGAGCCACCGACCAGGTTTAAGGTCCTTGTCGTCGTGGTATACCCGTTTGCGTAGGGCGTCGATAATCATACCGTTAGCTCGCTCACCTGTCCATTTTCTCGAGGATGAGCAATGGACACATATTTGACTTTGATGCCATTATCATCACAAAAGTCAAAAAAACTCGTCGCTGGTGAACTGAGAGCCTAAATCGGTGATGATGGTATTGGGTGTGCCAAACCGGTGGAAAACAACATCAAGGAACTATACCGTTTTCTCGGACGAGGCTTTCTTGATGGCTTTGTACTCAATCCATTTGGAGAATTTGTCGATAAGTACGAAGATACACGTGCGTCTACCAGGAGCCTTCTTGAAGGGACCGATCATGTCAAGTCCCCAGCATGAGAACAGCCAAGCAACTGGGATGGTCTGGAGTTCATGTGTAGGGACATGAATCTACTTGGCAAACATTTGGCTGTTTTTCCATCGACACACATAATCTTCTGCATCAGAAACGGCAGTCGGCCAGTAGAACCCTGCGTGGTAGGCTTTGCCGGCCAGCGTCCGAGATGCCGCATGGTTACCACAAGTGCCCGCGTGAATATTCTTTAGAAGTTTCAAACCCTCTGCCTGGGTGATGCATTTCTGGTAAATCACGGACCTTGGAGCCTTGCGCATCAGCTCACCGTTAACCATGAGGTAGGCATGGGCTCCGCGGACCAGCTGTTGAGCTTCGATCGTATCCTCCGAAACAAGGTGGTCATTCAGGTATCTAACAAAGGGCTCTCTCTAGTCGGGCTAAAGAGGCACTGCCTGCTCGGTTGACTCACCAACCAGCGGCCGCTCACTACCATCGCTAGATCCCTGCTGGCCAGGGTAGCTATCTTCCACCTCTTTTGCCTTGCCGCTGAGCGTCGCTACGAGCTGGTCGGTAGTGGTACTAGGTGCAGGTGCTTTGTAAGCCTGATCGGGGATCAAAGGCTTAATCAAATCTTCAACAAAAACACCAGGTGATACCTCGGCTCGAGATGATCTGAGCTTAGATAGCTCATTAGCACCTATGTTCTCGGCATGAGGTACATGGGTGAATTCCAATCCATAGAACTTATTCTCCAGCTTGCGAATCTCGGTAACATAGGCGTCCATCTTTTCATTGACTATTTCCCAGTCTTTGTTGACCTGATGGATGACCAGAGCAGAATCACCATAAACCAGGAGCCGTTTGATGCCTAGCTCAACTACAATGCGGAGGCCATGTAGGGCCGCTTCGTATTCGGCCACATTATTGGATGCCTTGAAGTGTATGCGCAAGATATAATGGAGCGTGTCCTTGGAAGGAGAGATGAAATAGACCCCTACCTCAGTGCCATCGATGTTCAGGGAACCATCAAAGTACATCTTCCAGTGGTCGGCAGATGTATCAGCCAGGGGTAGGTTGAGGTTCGACCACTCCATGATGAAATCGTCCAGGGCCTAAGACTTCACAGTATTGCGACTGTGGAAGCTCAGCGTGAACTCAAAGAGCTCTAATGCGTATTTTACAATACAGCCACTAACGTCTCTGTTGCGGAGAATGTCGCCAAGTGCAGCTTCTGTGACCACCGTGGCCTTGTAGGCTTGGAAGTAATGGAGGAGCTTTCATTTGGTGATCAGGAGCACGTATAACAGTTTCTGCACGTGGTTGTAGTGTTGTTTGGTTTTGTTAAGAACCTCGCTAACATAGTAGATTAGGTGTTGCGCCCCGTAGACATGCCTGGGTTCCTCACGCTCGAACACCATCACGATACTGACCATGTTAGTTGTGGCGGTGATATAGAGGAGAAGCTCCTCACCCTCTCGTGTGACCATGAGTACTGGGGGAGTTGCGAGATACTCCTTGAGCTATTTGAAGGCTTTGTCGGCCTCCTCCGTCCACTCGAATTTCTCTTTAGCCTTGAGCAGTTTGAAGAAGGGAAGCCCTTTTTCGCCCAAATGAGAGAACTAGTGGCTCAGGGCCGCCATGTAGTTGGTAAGTTTCTGAATGTCTTTGACGCTTCTTGGTGGTTGCAGGTCCAGCACAATTTGAAACTTCTCGGGATTTGGGCGTATGCTGTCCTGGTTGATGACGTTGCCGAGCAGGATCCCAGAAGGGACTCCAAAGATGCACTTGTTCAGATTTAGTTTCCACTAAAAGTTGTTGAGGGCCACGAAGGTCCACTGGAGATTAGCAACCAGTGTGTGGGACTCCATGGTCTTCACCACCACGTCATCTACATACGCCTCGACAAGGTCGCCGGTGATCTCGTGCTCGAGACAGGTCTGGATGGCCCGCTGGTAAGTGCTCTGGCGTTCTTGAGGCTGAACAACATGGTCATGTAGCAGAAAGCATCGAAGGGGGTAACGAAGGCGGTCTTCTCCTGGTCCTCCTTTTTGAGGGATATTTGATGATAGCCTGAGTAGCAATCTAGAAAAGAGAGCAACTCATAACCTACAGTAGAGTCTACAACCTCGTCGATTCGAGAGAGATTGAAAGCCTGTTTAGGGTAGTGTTTGTTGAGATCGGTGTAATCAACGCACATTCTCCATTCATTATTCTTTTTGAGTACAAGAACCGGATTGGCTAACCACTCTGAGTGATACACCTCTTTGATAAAGCCAGCTACCAGAAGCTTGGCTACTTCTACCCTTGCGGTCACGAGCGAACCATCGCATTTTCTGCTTGATCAGTTTGGCGGTCTTCGAGACGTCAAGGTAGTGCTGGGCCTTTCCCTCGGGACACCTGGCATGTCGGCGGGTTTCCACGTGAACACGCTGATGTGCTCTCGAAGGAATTGGATGAGCGTGTCTTCCTATTTAGGGAGAAGGATAGCCCTGATCTTGGTGGTCTTTGAGGGGTCATTTGGGTCGAGCTGGATCAACTTGTGCTGCCTGACCTTGTTGGAAGGTCGCCGAGCAGACCCGACTAGAACCTCAAGCTCCACAGGGGGCATCTCCTTGACACCCAAGCTAGTGTGCTCCATGGCGTGCTTCAACTCCTCGAACTCCGTGGTAGCATAGGCATCAGACTCGCACACACAGGCCGTGAAGACATTACCGCACAGGGACAGGACACCCTGCTCAGTTGGGAGCTTTAACATGAGGTACCCATAATGGGGAACAGTCATGAACTTAGCGATCCCTAGTCAGCCAAGGATGGCATGCTATATGCCCTCAAAGTCAGCCACAATGAAAGTGATGTGGTCGATGCGGAGGTGCTGCTTCATCCCAAACTGAACGGGCAATGTGATCTACTCCAGAGGGTATGAGGGTTTGCCCGGCATCATGCCCCAAAATAGAGATTCGTATGGCTTGAGGTTTTCCTACTTCAACCCTAGCTCCTTGAAGGCCGAATAGAACAGAATGTTCATGGCGCTGCCACCATCAATAAGCACTTTCTCAAATCAGACGCCGTCTATTACCGATTCAAGGACCAGCGGGACACGATCGGCATCGGGGATTTTGGCCCACATATTGTTGCGGCTGAACAATATGGGCTGCTCAGACCAGGCGAGCACCTTGACATCCGCAACGAAGTCATCAGTCTCCTGAATAGCCACGATGGCACGCGTTAGCAGCTTCTTGACGCGGGCGTTCTCTAGTCCGACCTTGCCACCAAAGATGACAGCAGTCACATTCTTCATGGGATCCCTATAGGCGTGCCATGGGTTCACATCTTGAGCTTCTTCCTCATCGGCATCCTCTTGCTGGACGGGGTTCTTAGCCTTGGCTTTGGGAGCTAGACGCGGTTTTTTGTCGGCCGTCTTCTCCAGCGCCTCTTTCAAGACCCTGCATTTGCCCAGCGTATGGACCTTGCCAGGATGATGAGGGCAATCCTGACTAAGGACATTGTCGAGCTCGTCATCATTCACCCTCTTCTGACCCTTTACCACATTGACAGAGGAGTCGTTGCGGTTACGCCGACCATCATTGTAAGCGTCCCGACCATGACACTTGAAAGAACAATCATCACCGTGGTGGTCGGGGTCACGATTGTTACGATGCTTGCAGCGATCGTCTTGCCGATCTGGCCGGCGGTCTTGTTGCTGTCGTGGTCGTAGTCGTCGTCGCGACGGTAGATGCGGTTGGGGGGAGGGAGTCCCCCTCATTTAGTCCGTCGTCGAGATGAGCAAATCTATGGGTGATGGAGAGGAGCTCTTCCATGGTTCTCTGTCGCTCGAGGAGCAACTCCTTCTTGAGGTCTAAACCACGTGGTTAGACCAGAACGGCAATGAAGAGGTCAATCCCTTCTGCTAGAGTGACGTCGATCACGTGATTCCATGCTTCGGAGAATCGCCGGATGTACTGTCGCAGCAACTCCCTTGAGCGATGCAACACCTGTGCTAAAGTGTACTTGGTGTTGGGCTACACGCAGGTGGGCTTGAAGTTATCGATGAACATCTGCTTGAGCTGGGGCCAACTGTGGATGCTACCGACGCGCTGGCGGAGCAACCAGGAAGTGGCAATGTTGCTCAAGACTACCGGGAGGTAGTTTGCCATGACGAACTGGTCACCACCTGCTGCTCAGACTCCCACTTCATACAGCATAATCTAGTGCTCCGGATCATCATGCCCATCATACATTTTGACGTCCCCAATCCGAAAGTTCTTTGGCCATGGACGGCCTTGAGTTTCTCTGAGAACGGGCTGGTCCACTCATGTGTCGCCGAGCACGGTAATGCTTGTCGAGGTGGCCATGGAGATCATGATCTTGGGGTTGCTCGACTTCTTGGTTGCGCTCGGCACGACGGTTGGCTTGTTGCTTGTTGGCGCGCTGGCGATTTCTGAGCTGGTGCTAATCGTCGCGTGGTGCCTCTCGTGGGGTGTCATTGGCGTCGACCTACTGGGGCTGTTCGGGTGGAGGTCCTCCTTGGTTGGACTCGTTGTCGGTGCCACTTTCTGTGGGTTAGCAACGACGATTGCGCCGGGATCGTCACGACCGATGCGACGTGGTCAGCGAACCGGTAGAACGGAGCTGAACCACCTGTGCTTCAGCGGCGATAAAAAAATCATGGATTGCTTCGACCCTAGGTGTGCTTGGGGGAAGGTTGTTGAGCCGATCCATGGCCACGACAATGCTGGCCGTGGGAGTTTTGTGGACAATTTGATCCCCCACCATATTGAACTCACCATTGAGGTTGCATTGGAGGCGACACGCCTAAGGGCCTGCACCATTACCACCGTTGCCCCCGTTGTTGGCGGTGTTCACTTCTTGTGCCTCCAGGAGGAATCGGCGATCTCGATCAGTGTTGCATTCTTCCCTTGCTTGCCTCTCCTGCTTGGCTTCATTTGGAATAGGAGGCTCGTCCACGCTGACCGCGAATACCGAGCCATCAAAGCCAGGCGGGATCTTAAGGGTGCCTGGCACCTGGTCAGTAGAACAGGTCTGGGGGCCAGCGTGGTCGAGCTCGCCTCCTCGACATTCTCCTGACTCCGGACCTTACGACTCTCTTTGTTGGAGAGGAGGTACTCGGTAAGGTCGAAGGAGATGGAGGGCATCCCGTCGAGCTCAGAGAGCGGTTCTGACGCGATGTCATCTTTAGGGATCATAGCGTCTGACCTAGAAGGGATTTGCTGCAAAGCCACCATGCCTACCATGGGCCTTGGATCTTCCAGGACCAGAACCAGACTAGGATCTAGGTCCAGGAGGTGGTCATCACGTCGCTGAGGAGCGTTCCATAGGTCTCTCGCGTAGGACGAGGCTGTGTTTCTCAACCCGTGTGGTAAGATGGGTATATGATCGGGGGTGTTTGGATCTACCGGCCATGGTGTTGGTTGTGTCTGCTGCGCCCGGTGCAGCTACCTCCGCTCTGCTCGGGCATGGCGATCGACACGGCTGGGTGTGCACTGGCACCGATGCACATCAATGAATTCGTCCAGCCTAACGGGAGGCAGAGCCCAAGCAACAGACAAAGTTGAATCTGGTCAGTGCGGGTGATGAGCCTGATTGTGCATAGGGCACTGCCGATTATGCCCCTGGTCAGGCACAGGCCGCTGTTGATGGCGCTCCACCACGGTAGGAGGCTCGCCTCGGCGAGTAGTTGGTGTTCCCACTCTGCGGTCGACATGTGATGCTCGGGCTAGAGCCAAATTTAGATCTGGTCGGTGCGGGCCACCAGCTCGGCTCGTACATCCTTGCTGGTGCCAAGCGTTGCCCACCTGGCGGACAGGTGGCGGATGGCCAACCACGTACGGATCTGGATTCGCACGGTGTGGTCGGTCAGTGCGATTGCACTGGCGTGGTTGGACCGGGACGAAGTCTGAGTACTCTTCATGAAACCGCACAGGGGTGGACTCCACGTACTCGAGGAGCTCAGCCAGACCAGCCTGGTGTCACTCAATCATGTCAATTAGATTGGAGTTGTCGATGTGCCTCCTTTGGTAGCGAGGAAGCCAAGAGTTCGCCGCTGGCGTGGCCATCATCTCTGCCCTCATCATGGGCGGCTGGAACGATCCTAGGTGTGGTCCCGAGATCTGGGTTGTTGGAGACGTGGTTAGCGCGGTCGGTGCTGGGACAGACTGCATCACAGCCGGAGCTGGGACCGGCTGCACTGCTCCTGCGAACATGAGGGACGTCGCCAAGCTGGTGGTCCACGTGTGTGAACCGATGGTGAGGGAGACGCCCGCCTTGAAGTCCGTGGAAGTTAGGAACAAAGCCATCTGGATATCCTGAAGATCAGATCGCGCACCCCCTACCTGGCGCGCCATTGTCGATGAAATCTCCTCGGCAGTCTACCACGGGATACCCCAAGGTAGTAGATTGCGGTGAGGGCATGCTAAGATTTATGATCTAGATGTGAGACATAAGACAAACAACCAAGACAACAAGGGTTTATCTAGGTTCAGGCCGCTCGGAAGAGTAATACCCTACGTCCTACGTCTCTGCTGCTGTATTGATGAGTACCGGAGTACAAGGATTCTGATCAGATGAGATTAGAAGGTTAGATGATGATAAGGTGCGTTCTAGGGAGTCCTTGTCCGCCTTATATAACCGAGGGACAAGGTTACATATCTAGGGTTTCCCTATGGTTGGTTACATTGAACCGTATCCTTGGAGTACATGAACAGATCTAACCGACTAAGACTCCTTGCATGCTAAGAAGCCTTTAGCACCCGTGCGGCCCACCGACCTGGGCGGTAGCAGACCACGGGCTTCGTCTTGTCGTCTGGCCCACCGATCCAGATGATGATGGACCAGCCTTCATCTTCTGGTTTGGGTCGTCTGGACCGAGCAGCCCAAAGTCTGGCTGCGAGGGTATACGGGGTTTATACCCCCACAGGTGGGGGCTTCCAAAGAGGTGCCCAGCGTCACACCATGATATATGGAGAGCATTCTTCCTTCGCCCGCCTCGACTTTGATAGTCCGCCTCGCTTCCTCACCAACGTGCCCTTCGAGGCCGTCTGAAGACAAGACGGCGGACATCGAGTGGATGAGACCTCCCATGGACGGCAGGCCTCATAGTTCTCTAGAACATGGTGAGGAAGATTTGCTCGTACATGGGTTTCCTTTTTCTTCCATAAAGGCTTTAGTGTGATCTAATGCTCCCATGCCATCTAGGCAGCTTTCTCATGGCACGTGGCCGCATTTCCCCAGTCTTGAAGGAACTGGCCATTCATCATCGATGGGACTCTGCCCACCGGACGCTTCACTTCCTAGGAGCATTTCAGGGTCATCTCTCCCTCCTCCTAAGTTTTCTGCTCCTCAGGCGGGGATTCTCTAAAGAGGGATGTGGGAGGTTGGCCAGGTGAGTTGACTCTTCTCCCCCCATTATTTCATTCCTCGGTCCCCTTTTGATTTCTGTGACACTAGCTCAGGTGCTTTACGAAGACAACATCGCTCAGATGGAGCACGATGACCATGAGTAGGCAACCTGTGCACAGGCAACATCGGAGGCTTGTCATGCCAACATGGTCGAGGCTGAGCTTGCTACTACCCGTGAGGAGATCACTTCCCTCCGAGACATCATCAGCGGCCTTCAGGTTGACTGCTCGGAAGCCAGGGCAGACGCCAAGGAAGCATGGGGGAGAGTCTCCGCTTTGTCCTCCCTTCATCGTTGTGAGGAGATGGAGGCGTGGTGGCTGAGGGGTGAAGTTGTTGACAGTAATTAACTATCAATTTTAATGGTCAACAAAGAAGAGATAAAGGACTTAAAATGAACATCACCAGAGACTTAGGGGTTTTCACTAACAATTTCCATGAGTTTTGGTAAATGTCTATTTCTGTAGGGGGTTATCAGAAAATGATCAAAGAAGGTCCACATGTCATGTTTACATAGAGAGAAACCCACGCATCTAAAAGAAGACTCTAGAAGACTCGAGAAGGCAAGCCACCAAAGATGGGCCCACCTATTAGCTAGGCAGGGCGCCCGCCCTGGCCCTGAGCCAATCAGGGCCGAGCTCATGGATCCTGTCCCTAACTGCCTTTGAGGTTGAATCTATGCCGTGCATGAAGGTTGGTTTGATTCGAGGGCTTTGGTGCATCCGAGGAGGCTATATAAGCAAGGCCCTACCCCTAGGTTGAAACCCTAATTAATAATTCATCATTCATACCAAGAGGAGGCCATCAGCAGAGCTAGGGTTTAGAGATCTCTCTCCACCAGAGAATTACAATAGCTACTCCAATACTTCAAATTCTACATAGGTTTAGACTAGATAGATTCAAGAGTTGGGCGCCTGTGCCTAGGATTCAGATCATCATCTATAAGTTTGGTACTATCTTGTATCTTTCTCTATGACTTTATTCCAAATATCATTATGTTTCTATTTATTATGTTCTTAGTTTGCTCTAGTTCTATATTTGATATAGTTATGATTGATAATAAGTTTATGTATATGTTTGCAAAGAGCTTAGCTCTTTTCTCGAGGGAGTTAGGTGGTAGATTACATGTAGGCATGGGGCCTAGATGTTGTTTACCTACAAATGCATCCAATTGGCTGGGCCGTGTGGTAGTTCACGGAAGTGATAATTTTGTTGAGTCTTATATAATCCACCCCCCGTTAGTAGGACAGGCAGAGCTCATATTGCATGGGAAGTCATGCTATGTTCTGGCTTTCTTCAGCGATATTCCTTATACATAGATGGAAGGTCTTTTGTGCTATATATGATAGTGTATGTGGTACAGTAGATGAAAGACTTAGTTTATTAGAACCTACCTAGAGTTTAATCTTTTTCCTGATCAATGTCTACCTAACTTATGATGAGTACTCTACCTCTAATCTCTGCGTGTGTTATCCTTTGAGCTTATCAATTCTTTATATCTATTTATTATTGGCTTACCCCCCTGTCAAAGCAAGTAACTGTGTGATTTGATTTCTCATAAGTAATCATGTTTTGCAAGTTCATCTCTTTTATTTAAGTCCTTAGTTCTTTCCCTTGAGCTAAATATAAATTAACGATACCTGGAATATTTTCTTGGTGAAGTGCTATAATAGTATTTTATCTATGCGCTTGCGGATTCCTTATTTATTTTCTAAGAGCATTTATAATACCTACACCTTCTTGCATCATGCTGGGGATGACAACTTAGGTTAAGTGGTGTACGAAGTGTCAACAGAAGTCGTGAGACTACAGTTGAGTTCGGCCGCAGTTGAAAGGCACCTTGACGAGGCATAACATGTGGTCGCGGCGACACTCTCAAAGTGAGACGATGCTTGTCAAGCTTGCATCTATGCTCGCCATGAGCATGACCTGGCATGAGCTGACCTTGTTGCGGTCTCACGTTCGGCTCTCAAGGTTGAACAAGATGTTCAACAGTTGATGGCCACTCTACACCAAATCCCCACTCAGGCGAACAACTGGCTCGTGGCTCAGGGCTAGCAGATTGAAGGTAATCGGTTTTTCCTCTTTTTGTGATTTCTAGATCACAGCTTGATATTTAGTGATGGATCAGGTCTTAGGACTGAACCGGGTGGTGCCAAGACGGAGCTTGCCACAGGACAGACCATGCACTCTGATCTCCAGTTAGTCATTTTGATGGTATGCGATGCCATCGAAGTGGGTTTTGACGGCCCCAGACCATTGGACCTTTGAGGTCACCTGGCTTCTGCCTTCGGGCAGATTCAAGCGCTAGTGAGGAGCACTTGTATCTTGGTGTCTTTTGAGCAGTGACATTCTTCGGATCCCACTACTCGGACATAAACATCTTGGCCCTACAGGAAGGTTATTGTTGGCAGTCCTTAACAACGAATTTATACCGCCAACTTAGAACCAAAAAGGGAAGAATAATATATTTTTACACACATATACCTTTACTACTAATGGAATTCAACTTGTATGAGAAGTTTTGACACTATGTAGGAAATAAATCAAGAACAAGGAATATTTATAAAAAAGGCGCCTTTCAGGAAAGCGTATTTGCCAAAGGAGGGAAAGACAGCCCAACCGAAGCACCTTTGGGATAAACCCATGATGACACATCAGTCTAGGCCCGCGACACAGCCCACAGACCAAGGTCGGTCGCGAACGGACCAGCCAGGGGATCGACCGGACCAGTTGGGTCGGCTGATGCACCTCCATGTCAGTTCAGGCCCAGCCGCCTCGTGTCGGTATGATCAATGCAGGGGAGGGCAATGCGCTGCTCGATTTTCCTAGAATACCCTCGAACCACCCTCATCCTGCTACAAAAGGAGAGGAGGAGCAAACCCATCACACACACCATTTGGAGCTCACTACCTCACTCTCTACACTTGTTCTTTAGGCTAGATACTTAGAATATTTTAGAGCAAGATTGAGCTACTTGGAGGGCTTGTCTCCTAGGAAGAAGTGCTACTCTCTTGGTAATATACTATGAAGAGTTCTTCCTTATTCAAGTCCTTTACTCTTATTTGCATTCTTGCATATGAACTAGAGTATATTCTTGAGCATGGTATATTCGATGAGTATGAACTAGACTATAGTCCATATGATAGGAATAGATTAATAGTTTGTCATTGCTTCGGGTTTGCCTATGTCCTATCTTAGCCATCCGTAGGGTGGGATCCTAGGGGATGTAGGTAGTTCCTTAGTATGTAGACGTGGTGTCTAGATGCAAGGGGGCCTTCAGATATGACGGCTTGCCACGGTTGAGGGGTAGGCGGCAGGGAGTGACCTTGTCCTGTCCGTCCTTCATAATTCCCCACATCCGTATGTTGTGTAGGAGTTCATAAATATCCCCATCGGCTGATAGATCAACTGTCGGATCTCCCTGTTGCTCTTGACCTTGACATGTATCTTAACATGTTTGTCATGAGACACTAACTTGTTTTATGCAAATTTATAATGTACCCGCTCCGCTTAGGTTTATTCTTTTATTCTTTATTTTACCTTTTATCCTTGAGGTTGACCCAAGTATTGTCCACTATCTATAATCTATATCAATTTACCCCTGCATAGCTCTGGGTTCTATATCGATGATATGAAGTCATGACTATATCTATGCTAGAGGTATTTGTACCACACCTTCCTATAGGAAAATATACATAACGATACCCTGATAATATCGCTGGGTTACGATCTATCACCTCGACACTTCTTACGTCATTGCTAGAGATATAATTATAGGGTAGGCTTCCTGCCTATTTTGGTGATTACGTTAAGAAATGCCAACAATTATCTTGATGCAGAGGACATGGCTCTTGCCACTGTGGATGTCAAGGCGGTGGAACCTTCAACCAAGCTAGTTGCCCTGTTTGTAGAAGACGTCGATCTACCCTTTGTGAAACTGTAATAATGAGATGGGCACATGCTCCTATAAGACACCTGAATAAGCTTCCTGAGCCGAATGCTCTTTGGCGTGGCACACTTTGTACTATTTCCGATTGAGTATATTTTTTATCTGTTAGCTTGTTCGCTTGTCATTAATCTTTTTGTTATGTAATGAACTGTGAATTGCTTGGCTTCAAGCTTGATCCCTGGGACCTTGGTGCGGACTTGAATGCCCTACCCTGAGGTTTCTGGGCCACTCTACCGTCCTGACACTTCGGATCAAGGGATTCCCCTTACCTAGATGCGATCATTGTCCTTCTAACCATAGCGAAAAGAAATGGTGATCTTGACTTGGTTTTAGCTGCTCCTCGATGCCTGCCCTGTCCTCCTATCATTTTGGAGTCTAGTGCCATTAGTTTGAAATTGCTTTTGGATTAGTGACAGGACAGGGAACCATAGCCTCATTGGCATTTGGTCCATGTGAGCCGAATGAACCGTTCGTACTTGCATCTTTTCTCACCAATGATGCTCTGACCTCCTTGTGGTGACAGATGGAACCAGGCGTGCAAGTGAGACATTGCTACCTTCGCAAGATCGCTCTTACTTTTCTCTTTAGCTTTGATGGAAGAGAAACATTCTTGCTTGTAAGTTTTTTTCTCGGCCCAACCCGAGCCCTTTGGCGGGTTGGGCTTTATGAGGGTGACAAAAAACTTTGCGGGCATAGAAATTAACCTTTTTCTTTTATTTCATTCATTCAGTAGATCAGGCTACGTGAGCTTTCAATGGGATATACACATATATGCTGGATGTGACCGCGTCCAGAGCGTCGCTCAAGAGCAGTTGTTTTCTATCAACTTGTATCAGTGTGTAGTTTGAAAATTTGAACTGTAAGTGTGCGTGTAAGCTGCTGGTATAAGTAGCTGGAAGTTAGAGGTGTGAGTTAGCACCTCAGACACTTTGTAATCATGTGTGTATTCAGTTTAATCGAAGGTGAAAAGGGGCACCGTCACCCTGACGGTTGTCGTGTGTGTTCATCCTGTGTTCATGCAATTTGCTATTTGATCTTGCGTGATCTTGAGAATAGGTTTAGCCAACGTGTATCCACGCTTGTGATTGTTGATCCTTTGCTAACAGTCGTTTGGCCACCCTATGCCTTGCAGGGCTCGAGGCTGCCGCATGCCTTGAGCCGGCTGGCATTGCTGGGGATTTCCTATGCCTTTAGCGGGGGGGTGTTGTGCCACGTAGGGTGTGTTCCTTTCCCTTCCATGGAAGGCTTCCCCGAGTAGGGAGGCCATGACCTCGACGAGGTTTTTGGCCTCGTTGATGGTGCGGAGCTCCATCCGAGTCTCTGGCTTCGGTAGTCCATGGAGGAGACCATGTCACAACGACATTTTCTCTAGGGACCTAGTGCACCGGGCACTCGTGGTCCCTTGTAGTCCTCCAGTGTGCCTTGACCAGTGCCTCATCGGCTAGGCGTGATGCTGCGATGGGGTGCTTCATGCTCAGGGCTGTGACGCTCCACCTAGGAGTCGTTGCCTGCCTGGTTGGTCTCCTGTGATGGCTCTACTAGCTGATCGGCAATCACAGTGGCAGAAGGGTATGGCTCCTCTAGCAGAGCCTCTAGCGGAGCCTGAGACGGTACAACCAGTGATGGCTCGTAGGGCGAGTCTGGCTGGGTTGCCTCCTCCTTGTCAAGCAGATCCTCATCATTGATGTTGTCTACGACTTTATAGTCATTGCCAAGGTAGTCATCAGTATCCATAGCCCACATGGAGTCATCTCTAGGGATGTCAAGATTCCCTTCGTGGTTTGTCGAAGCCTCAGGGCTCGTGACTCACAGATCCCCTACCTGGCGTGCCAATTGTCAGTGTCTTGTAACTGAGGGGGTCAGACTGAGCAACTAGTAATTAGATGCGCATGATGGACACGGGATTTATACTGGTGTGGGAAGAATCCCTTCATATAGTCCAAGCATGAGCTCGTGTTGCTATGCATCAAACTTGTAGTAGGGGTGTACAAGCGGTTGAGAGAGGGAGAGACAGAGAGAGCTCATGCGGTCCAAGCTTCAGCAGCTAGGAGGCGAGGCTTGAATCCGAGAGACAAGGCTTGAGATGGGAAGGGCCCCCTACCTCCCCTTTTATAGACCAAGGGGAGGGCAAGGTTACAATCTTGGGCTAGAAGGAACCGGCTAGCAAGAAGGAGAATGAGGGGCAAAAGAGTACATCAAGAGAAAGGAAAAAAATCATGTCTTCCTCCGTCTTCTCGGGGTGGACGCTGGGGCTGGTGGCGTGATGACTTGAAGGTTGGCCTCTCCTTGCGTTGCGACGTGATGCACCATGCTTTGACATGCGTCATTAGTACCCATGGCATGGGCACTGGTGTGGTGGCCACTATTACCCTTCTTACTGTGGGTTAGGCAACATAGTAGAGGTGAAAGGCAACCGACCATATCCAGGGACATACCCTCAGTACCGGTGGCACGCCATATCCCATTGTTGCTGGGATGAGAGAAGGCAAGACTGACAAGTGGGCATCGCGGGGCCTCCTAGTCACGAATGGAGCCTGAAGAGCGCTCGGGCACATCTTGCTCGGGTGCAACGACTCTGCAATGACGTCACACCGCTCGGGTGAGACGGAGCGATCTGCTCGAGCGACCCTGAGTCCAGCAGACCTACCGGTGGGACCCAATGGGCCACCCCGTACGTTTGGTGCTCGAGTTGGCCGAGATGGGCCGTCCAAGGCTTACTCGATCCACCCTGGGCCGAGGCCTTGATTTAGCCTTTAGCCTAAATACATCCTGGTGTACTTAGTGAATCTAATCCTTGGGTTTGGGGATACCCGTTTGGTAGACCCCCAACAGGAACAAACTTTTGTAAACAAGTCAAGAGTAAGAGACCAGAATCTAGAGGGAAGACTTGCACACACATGAGGATTTATTTAGGAAACATCTTGTCTTGGTACTAGAAATAAGAGAGTTATCTAGTGACAACAAATGTATTTATCCTTTTTATATTTTGATCTCTACCTGTGAGATTTAAGAGACTAATTAATTAACAGTTCAGTCCAAAAAAACTTATATAATTTGGTCAAAATATTACTAGGTTAACAACAAACTCCAATTTTGTGAGCATATTTATCATCACCACTGCATAAATGGTTTTCCCTACACTGTTTTCATCTGAGAGTTTTATTAAAATTGACAGTGGTAATATATCACAGCCAATTCAAAATAGAGTCGGTGGTGAAAATCATTTCACCGCTGGTTTTTGCTTGAGCTACCCATAGTAAACACCAGGCTGAGTATATAATGTGGCCAAAACATTAGCCAACCAACCTGACTGTTGACACCAAAATTTGGGCAGCCGAGAAATACCAGTGACAAGGAGATATTCTTTTGATACTTTGAGAAGGGCAAGGAGCCTGTTGCCAGCAAGATCAAGCAAAGGGGATATGCGTATATGTGTGATCACCAGACTTATGAGATCGATTATTGTGGGATCGGCTATCGAGGATGTTCATGCATGGACGGCCAACTAGCATATTTGGCCATTGATTCATCTATATATGGATATATACATGTCCAGATGCACGACGAGGAAGACGGTGATATATATATATATATATATATATATATATATATATATATATATATATAT
>CM041637.1:36595844-36622830 GCA_023333625.1 Bothriochloa decipiens
TATATATATATATATATATATATATATATATATATATATATATATATGAGGTCCTCGTATCAATTGGCCAGACAAGCAAAGCAAAGGTGGTCAAGTTGATGTACGCATACATCATCGATGGGATATACGCATACATGCTGGATGTCGAAGAAGCTAGGAAGGAATCCAGTACACGCATATATGAACCCCTGGCCATTGTAATTCATCATCCAACAATCAATATAACAACCCTTCGTCCCAGCCAAACCCTTAGGAGTAAAAGTAACGTAGATCTCAGTGAGTTCTTCATGACTAGGCCGCATTGGCATCAACCGACCTCTGGTTTGCTATAAGTACCGTCATGGCTCATGTTTTCATTTGATAAGACTGCATCGGTTTCGCCTGACCTCTTGTGATGTGTTGACATGGCTAGTTATCGGCTCTATTAAGCTTGACAACCTAATAGATTCGTTAAGTTACCGATATTGTTTGTTTATATTGCTTTATTTATAAAAACATCATTGTCCGATTAAAATTGATAGATTTGGCTTATATCTTTTTGAATTCAATTATCATCATTGCTTTTCACGTTTAATCCCATGCTCTGATGGTTGCTTGCATCAGCTAAGTTCTATCAATCTTGTTCGTGACATGTAGTGCATTCTAGGGTGTAGATAGTTTTATGGTAAAGCTTGTTAATCTCTTCTGGGAGTCTCGTTGTGGCTGCAACGGATTTAGTTACCGATCTCACAATTAGATTATCTGGATTTAGTCGCCGTCGGTTAGTAGGCTTTGCTTATGGAGCTGTTTATGCACTTAGTTCGTTCTCATGTCGCTATCGGCTATTTAGCCGATTTCCTTGCGCCTCGATAAATACACTGTGCAACTACCGATTTCTTCACTCACACGTGCGTGTTGCTTTAATGTGACGTTGCTAGTACAAGATAGATCTGTTATTCTGTTCTGGAGGGTCTCTGTGGCTGTAGCGGATTAAGTTACCGATCTCACTAGATTTCATCCGAATTCAGACGCCGTCGGTTGATAGAGCTATTTTGTTACGAATAGTGTCGTATTAAATGTCAATCGTACGGATAGGTTAGGCGATCGATAGATTACATGGTGTAATCTTTTGAATGTTATAGCACGTATCTTGGATGACCTGTACTTGTTCTTGTCTCACCCATTATGTCATGCCATGATCAATGCTCTATTCATGCACTTATTTGTTGATTTATTTACAAAGCATGTTGGACGTTGACTCTCTAGTCAATGCCCTGATCAAATCGGTTATTTAGCCATATATGTAGAACTGTCTGGCACCACACCGGCAGGTTCCATAATTTGATTATACTTTTCCTCCTTGTCAATTACAGGGTCAAATTGACTGGCACGCCTCGAACTCGATCGATCGGTTAGCTGTCGGAGAAGCCGCAGGGATCAGAGAAGCACTCGCTCTGGTCTACCTGGCTTGTGAGTGTTGTTGATGCAGGAGGTCATGTTTTTGCACCAACACTGACCTACTCCTCTTAGTCATTCATTAGATAGTGTTGCCGCCTCTCTCTTTCTTCCTCTCTCCCTCTCCCTCTCCCTCTCATCCTCACTCCCTGTCTCAACCACCTAGCATGGACATAGGACGCCAGGCCACCCATTTCTCTCAACAAAGACCATGCGAGGACATGGGATGGCAGTGAGGCGCCATCCCTAGGACTGTAGGATGGCGGCTATGCCACGTGATGTGACATTGTGTGTGTTGCCCCCCATTATCTCGTGGTTGAGTGTCATACATGACAAAAGTATAGGGGGTACAACATCCCCTTTTGGTTCGCCCGATCCTTAGCTCCACGGGGTCAGGCAAACCAAAGTTTCTCCCATCGTCGGGAGGCTCGATTCATTGGGGTCGAGTATATCCCGTGGAGTTCAACCTATTTGACTTCTAGCCAAAGCGCGCTCTTTTCCTTGAGCCTCCTTTGTGTTGGCTTGGGTCGTTCCGAGCAGGCTTGCTATTAGGCCTACATTACCTTCCGGCAATATACCTAAAGATTCAAGGGCCACATTCTGTGGGCTAAGAAATACTTCTCCCCAACATTAGCCCCCGAGCCCTCGGGAGGCCACAATGTGGTTGCCTTGGGGGTCTTTGCTTAGATTTGTGTTATTTGTTCCTCTTGCGAATTTTCTTGCTAGCATGATCTTCAAGGTGTCAAGTGTAGTCTTCTCCATTTAGTGTTTTTGCAACTTCATGACTTGTCTTTTGTAGGTCTACAGTGATGCTATAGCCATAGCAAGTGATGACACTTGGGCTTCCTAATTGGTCTTTTTGGTCAGGCTTCATCGGCCTTTTGTAGCCCTCAAACCCTTTTTATATTGACATCTTCCTTTTCATGGAGCTTTATAATGGCACCATCATCCTAGTGGTTTCCCCATGGAACTCCCCATTTTGCCAGACGGGACGCTACCTGGGCTCGGCTCATCCATGATTTTTGGATGCTGGCAGAGTGGGGTAGGTTGTTGCCTTCTCATCTTTCCCATGGAACAGAGCACGTTCATTGGCCAAGCAAGGCATGGTGCCTTGAGGTGGGTGTCCTATCAATGGCCACACCATTAACTACCCCTGATTGAATGTGTGTGCCAATCTGCCTTCCCTTCGGCTCTTTTAATCTAAGCAGGAGGGGGATTAGATCTTGATCATCTCGTCCTAGGCCAAGAAAGACCCTCTTCTTCCCATTATCATTTTTCTTTGAGCCAGAAGGAAAACCCCATGGCATCCAGTCACCATTCCTCCAACGATGAGTTGACGGAGGGCTGCCTAACCCACGATCATTTGTTTGTGGGCAACAACATCGCTTCTTCCAGCAGGCGGCACTCTTCTTGCGCCACGGTGCTGCCAGCACAACCTCCAGTTGGGCGTCTACCCTAGCTACCGATTGCGGTTTGGTCTAGCTACTAGAGGCGGCATTCATTATGCTTGCTTGGGAGACTGAGTGGCACAGGAATGCCTCGTTGCCATAGAGGAGGTGATCGTTGCTTGCTCATTATAAGAAGAAGATGACTTCTAGGTTGCATGTTCACCATTGCTCCTACCCCTTCTTTTTCTAGCCTCCTCTTTGGATATCATCCTCATAGTTGTTACTCTATGTTATAAAGTTGGAATCAAATTTGGCGGCACTTTAAGCCGCTGGAAAGACAACGACGAAGTTTGTGAGCACCAGGGGTGGACATCTCAAGGAACTCCTCCTCGACATCCTAGTACGCACTCGGAGCGTAGTGGAGTATGGAGTCCACCAAGGGGCAATAGTAGCATTGACGATCGCCTAACTACATTCTGGATTGAAACTCTGCTACCTGGTGGGATTCCTGCAAGGTGATAGCATGTCAAACCACAGTGGCCTCATCAAAGGATTCGACAACAACATGAATGCCACTCCTGTCATTTTCCCTGATGAGGAGGTCCTTTGAGAGGCCTCTAGGGCGACATTGTATGGCCTGATAGCCGCCTTTCACCCCTGCTAGGGGTGAGGCGATGACATTGGCTCTACCTACTGGTCGTTGGCCTTCTTCTGCCCAAAGCATTGGACCATGCCTGGGGCTGGATGATCTAATGGTGTGTGGTGGCACCAAATCTCCACATTGCTTTTAATTCTGTCTCCTTCCATTAATGGCCATTAGCCTCTTGTTGTTTCATGCTCCTCCGCAGGTCAGTTCATGACCTTGTGCCATTTACTTCGAGCCAAGGTGGCTAGGCACGGGTAGTCGATGCCTTATGTGTTTGATGTGTTAGGTAGGTTTGGCCTCGCCTTCCTTACCTTCTTATTCTCTGCGCGTGTTTGGTCCGCCCTTGAGTATCAGGGATAGGTTCAAAAGCTCATGTCCTTAGGCCTACAAGCTGTCTTTGGGCTTAGCGCCTGGCTCATCCCCCCTTTCTACCTTTACGCGTTTGGGTGTTTTGTCATTGGGAACGTGCGGTGACTTCGAGCCCCCGTGTTGGGGGGGTTAGCCTGGGGTCATTCTAAAGTCGAGGCGTTAGCCCCTCACGCACCCTTCAGTAGGGCATAAGGGTTGGTATGAGTAACAATTTTCTTCATTGGACGAATTGTTGCTCTTGATGAGCTACCATTAGGTTGGCATCAGTTATGAATTGGTTCTTGTCCATAGGGATCCAAATAGGGTCAGTTGGTGACTGACGTCATCCTTCTAATGATCCCTCCGTATAGTTCTCCAGACTGTTCGATTGGTCCCGAGGGCTTGATGCCTTTCATCAAGAAAAACCATGGCTCATTTCTCACTAGAACTCACATATGGTCGACCAGGATGCCTCTCGGTGTCCAAGCACTAGTGGTATACCGCTGGCAGGCCACTCCTGTTCCAACCCTCACTTTGGCCTCTACCCGGGGTCGAACTCCTGGGCTCGCTTGGCCACAGAACTTTTTTTAGTGTCGAGCTTGTCACATTCTTTTCTGGCCACTACCCAGGGTCGAGATGTTGACTTTGTTTCTAGGATCGACCCTCTGACTCTCCCTTAACAGGACTAGCGACAACAAGGTCTCGAGACGACTTTTGTTTATTTTTGGTTTTTAGGAAGGTTTGCATGCATGTTGCATTTTTACTTAAAGACAAAGATAAAGTTGGTAAGGACACAGTTAGGCTGCAAGGGGCTACTCTTATGCGGCTAGCTAAATAACAGTACTAGGAAAGTAAATGATAGATTTTTCTCTAGAGATAGGAGACTGCTTAGCTGCTTATTACTAGGGCAACCATCGAGACCCATGGTGCTACTTGGTGTTGTCACACTTGCGGCCTCTTGGTCAGAGGACCTCAGTGTCAGGCGCTCGAGGTCCTAGCCTCGCCTCTTGTGTTTGGCTCCTTGTTCCCGCTGCTGCTTGAGTCACGGGTTGGCCTGCAACACATTTGTTCCCGGAATCTGAAGGCCCCAGAGGGTGTTCACGCTTGTCGAGGATGTATTCGTCCGCCTCCAGGTCATCGAGCCTATCTTCTCATTGTCATCATCATTGGGGAAAGGCGTGTTGTCATTCTGCGTGGAGGTACTGTCGATGCCAGGCCTACACTATGATGGCTACTCTAACTAGAAGAACAATGATAACAATGTTACTTACTAAAATATAGAAGTTGATCAACAGAGCATACGCAAGATCACTTCCTCTCTGCAGGTACAAGGCGCAGAAGCAGCACCGACAGGCCGATACTTCCTCCAAATCTCTTCCTCTCTCTCCCTCTTCTAGTTCTAATACAAGACTAGATTCTAAACCTAAACTAGAGGAGTAGTCTTCTTCCTAAAAGATGGCTCTAAAGAGGCTATTCTTCATGGGACACCTGTGACTTTGATCCTATCTGGAGAATATGAATTATGAATAAGGATCCCTAGGGTTGGTTTGGCTCTGCTTATATATCCCATGGGATGAATCGTGACCCTTGGATCAAAATAACTTGAATCGATTGTCAAGATGCGTAGTAGAGGTTGGTTGGAGGCCATCACGGGAAGGATGGGTCACTTCCAGGCAGGACCAGGCCCACCAGCCTACAGATGGGGCCGGCCGACGCCACATGTTAGCCGCCTGGCTCCTGCTTTGTTCTAGTTTCTTCCACGTCCTTTTAGAGCTGATTCCTGATCTATTTGCGCAATATTTCGTACCATGGCTGGATTCTTCCCTTGTTCAACTTCTGTTTAAATCCCTAGAAAATAATAATTCACAGAGCTGTGGAATTCTATCTGTTTAGTCCCTGAAAAACTTATGGTGGCGATGGTTCTAGGATGTTCTAGAGACTTCCTAAATAGTATCCATCAAGGACTCTTTTCAAGACTCCAAATATAGCAAATAGTATGTTAGTTTCGATCGTCTCGACAAGCTCTTCGTAATGGTGTACTCTAATTCATCATTTGAGATACTTTTATGTAGTGAAATATTCAAGATCCTACAAAACAAGTGAGAACACCAAAACTCGTGGAATTCGTTAGTATCGAAACCCATAACTATGATGATGATTATATTTATCCCCTTTTTCTTGTTTTATTGATGGTTTATAATAGGAGATAATTATCATCAACAACGTGAAGGGAATTTATTTTATTTTTTAGTTGGTTTTCCTGGTAGTGTGAAACCATGAGTGATGAAGATGAGATATGTGGGAGTTTCATCCGAGCTACATTTTCCTTTAACATTATGATACATCAACGCATTTGTTGATTTAGTCGGTTAATTATGAGAAGAGAGGTAGAGATAGATTTATTAGGATAAACACTCACCAGTACACTTAACAACACAAAAACCAAAAACAACCATGCCAGATGAAATATACATATATAGAAGGGAACATATCATGTGCATATTGGACCACCAGTGCAAAATTGAAAACTTTGAATCTAGGCCACATGATGTTGATCCAAGGGGGTGCACGAGGGAGTGGGAGGGGAGATTTGCAAAAGTGCGATTAGGAGCGGACGGTTAAGCGCAATATTCAATCTCCCCGCGGCCCTTGGATCAACATCATATCGCTCATATTTAAATTTTTCAAGTTTGCACAGTTGGGCTGGTTTCCACTAATACGGTGCCTACATAGAAAGAGCATAGTTAATAACCGAATGAATATTAAAAAAAATTATAGTGAAAAAACAAAGTTTAATTAGCCTTTGGCCTATAACCTCCATGGTTTATTATCTGATCAAGTTAACTCTTAGACTAAAAAATCATCTCTACTATAATTAAAAACTTAAATAAATTTAGATCCACCTGCAACTGAACCTTCGTGTACAAAGAAAATTGTACATATATATATTTGTCTTCTTTAAAATCAAAGTCTCACCAAACAAATAAGGGAAATGATGTGCGTAAAACGTCCGAAGGATCGGACGCTCACGTTCCTGGGCCTCGCCCACCTGAACGGCCCAACTACGAATAATACCGTGAGCGAGCCGCAGGTGCGAACCTTATCCACACGCGAACCTTATCCATCTGCTCGCGCTGCTCCGCCAGCTGCTCGCCGGCGCCCGCACCGCCCCCACCGCTCGAGCTACTCGCCGGCGTCGCCCTCGCCCAGACCGCTCGCCGGCGCCCTCACCGCCCGAGATGATCACCAGCGTCGCCCTCGCCCAGCCCGCTGGCCGGCCGGCGCCCGCACCGCCCCCCGCCACCCGAGCTGCTCGTCGGCGTCGCCCTCACCCAGCCCGCTCTCGATGTCGCCCATACTCGCGCCGCCCATCGTGGCTGCACCCCATCTGCTCGTCGTGGCCATCACCGAAGTCCGCGCTCCATCGCCGAGGCCGCCGAGGAGGACCCGCGCGCTGCTGGCTTGTCCCGGCGCGCGCCGCTACCTCGCCACGGCCGCGCGAGCTGCCTGCTCTCCCCCGGCACGCATCGGCGATGGTGCCAGCGGTGCTCGTCAAGCGCGCCGTCTGCTCCCTCCGGTCGCCATTGCCCACGTGGCCGGGGGATGGGGCACCGCGACACGAGGACTACGCCCGCGTGGCTGGAGCAGCTCGACGAGGAGGGAGGCCACGGCAGCCATGGCAGAGGCCACTCCCCGGCGACGACCCGGCGACATAGGTGGTCCCTTTTATGGATTTTTTGAGCCTCTTGTTCCTGCTCCTGCTCCTGCTCCTCCTCTTCTGGACAGAGCTATCCTCTTGCTCCTCCACCTTCTCTCTTCTAGATCTGGATCTAAAAAACACAGATAGGTTTTGACGAAGTTCTGTTGCAGTAGGCTTTGTTTGATATTTCAACAAGCATCATATTTCTTTTGGTTCATTAGAATTCCTCCTGATGTTGCTTCGACAAGCTTCTGTGCTACAGTAGGCTTTTGTGTCATGTTGTTGCAGTAGGGTTCGTTTGATATTTCAACTAGCATATTTCTTTTGGTTCATTAGGGTTTCTCCTGATGTTGCTTGGACGAGCTTCTATGTTATAGTAGGCTTTTGTGTGATGCTTCAACAAGCATACGTCATTTGTTTCATTAGGTTTTGCAGGCATTTTCTGATGTTTGCAGTTATAGCGCTTGAGGTGTCGCAATACCGATCTCTCGTTTGTTGCAGCAGTTGTGCCCAATTTTTACAGTGGATGTTCTTGAATGTTACAACATACATTTTTTGTTGTAGTTTATATCTTGATTTTGTTGTTGTAGTTTATATCTTGATTTTGTTGCGTTAGTTTTTTTTTCAATGTTTTTGCAATAGCTTTTTTTCATTTGTTGCAGTACACATTTCCTGATGTTGTAGTAAATATATTTTTTGTTGTTTTACAGGTGTTTGTTCAAGTGTTTGAAATGTAGATCGGGGATTTCACCTTTGCCTCTGTGTTTTTCCTCCTCCTAGCACTGGTTGGGCATATGCTTCCCTTCCCCCTCTTTTTCCTAGAGTTGTAGTCGCCCTACTGCAGCTGCCGACGGCTTCCCCGTGGTGGATCCATGGAGGACCACGCAGATCCAGCGGCGTGGTGATCTCTTCCACCTAGCTGGCGACAGCGGCCATGGAGGAGGCTCGATCTGCACGCCCCAGCGGTGCTCCCGTACTTGTGCCTCCTCTATTTCCCCTTCCCCCACGTCTGCAGTGGATTTCTCCCCTATTTCCCCTCCCCTCCGTGTCCTGCAGTGTATTTTGAGATATTGCAACAATGGATTTTTGAGTGTTGCAACAATGAATTATAAGATGTTTTGAACATGTTTCATTCAATGTTGTAACTGTCGATTTTTCTGGATGTTGCCATAGTCAATTTCAAGTTGTTTGAATGGCGATTTTGAGTTGTTTCAACTGACGATTTTTGAGTTGTTTCAACTAACGTTTTTTAGTTGTTTCAACTTACGATTCTTTTGATGTTGCATTATATATTCTTTTGATGTTGCAGTAGTTTTTTTGTTGTTATTGCTGGAAATTTTTCTTAATGTTGCAGCCTCTACAATCCCCTGGCCAGCCATGGCTTGGCTCTTGGCGTCAGCAGCCAACCCAGGCCTGGTTTGATGTTGCAGCAAGCATGTTCCAGTAGGTTTGATGTTGCAATAGTTTTTCTTCCGATGTTGTGGTAAGTTTTGTTTTGATGTTGCGGTAGGTTTTTTCCTGATGTTTTAGGACCCGTCGTTTAAATGTGCGGTCGGGGAACGAATCTGTCGTTGGGAGGCACGACGCTATGCGGATTGCGGAATCAGCGCCGGACTTAGTTTCAGACCCTATGCAGACGGCGCGGGTGACGCGGACGGGAGCGGGAGGTCCCGGGGACGCGGAGCAGTGGGTGCGAGCGTACAGTGCGGGCCAGGCCGGGAGTCCGATGGTTAGGAGGTTCGAGCGCCAGCTTTTCCCAACAAATAAGTCAAATCCAGGATGGCAACGGGTTCGGAAGAGGCGGAGTCTCCGTGCACCTAAAATCAAAACCCGAAGTTAAAATTTAAACTCGAAATCGATTCGGGTGAAAATTTATCACCAAAACTAAACCTGTGGATACCAGAACCCGAACGGGTACCCAAAACCCGAATGGATATTCAAAATCTGTAAATATTTATACACATATTCACATATATAAACAAGGGGTAACAAATAATAAATGTTTTCATAAGTCAACTTTAAATAAATTTAATAATTTAATTAAATAAATTATTATTACCACATTATAAAACAAGAGTTTTAATTTTAAATGATTTATTTTGGATATCCATTGGATATCCATGGGTGGAAAATCAAACCTGAAACCGAACCCAAAAACAATGGGTAAAAAATCATCACCAAACTTGAACCTACAGGACCCAAAACCCGCAGATATCCGTCTCAAACCTGATCCGCTGCCATGTCATAGAGAGCATAAAACATGAAAACCAAAAAAACATTGTAGAGAGCATAAAACAACAAAACCAAAAAAAAACAAGCATTTACACGGCAAAAAAATCACTCCTCCAGTTTCCATAATAAATGTGATACAAAAAAAAAATTAACATCATGGATATATGAACATTGATATAACCAATATTCTACAACAGGAAGATGCCAAGATTGATGTCCATCAAGATGTACATGCAGGACGTGTATAAAGGCACTTGAAAACGATAGACAATCCACTAATATCAAAATATCCGGTCATAGATGCAAAGGAAAAAAAGAGAGTAGGCACAAATGACATCAAATTAACATTATTATGTCTAGATATATTATTTTTTCTCTTATTGTAACGCACGGACATTTTTACTAGTATATTATATGTATATATATAATAATAAATTACCAAAGTTTCTGGCAGCTTTTTCTGTCCACCGTTTCTGTCCACCTCTCCACCCTTTATAGTCCGATTGATCCTAATAATGATTTTTTTTATTTCTATGAACAAATCCTAATCGGTCTCACCATCAACTACGGCAATCGGTATCAGCATCGAGACGTGGCCCCAAACACATGTCCAAACTAGCGCTAATTAATCAAAGATATTTATTGGCTGTTGCATGTGTACGCATGCATGCAAGAAGATTTCCACAATCCGAACAGAAAAGAGGGAGGAGTACCGGTGTAACAAGTATAACGGTAGGGCCATAATTCGGCGGTATTTTTGAGGAAAATTAGGGAGATTGGCGGCGAGGAACGGCGAAACCGTGCCCGGCGGCGCGCGGTGGCGACAGCGCAGCAACGTGCAACGTGCTGGCGATGCTGGCGGCTAGGGTTAGGGAGGGAGAGAGAGGGCCAAAAACTGGAAAGCTGAGAAAGGGATTTCCTCTATTCTTTACTTGATGTGAATTGATACAATATCCCTTGTATTTATAGGCCGGAGATTTCTTAGCCTCTAAGCAATCTAAAACCCTAGTCTACCCGGCGACGGCGGTGGCGGTGCACGGGCCCATGGTGGCGTGCGGGCGGGAGGCAGCTTGCTCTTCCTGGGCTGGCTGTATGGCCCAATGGCCCTTTTACTTGTTATATCACTCCCCCCTTTTCCATGCAGCGTGTCCTCGCGCTACAACCTTGATAGCTCCTTGATGCTGACGGTGATGAAGTCGCACGGTAGCGTGTTGCTGTCGCTGTCGTCAGGGGCCGGTTTGACGATGGCGACAGGGAAATCGTCATTGTCATCCTTCTGCTGTTCCTCCTGAACAGCGTCGTCGGTGGTGCCGATGTTGGGGCGTAGTGGTGGCGTGACATCCGGTGTGCCGAAGATGAGGGCGCACACGTCCGTGACGTCATCAGGGGTGCTGATGACGACAGTGGCCACTGGCGGTAGCGTGACCACGGGGTCGGCGGTGAAGGTGCCGCACATATGTGCGATCTCCTTCTCCTTGGCTACAAGGCGCCGATCCAGTTCGGCGATCTCGTTGTCCATGTTGGTGTTGGCGTTGTCGACGGCGTTCAGATTTGATTCGATCTGAACCTTCTCGTGCTACTTGAATTTTTTTGAGATCCTGAACTGCACCTGCGAGTAGAGCGCGGATGTCATTGCAGATCTCGTTGACGTTCATGGTGGCGTTGGCAGCCATGGATGGTGCCCGAAGGATCGAACCGACTCCGGATACCAGATGTAACAAGTGTAACGCTAGGCCCACAATTGGTCGGTATTTTTGGAGAATTTGAGGGAGATTGGCGACGACACAGCAGCATGCGGCGTGCTGGCGGCTAAGGTTGGGGAGGGAGAGAGAGGGCCAAAAACTGAAGAGCTGAGTAAAAGGAATCTCTCCTATTCTTTATTTGATCTGAATGGATAGAATACCCCCTGTATTTATAGGCCGAAGATTTCTTAGCCTCTAAGCAATCTAAAACCCTAGTCTACATGGCGACGACGGTGGCGGCGCACGGGCCTATGGTGGCGTGCGGGTGGGAGGCGGCTTGCCCTTCCTGGGCTGACCGCATGGTCCAGTGGACCCTTTACTTGTTATAACTGGCGAAGAAATATAAAGGAGTACAGGATTCTATATGTTGAGATGCCAGGAAAAAGAAAAAGTGAGATATCTTTAATAATAGTTTTTTTTAGATTACACAGTACAACGTAAACATCCACAACATATCCGTATACTCACCTATATGAACCCACGTACTCAAACTCTACCCCTATGAGCACCTTTGAAGGACTGAACTGACAGATCTTAAAGTTCACGAAGTCATCACAGGCGCTACGCTGTCGATGGAGACGTCGTCTACTTAATGCATAGCGACGGTAAATTCTGAAATAAATCTAAAAATACGGACACCATTGCCAAATAGATTAGGATTCCTGGTGCCAAATGTCAGTTGGACGAGCTTCGTCGTGGGCTTGACCAAGCCCATGCAAGTTTTCCCCCTTTTCTTAGAAAATCAGAAAAATATCAAACCACTTATTTAGGTTTATAAAATTGTGACCTCTCCATTTCGTCGATGACCGAGAATGTGCCAGAGGCAGACTCGGAATACGCGAAGGTGGCTAAGGAGTACATGGAGGATGTCGTTGTCATCGGTATTCCTAAAGCCTTCATTAACTTTTCATTTTTGCTCCGTTCTCAAGGCAAGCCCAGGTGCAAAACCCATACTTTTCATTACTTATTATGTTTGTTTACGCATTAAGTTTTGAGGATAAAGATTTACCCATCAAATGTAGTTTTGATAAGAAACAATTATTAATAGGATGGATTAGTCAATGATACAAGTAATTATTTTATAAATCAGAATCTTGGGCACATTATACAATAATAAAATATAAACAAATATATTTATGTAATTCTTGACAACCCCATGTTAAAAAATCAAGAGATATCGCATCATATTCATTGGTGTACAGATCCGACACACTGACAAAATGGGTACAAAGGTTGATGTGATGCGTCAAAATAACACTGAGTCGCTGAACACACATGGATAGTACGAAAAAGTTACAAATTTTGATATATTTTATCTAAAATAATTATGTACTTTATAACGGATGAAAAACATACAGTATATTTTAATTTGATACTGGTTTAAGTTGAACATGGCATTTTCATTTATTGTCAACATTAACTTATATTATGGATATGACGGCCATCATAAATAAATTATAAATAAAAAACATAAATAGATATGTATTGTTCATGTTATCATTTTACATGAATGTGAAAAGGCTAAACATTTATGATATATTTTATCCAAAATAATTATGTGCTTTGCAATAGATGGAAAACATACTGTATATTTTTATTTGATACTGGTTTAAGTTGAACATGGCAATTTTATTTATTACAATATTAACTTATATTATGGATATGACGGTCATCATAAATAAATTATAAATAAAAAACATAAATAGATACGTACCGTTCATGTTATCGTTTTACGTGAATGTGGAAAAGCTACAAATTTATGATATAATTTATCCAAAATAATTATGTGCTTTGCAACATATGGAAAACATACTGTATATTTTAATTTGATACTGGTTTAAGTTGAACAGGTCATTTTTATTTATTGTCAATATTAACTTATATTATGGATATGACGGTCGTCATAATTTTTTCTTCCGTTGCAAAGCACAGACATATTTGCTAGTAGTATCCAAAAATTCAAAAAGAAAAAAAAAAGAAATGTCGTCCTCCTCCCTCTAGCCATCGGGTGCTGCCGGCGGTCGAGCATGGCTTCATTCACCGTTCGGTAGGTGCGTTCATCAATTCATTTTCCTGCCTGCAAATTTGTGCTGTGGAGACGGGAGATGAGAACGTTTTACGGTCTCAGCAAGGACAAGGGACAGTGTACCGCCCTATTCGCTTGGTCGTTTCTGGCTGGCTGGTTCTGGCTGCTGCTGATTTTTTGTGAGGGAAAAATACTGTTGAATGGCTGGCTGGTTTAACTGATAAGTTCAAAAGAACAGGCTGTACATATCAGGTTAGGATTAGAGTGCATAGACAAATGATTGCCCTTGGATAATTAACAAATCAGTTTCCTTTCTTTTCCTTCACGTTTGTCCTGTGGTTCAGATCCGACCCTGATGCCTAATCTTGCCTGAATTATGTGAGGATGATAATTAACAAATCAGTTTCCTTTCTTTTCCTTCACGTTTGTCCTGTGGTTCAGATCCGACCCTGATGCCTAATCTTTCCTGAATTATGTGAGGATACTGCTATGTGCCACTATTCTTTTTGTTGCCGGTTTGCTTGTGTTTTGATCTAATAAATATTTACTAGAAAAATATTACGATGCGTCGTACTGGCACATCATAATATTTTTGTTACAAACAACAATGAAATAAGCTATCAAAATATTATGATGTGTTGTATTACTATTAGCTTATTTCATTGTTTGCTAACAAAAATGGTTTTACTCCGTAGTCCATACTTATGGATGAAACGATACGGATATTTTCCGATCGTATTCGAGACCGAATTCGTTTAGAGGGGTTTTAATCCGTCCGTATCAGAGTCCGGACATTAAACATCCGATACCGTATCCGTATCCGAATATTGAAATCATATATTTATGATATCGATATCCAACCATATCTTATCCAACATAGTTGACACAATCCGTATTCGAATCCGAATCCGAGCAGAAATATGAAAACAAATATGATATCAGTGATATCCGTCCGTATCCGATCCATTTTCATCGGGATCCATACTCCGCGATTGATTGCCGTTCTCATGAGCCATGACCAATGGTACAATTTTGTTTACCATCTTCTTTGGATTAAATCAGCTCATTTATTCATTTTTCCTAATGGCTTATCATCTGTCAACCGCTATGATTCCTCACTCCCATTGTTTATGTACGGCTTTAATTTAATTTATTATGAATTCAGATTTCTTTGTGTGTTATCCTTTTGTCAATACTAGCCGTATAAAAGCTATATCCGAACTGTTCCACGGATATAGCTTTTATATACATTTTTCATATGTTGTCAGGTAGGTCATGAACCGTTTCACAAATGTTGTCGATCTCATGAACAGCTATGCACATATATTTTTTTGCGCAAGCTATGCACACATTATTTGAATTCATAATTTCTGAATTTGGCTGCTATGTTGCTGATCAGTCATCATAATTTCGGTGAACAAGTACTTGATACAGTAATTCAATGTCTACGCCGAGATACACCCAATGCACTAAGCGACGTCACCATCATCGCAGCTATGCATTCAGGCCATTGGATTTCACCGTTTTTTGGCATAAAACAGGTCTAAAATGAAATGTTGTTTTGGTGGAAAGCTTCGCTTTAGCTCCCGGTCTTTCTTTGCTGAACTTCTGTTGAGTGGATATGATGATGCAAGGGGCTAACAGGCTTTCCTTTGCTAAGTTTCTTGCGAGTGGATATGGTGATGCAAGGGGTACTTGGAATTATATAAATCTACTATGAACGATTGGGGATGGTGAGTTTCATCACCAATGAAGCTCTTGTGAGCCGACGCCTCGCGGCTATACTTGGTCCGCACCACCGAAGACGGCTCAGCCCAAGATGAAGACATACGGCACACGACGTGCACCACACGGTATAGCAATAGTACCAACTAGGCTACTCTGATTGTAACTTTGTCCCTTCGAATATATAAAGAGGGGCAGATGTCCTTAGACAGACTAGGTCAACACAGACCATAACCTAACAGAGCAGATCTCCATGATCTCTCTTGTAACCCAGATCTCCACGATCTGGGATGATCTTTTCGTCTCATTGTACTCTGGTACTCATCAATACAGCAGCAGAGACACAGGACGTAAGATTTTACGCTTTATAGCGGCCTAAACCTGGATAAACCCTTATTTGTCTTGGTTGTTTGTCTTGCTCTCACATCCGGTTCGTAGGTCTTAGCGCGGTCTCACCGCAAATCTACTACCTCAGGGAGCCCCGTGGTAGACTGCCGAGCAGATATCATCGACAATGGCGCGCCAGGTAAGGGGTGCACGATCTGATCTTGAGGCGAGCCAGATGGTTTTCTTCCCTGCTTCCACGGAGTTCGAGACGGGTTTGACCTTCACCGTCGGCGCGTTCACTTGGACCACCGGCGTAGCGACGACCACCGGAATCGTGAAGGCGGTGCAGCACCAACGTCATCGACCACTTCGCCGACAAGTTTGATCTCGGGATCTCTCCTGGGGTCGTCTGCGACTCGTCGGCAGCTTTCTTGGTGGAATTGATCCAAGATCGATCTGCCGAGGACGGCTTCACCACCATTCATCGCCGTCGGCACGGACGTATGAGCCATACCGACCACTTGGACCACCCAGATCCAAATCTGGCTGTGGATCGACCACCACACGAGGAACCAGCATCTTCATCACGAGTCATCGTCATCAGCTAAGTCATGTACGCACGTCGCGCATGGTGGCCGTGTGACTCGCTTCGGGACGACCACGACTTCGTCCGACCACGTTCCCGTTGACGTATCTGACTACGACTCCGTGTTCTCGGGTGACCACGCCGCATCACCTACGACTACAACGGCAAACGCATCTACATAACTTGCAAGCTAATTGTCTGGCTCGCGTGCATCACGTGCAGAGTATTCTCCAACACGAGCCGATCAGCAACATCTTGCCTCAAAACTAAGTCAATACTACTCCATGTAGTTATCTATATAAAGACTTTAAAGCTGGCGATAGTTCCTATACATTAACAATAACACTATACATTAACAATAACAGGTCTCCGTATGTGTCTTACTGTGTAACCTGTTACTGTATATTAACAGTATAGGGTTTTAGTCCATAGTAAACCCATTATCAAACAGTAATGGGTCTGATAATGAACAGTATGGACCCGATAAGAAATAGTAATGGGTTCGACAGTAAACAGTATGAGCCCGATAAAAAATAGTAATGGATCCAATGATGAAAAAATATAAACACAATAAGAAACGATAGCACTTCTCCATACCGTGTTTCCCATTTTCCCCGTATTTTTTCCCTCCTCTTTTCCTCTTTCCTGCATGAAGTGCGGGGCCCTTCCTCTAGTTTTGTAATCTATATATCCTACATACGGTATATATTCCGAAATCTACATATACACATATGGTTATTTCAGGAATTTGATCGCGTTCATCGGGTATATGGACGTGAATCACAAATCCACGACGCACGGCTGCATGTACAAGCGATTGCCGCAAAACCAGGAGCGATCTACATCTACATACATGCAAACCGAGCACTTGCATGGACGCTGTGCTGCACTGCCTCGCTCCGACTATACCGGATAGGTTTTGACTCCAGCTCCGCGTACCCGTCCGAGAACGACGACACGTCCTAAGTTTAGTTGAGAAATTAATAAAGTTCTTTGTCGTCTTTTTTTCCCGATCACAGTTTCACATTATTGCACTATTTGTCATACATGCATCCTCACAATTAAACTTTATTTCTTGCTCGTCGAGAACGGTTTGACGAGGCAGTATCTCGATCTTCTTATGATATGTTACAGCTCTACGCTACATGGCACTAGAAGATTCGGCAGTCGCTCTCTAACAGTACTAGGTACCTAGTGATCCTGGCAGTCCTATACTGTTCACTAGCGCATCCCTATATCACCTAACAGAGTTAACTCGTTTCAAGGGTGGGGGCAAAACTTAATTGTCGACATCTTTTCTACGACTACATATCAAATGTTAAAAACGACATATATGTTATCACCCGCTTAACATGCCTACTTAAAAATACATCAGCCTGCTGATTTTCTCTTCAGAGATCAATTATTCATACATCATGTACTATCGCTCTTCATGTTTATTTTTTAGAAACAAGGTTCGATTGTCGAGCTCACTCTTTACGCTTGGGAACTGGATCAAAGATCATCGTTCAGGTGGTCACGCCACCTGGCACACAGACTTCACCGCTGACCAGTTGGGTTGCTCAAAGCTTACCGCCCAATTGGTCCAACTGCTCGTCGCTCAGCTAGGTGTCACGCACCGCATAGCCTCGTCTTCATTGCCATGGCTCGGTGCCATGCACCGCACAGCTTCGTCTCCGACCTCGTGCTGCTCGGGGACTCATCTTCGTCACCACGGCTCGGTGCCACGCACCGCACAGCCTCGTCTGCGACCTCGTGCTGCTCGGGGACTCGTCATCGTCGCCTCGGCTCGGTGTCACGCATCGCTCAGCCTCGTCTCCGATCGTGCTGCTCGGGGACTCGTCATCGTCGTTTCGGCTCGGTGTCACGTACCAGACGGCCTCGCCTCCGTCGCTTGGCTTGGTGCCATGCACTGCACAGCCACATCTCCCACCTCGTGCTGCTCAGGGACTCGTAATCTTTGCCGCCCTGAACGTTCTCCATATTGCAGTCAAGCTGGGCACAAAATGGCTCCTGGTATACGGCGGTTCTGTTCTTGTCATCCGACAAGTCAATAAGGATTGGGATACAGTCCACGAGAAAATGGATGCCTACGTAGCCGAGATACGCAAGCTCGAGAACAAGTCCTACGGACTAGCGATTCTCGGTGTCCCTCGAACCGATCGAGCCTGTGCTTTTTTCAAGACTTACCTGGGGACTGCACATTCGACTTGCCATCTAGAGGTGTCTACGGGCTAGCGGTTCTCGGTATCCCTCGACCTGATTGAGCCTCTGCTCCGTCTAGGACTTACCTGAGGACTGCGCATTCGACTTGCCACCCAGAGGTGTCTACGAACCCGCAGTTCTTGGTGTTTCTTGACCCGATCGAGCCTGTGCTCTGTCCATGACTTACCTGGGGACTACACATCGACTTGTCACTTGGCACTGACTACAGACCAATTAGTGCTATGTTGAGTTTTTTCTTACAAGCTCAATACAGCATCTTCTATCTTCTATCAAGCTTGGGGACTACGTGGGCCCACATCACCTTGCGGTGACTAGACCCTATCTTCTATTCTTGGTTTGATACCCCTACCTTTCTTGGATTGTTCACGTTAGCATTTCAGTGATACTTCATGTCACGTGTTAACGTGGGCCCACGTCCCAAGGACGTGAAAAGCTTTTTTCTCTTTTCTTGGAGCACCACGCATCTTTTGACAGACCGCCTTCCTTGACAGAAGCCATGGTCAGGAGCAGACTAACGAACTACTCGGGATGAAGCTTCACTGGTCGGCACTACATGGTCAGCATCATCACTGGTCGGCACTACGTGGTCAGCATCGTCGCTGGTTGGCACTACGTGGTCAACATCTTCACTGGTCAGCACTACGTGGTCTGCATCTTCACTGCCTGACATAGGTTAAGACGGCGTCTTCCTCAAGATACATGGTGCACGGGGACTAGCTGTGGGGATATGACCCCCATATACCCTCGCGGCTATACTTAGGCCGTACCATCGAAGACGGCCCAACCTAAGGTGCAGACGTGCGTCACACGATGTGCACCGCACGGTATAGCAATACTACCAACTAGGCTACTCTGGTTGTAACTTTGTCCCTTCGAATATATAAGGAGGGGTAGAGCTCCTTAGACAGACCAGGTCAACACAGACCACAACCTAACAGAGTAGATCTCCATGATCTCTCTTGTAACCCAGATCTCCACAATTGGGGATGATCTTTTCGTCTCATTGTACTCTGGTACTCATCAATATAGTAGCAGAGACGCAGGACATAGAGTTTTACGCTTCATAGCGGCCTAAACCTGGATAAACCCTTGTTTGTCTTGGTTCTTTGTCTTGCATCTCACATCCGGTTCGTAGGTCTTAGCGCGCCCTCACCACAAATCTACTACCTCGGAGAGCCCCGTGGTAGACTACCGAGGAGATATCGTCGATAGTCACCCACACGCGGGCGGCTCGGGGCAAACCCTAGCCGCCGCCGCCACCTCCCCCACCCTTCCTTCTCCACCTCGCCGTCACCGGAGAGCGCCGCCGGGAAGCCCGGGCGGCCATCGAGGAGAACCCTTGGTTCCCTGGTGTCGCCCTATCTCCGACGCGGAGGAGGGAGCACGACTGGTGGCCGAAATGGCGCTCGTCGGTGGTTGGCGGCGCAGGCGGAGCTGGGGAGCGCGGATCCGGCCTCCCTTTGCCTCGACCAGTCGCTTAAGCTGGGAGAAGATCCTCAGCGTGTGGCAGATCCTTCTAAATCATATGGCCCACATGCATCATTATTGTCTAAACAGACTCCTAATAACCATGAATGTGTGCCATGAGACTTAAAAGGTCTGTCGGGTAAATCCTGAATCGTCCACGATTCTCCGAACAGGATCAATCATTACAAAGAGACATTGTAGTATTACAACAGTTTTATACAAATAATATGCATCGGAGTAAAATAGCGGAAGGATTACAATAACATAAGTTTATAAACCATTCAGTTTAAACATACATACCATAAGTTGGATTAATACAAACCATAGTAGCAGTGGAGTAAAAATATAACTTATTACAAAACCTTGATCATATGCTCTACCTAAGAGCGAGACATCCTATTCGTCGTCACTTTCCTCGACGACGGTCATGCAGCAGGATGCGAAGCACTCCTGCCCATGAGACTCACCTGCATTAAGGGTTCAACAAACCCTGAGTACAAAAGTACTCCACAAGACTGATCCGACGAAAAAGAGAGGTGAAGACTCAGAAAATGCAGGTTAGAGGGACAAGGTAAGGCTTGCAAGAGATAAGAATTTTTGCAGAAAAGCATTAACAGAAAGTAAAGTTGTCTTGCCCAAGATCAAGATTACCAACCAACTTCATCCTTAAACCTTAAACATCATACAAGTTGTTACTACGATGATGAACACCGATCGAGTCTTCTTCTCCGAGAAGCAACGGCGATTCGAATCTATTTTCATACCCAGCTGGGACCTAGATCACTGGGATACTGGAGACTTTAACTCCGATGCATACCAGATCACAGATATACCAGGATAACAACCGCAGCCATATATCACCACATGATACACGTGAGCACTTCGACCCAGTGTACCGATATACATGGGAATTTAAGCCCACAGTATAACACACTATGATATATGTGGGGACTCTGGCCCACTATATATCACTCCATGACATACGTGGGGACTCTGGCCCACTGTATGATACTTCATGCATGTGGATTTCTAGTTTCTCGATATCACCAGTTCACCATCGATACGAGACCTAGGGCATAAACAGACGAAAACACTACAGAGGGACTCCTTTCCCAATGCAAGTTAGCCGTCCGGACTCGATTTATTAACTAAAAGCATGATTCCAACAGATAAAACCAATCTCATCTTTTTCATTCTTTTACTTTTGAACACTTAACTAATTAAGCAGGGCTAAGCATTACTACGCATCTGCCAGAACAGGTAACAAGGAATATGGAAATAAGACAGGTAATGCAATTGGTGGGTTTTCACTCAACTCCTATTACTTAATGCAACATAACATAACTGAAGCGATAAAACTTTTTATAAAATAGAACAGGGTATGAATGCATCCGGGGCTTGCCTTGGTATTCGGGGTAGACGGTCTCGGGCTCTGGATCAACTCCAATCTCCTGAGTCTGCTCTTCCTTCGGATCTAGGGCGACAACGTTAAACTCTCCGTTATCGAAAACCATACAATACAATGATATGCTTCAACATGATTGAATAGTAAACATGATGCTCGATGGATGCATAACCAGATTAAGGGCTTGAGTACAACTTTTCTTCACGATAAACTTGCAAGCCAACTAAAACTTACTTACTAAGTTCATTAGGGTTAACTACGTCATTTAAGAAGGTTATTAAACAAATGAAATATCGTTAATTAAGCCCTAATGACATGATCCAGGTAAGTGCAAATAATTAATTAAAGTATCAAAGGTCATTAGGGTTAATGACCCAAGGTCAACAATCAATCCCAAAGTCAAACAAACCCTATAATGATTAAACTTATTTAAAGGGATTAATTAATTATTTAAAAGCATAAAATAAAGGCATAAAAATTAAAGTTGTCTAATTGAGCTCAAAATTTTATTTTGAAAATCTCTTGGTCTAATTAGATGGCAAAACAATTTTCAGAAACAAAAGCCAATTATTTTATTTATTAAAAATCATTGAAGGTGCATTTTTCAATTGAAAGGGCTAATTTTAACTTATGCAAAAATTACTCAAATTTGACATTTCATATTTTTCCTAGATAGAAAATAGCATTTAAATCATTTTCTGGAAAAAGAAAAAGGAAAAAGGAAATTCCTCCCTACGTTGACCGGCGGCGGCCGGGTTTTGACCGGCGATTGGTCGCCGACGGCGAGGTCTCCAGCGACGAGGTTTGGTCCTACGTGCTCAGCTCGACACGGTGAACAACTTGGGCTAGCTAATGGAGTGGCGGGGCGACAGCGGTGCACTGGCCGGCGGGCATGGCGGCGCGGCGGTGCGACGGAAAGGCATCACCGGAGTGTCTCCGGTGACGGCGAGGCTATCTACATGCGCTACGCACCCCCGCGAACACAAACAGCAACAAAATGAGACCAAACTTGAACCCCAGTCGCAACGGCTATGTGCGCGGCGGAGTGGCAAGGTCGTGCTGGCGGCGAGCTACGGTGACTGGCGGCCTCAACATGATAGAGAAGAAATTGAGGGTACAGGCAGATGCAGGAGCTCACCACGGGCACGGTGCGCACGTTGATGAAGGCTCGGAGTGGCTGAGGCGAGCTATAGCCGGCGGCGCTAATGGCGGCAGCGGTGCTCCGGCGGCAAGGTCCGCGTCACAGCGACTCCTGTGCACCATTAAGCCGGCCAAGATGCGCATGAGGGGCAGGAGAAGATGGAGAACATGATAGAAGGGTTAATGGAAATATATATTCAACCTTGGCGGCGGTGGCCGGCGAGAAAGCTCGCGGTGGCTCGACGACCGGCCGCGAGGATGATGACGACGTGCGGGCGCCATGGGCGATGAGGGCAGGCACTAGCTGGCTCAGAAGAAGTGCAAGGTCGAGGCGGAGTTTCTGGCAAAAGAAATTGGACAGCGGTGGATCGACAGCGGTGAATTGGAGCGGCGGAGGAAGGTCGTCGGCGGCGGCGGCAGGGGGAAAGAAGAAGTCGGCCACGGCGCCCCTATTTATAGCCAGAGCTCGAGGAAAGGAAGGACGACACGCGGCCATGGTGCTTCAAGCGTCAGGGCGAGCTGGCGGCCGTGGCATGTGCGGCAGTGGATGGCGGCGTGGCTTGAGAAGCCGGCCATGGTGGCCGATGATAGGTCTCGGTGCTGTTCTTGAATATTATAGAAATGCCATTTGTCAAAAATAATAAATTACTTCAAAATTAATATTAGAACTTGAAAATCTTCAAAAATAGAATTTGCATAACTTTTCAAGAGCTACACTTTTCATTTTACAAACATTTTGAAATTCTACCTAGTTTTTGAAATATGAATTCAAATTTAAAAAGGAAGCAAAACCCTAGAAATAAACATTTGAAATTACTTTTGATTTTTCAATAAAATTTGAAAATCTTCAAAACTATGAAATATTTAACTTTGCAAACCAAACATGTTTCATATATAAAGTTTTCTCAAATTATGCATAAATTTTGAATTATGCTTTTAAAATCAAAAGGGGACAAATGCTAGAAAACTGTATTTTCAAGGTTATTTGAAATTATTTTTGGAAACTTGAAAACTTTATATACCATTATTGTATCTCTTGTCAAGATCTACAAATCATATTTTTAGATTATACCCAAATTATTTATATATTTTTAATTATAGAAAAGAGGATAAAACCTGGTTTTGAAATTAAGGGTTTTTGAATCCGAACTCAAACTCGATTTGGTTTCTAATTTAATTGGTTGGTCATTAGTGATCACAAACATCATCCAAAGACATTTTTAGGTTAATGACCCAATGACACCCTTGGCTGACCAAGTTAACTTTGGAAAAACATTTTATAGCTTTCCAATTCGAATTTAAATTTGAATTGCAAGATTTGGGAATAAGCTTTAAAATCCAAATTCAACTTCAGATATGAAAATCATTTTTAAGGGTTGGACTTAGATTTATACACTATGCTTGACACTAGTGTAAACACGATTTACACCTCAAGTACATATAATATAAACCAAGTAATTTGGGATGACATTCGAAAGTAGGGTTTTATTATTTCATGTGACAAAACATTTCAGAAGCACAATCCACCTATGAAATGTAAGCCTGTTTTAGTTGATGCATATCAAGGTTGACCTAAACATGAATGCTTTGCAGTGCATATGATAACATGGCAGGGTTTTAGTTAATATAACACCAGAGGTGTTACACAGCGAAGGTGGCAGCGCTAGGCCTCGCTCAGCCTTGGCCTTCAGACATGATTTCAATGGTGCCCCGGGGACGTCAGGTTCCGGCCCTCCAATGGCCGGTTTCGGGGTCCTTGGATTGGATCTGCACGGTGGCGTTCGAGGGCGGCGGCCAGTTGGTGGATCGGGGGTGGTACCCGGTCTCCCACAGTGTCTGGATGTTGTGGTGGAGTGCGGTCGGCGTGGCAAGGTGTCAGTGCTACGTGGTTTGTAGCGGATGGCTGGACTGTGGCTCGGACGGTTGGGGAGGCGGGGCAAGGTAGTGGTGGAGCCGGAGCAGCGCGAAGGCGGAGGTGGGATGGTGCCGTGCCCGCGTGCGGCTGCACGGTGCTGGGCATGGGCGTTAGTCCGCGTTGGCTAGAGTCGCCACCCGAGGTGGCGTCTTCGCACGATGGCGGTGGTGCGGCTCTTCTTCGGTGGTGCCGTGGTGGCGTGGCCAGCCATGGCTGGGGCTCGTCTGCTGTGCCGTGGTGGTGACACGGCGGTGCCGAGCCTGGTGGAGGTCGCCCTACACTATCGAGGCTCCCCGACAGACGCAGGGGGCAGCGGTGGGGTTCCCTCCTCTCTGGTTGCCCCCTCCTTCTTGATGGTGGCCACTTTGTGGCGGTGGCTGGGACGCTTGTTGGCGTTGGGGGACGGTCCTCGTTTATGTCGTCCCTCCCCCTCGTCTTTGGCTGCCGTCGCAGGGGGCAGCGGTGGGTTCCCCCTCTCTCTGCTTGCATCCTCCTTCTTCTTGATGGTGGCCACTCTGTGGCGGTTGTTGGGGCGCTTGTTGGCGTTGGGGGCGGTCCTCGTCTATGTCATCCCTCCCCGTTGTCTTTGGCTGTCATCGCAGGGCGGTTGCTGTGAGGATGGAAGCCTCGACGTCTTTGGGGGCACGGGTCTGGGCCCTGCCTCATGCCCGATGCCTCCAAGGCGGATTGGTGATGGCTTCGGGGGTCGTGCGCGGCGGTGGGTGGTGCGGCTGGTGGAGTACATGGCGGCGGGAGGCTGGTCTTCGCATGTCATCTGATTGGCGAGGTGCTGGCGTAGCTTTGCGACTACTTGCGACGTCGACCTCTCTGGTAAACCTTCTGCTGGGCTCGCAACGACGGCTTGGGTATCTGGCGCCTGGCGGGGACCCGACATCCTGACGTGGTCCATGCTGTGGGTAATTTGGGCGAAAGCCTGGCGACAGCGACACCTGCGGGTGTCGTTCTCCCTATAGAGGGTGTCGCGTCTCTAGCATTCTCCACGGGTGAAAACCTAGTCCTTCAAGGACGAGCGACGGCGGCTGGGCGTCGTAACCTTCTTGAAGGCGTCGTTGTGGATTTTGGACTCGGTCGGGATGTCTCGTGGCAGGGCCTGGTTCACTGTTTTTGCTGTTGTGTAGCGAGGGTTGTGCTAGTGGTGGTTTTGGAGCTCCATGGAGTGGTTGTGCCGTGTTGAGGTCTCAATCCAACCAGTAACTGCTGTTTAGAGTTCTTAGTATGGTCTTTTTACGACCAATAGTGGAGTGGACGTCGACCTGCTGCAAGTGGTGGCGTGAGTTGAATTGGTTAGAGAGTTGTGGTCGTTTTGACCAAGTTGGTGCTGAATAGCTATATCGAGTTGTGTAGGATGAGCGGGGCTCTCCTAAGTTGTATGGATTTTGCCCTGTTTCCATTCAAAGAACTGGACGGGGCACTTTTCTTCTTTTTCTTTTCTTTGTCTAATAAAAATCACGACAAAGCTTTTGGCATCCTTTCTAAAAACAATTATGAGCGATTGGTTTTGTAGGAACACCAAGGTCATGGAAACAGGTACTAATTAGTTTTAACTGATTAAATTGCCCAATTAAATCTGTTTGACTAGAGGGGGTACATGGCGCCTTTCAATATTTCAAAAAACTGCAGATCAATCAATAAGAGTTTTATATGTTAAAATTTTTTTTGTTCTATTAGGTGGAGTTTTAGATGGTTCAAATATTTGGTTGCCTTATATTTTAATAGTTTTATCATTATTGTTGGGATAGAGTTAGAGTTTGCCAAATTCTATTTGGCAAATCACAAGATTTGCTAACTCCTAAAACAATATGCTAAGTAAAAAAAGAGGCTCTCTCCAAGAGCTTGCCACTTTGAACTTGGCAAAATAAACAACTTAAGCATAATGCATCCATTGACTATGAAACTTCTATCACAAAAATTGCACATCAATTGGAGAACTACAGATTTATATATGAATTTTTCCATAAATATAATAGATAAATAAAACAGCAAAACCATTCTACTAAAAATTGTCATATTATTATTTCATTGCATAGATCTACTCATGAGGATTCCAAAAAGTCTTTATTTGCTATTTTAAGATTTTTCTATAAATTACTATGAATTTCCAAAGTTTCAGTCATTTAAATGTACAAACAAAAAAAATAAAAGAAAAATGGTTTTTCTTCACGAACCCTAAACTTCTCAGAAATCAAAAGAGCCCATATCTGTAAACTCTTCTCCCTGGCACTTTTAAAAAGTGAACACAGTAAAGAGTTTCTATTTACTAGAAGGTCCTTCCCCTTCAATCTCCGCACGCATGCGAAGTCGCGCGCTGTTGGAGAATATTTTTCATGTTTTGGCGAAGTTTTATCGATGCCAAGTTAATTTGGCAAACTCTTTGAGATGCTTGTTATTTGCAAAACATTTTCTAGTTGGAATAGTTCCATATGTACAGTTTTCAAAGATTTTGCCTCATCTTTCAATTTATTTCATATACCTATTTTTTTTATACAACTTCGGTCTTATTTGTGTAGAAGTTTTAGTTACCCAAGTTATGGTCTACTCAGATCCTAAGTTTGCGACAATGGTTAATATTGCTAACTTTTTATCCTTTTAACAAATCCTTAATGTGGCGGGTTAAGCACTTGCTCTTGCCTGCTCAGCTGTTTAACGAGGCTCTTGCCT
>CM041637.1:36622840-36646380 GCA_023333625.1 Bothriochloa decipiens
TAAGCACTTGCTCTTGCCTGCTCAGCTGTTTAACGAGGCTCTTGCCTGCTCCATAGTTTAAGGAGCTTTAAAATAATATAGTCATATCATTACAAAGTTTGCCATCTACTCCCTCAAATAAGTGTCGTCATTGGTATGCTTGCCATAAGTTTGACTCGATTTGTAGAAAATACAAGCAATATTGGTGTCTCCAAATAAATTTATAAAAACTAGATTCAAAGATCTTTTTAATGATATTAATTACATATCATAAATATTAATGTTTTAAAATATATATTTTTGTCAAAGGTATTTCTCGGGAGCCACAAGTGACACTTATTTAGGGACAGGAGTAGCTGTAAGCTTGTAAGCTTCTTATGGCTATCAATCCCAGTTGTTTGGCTGTTTGTTGAGGTGTGGTGGAAAAGCCAAATTGGTCGAAGGCGAGATAACATGCAATGTTCCGCTATAATTCCTTTTAGTGGTCTTCAATGTCGTGATGATTAGATTAGTGAAACATTTTACAAACTTAAGCAAGTCTATCTATGAGAATAGTGTAATTCATTTTAATGCTTGAAGAGATAGTATTTTGTGAATCAAATTGTGTAATTTGGGTGACCTATGAGAAGGATAAGTGCTATGAGTAGCTGGGGATGGTACAATGATTATTTTAAATCATACTAAGTTTGAATGTTTGTTTTTACTTGATCCTGTATACTAAGTGCAGAAATCATATCTCGAGTTCATGCTATATGTAAAAACCCTTTTCGCATTAATCTTATCCTATGTTCTTGCATTAATATATCATAACTCTCTTGGCATGAATCTTAATCTATCTCAATATTTAATTTATTTTTTAAAAAAATATTTTTCTTTTATTTTAACCATAGCGTCAGCACTGGCACTATACTAATGATAATAATATGAACAAAAAATGAGAAAAATAATAAGAAGACTAGTCTTAAATATTTGATAATAACAAAATAATGTAGATATTGAGAGACCATGTAGAACTAACAAGCAAAACACAAATTATATTCACTAGGAGAACACCCATGCTTTGCTACTGATTTTGAATGGAATTTGTCTATTAATACAGAAAGAGATTAGGTATTTTAAACTAATATTAGTGGACAGTATGCCATACTGATATGGATAACTAAATATATGTTAGTGAATTATATGTCTTTCTAACGTGACGTGGATATCATAATTGATTGTATTGTGAACTTTAATTGCAAATTCTAATGGATTGATGAGATAGACACCTTGCATGTCTAGAGAATTGTTAGTGGAGTTTTGCTTTATAAGAGTTATAGATTTAGCTCATGTAGGGATGAGATATTTTGAGCTTGAATGTTGTTGTAAAAAAGAATATTTTTTATCCATTTTTATTCTCTACAGATATTTTTTTGAGACATGCTTTGTTATCAACCGTCTATAAAAATTCATTTCTAGGTGGAATAGAAACCTTACTCACTTTTGTAGGTAGTACATAGGAACTTTTCAGGTAATTAACCGTTGTACATTTGATTAATGAAGTTCTCTGTCGTACACAACCAGAGTATACTAAACATGCTCACCCACTTCTAGTGGGATTTTTTTAGCATGGACTTATAAGGTGCTATAGTATCTAGACATATGCACACAAACCCACGCTCACACCACCACACAACACAATGCATAACCAGCTAGTGCGCATGCTAGATCTATAAAATATACACATCACACACACGTCCTTTTCCTTTTGAAGATCAACGAAGTTTGACATAGCTTCGAAGGCTACAGGCACGTCGCAGTAATAAGGGTAGAAACTTCTTAAAACGAGCCAAAGAATGACGAGAGATTAAAATACAAGAGAAAAGACTTGGCACGGAGACAGTCACCTTTCAAACATCACTATGTGGCTAGGAGAAAATGGAAGACTAGACTGTCTAGACAGAAGACTTGATGTGCGTATAGACCACGAACTAGAGAAGAAATTTCCTCAAGGCCAGAGTTTCAACGACAGCACCACGGTTTTTATCCGATCAATCTAACTCTTAGCCTGAAAACTCATGATAATAATATGAACAAAAAATGAGAAAAATAATATGAAGACTAATCCTAAATATATAATAATATCAAAATAATGTAGATGTTGAGACCATGGAGAACTAACAAGCAAAATACAAATTACATTCACTAGGAGAACACCCACGCTTTGCTGCGGAACTACTAATTTTAAATAGAATTTATCTATTCATACAATTCTTAAGAAGACATTAACTATTTTAAACTAATGTTAGCAGATAGCGTGTAATGCTGATGTCTGCAACTAAATTTATGTTATTGAATGATGTGTTTTGCTGATCTGGATCTCATGATTGATTGTGCTATAAACTTTAATTGCAAACCATTATGGACTAATGAGGTAGACACACCTTGCATTTCAAGAGAATTGTTAGTGGAGTTTTGCTTTATAAGAGTTATAGATCTTGATCATGTAGAATTAGAGATTTTGAGCGTGAATGTTGTGGTAAAAAATATTTTTTTATCCATTTTTATCTTTTATAGATGATTTTTTGAGATAGTTGGTTCGCCATAGAATGGCATCGATCCCTCAAGATTATCGAACAGTCCTGGGAACTAGATGGGCTAGCCCATGGAAATCTGAAGTCGATCGATCGAATAACACCTTCGTCGGTCCCTGGCGAATAGGGATCAGTGCTTCACTCTGACATACCCGCTAATAGATCACCTTGCATCAAGATTCAACCATCTAACAAATCTTGGTGGCCCATCCCTTTCTCCTCGTGGAAGGGAGCATAAAGGGTCGCAAATCCAAAGTCAAATCGCCTTCTTGGACTAAGCTCACAATGAGTAGGCCTGGGGGCTTGATGTCGCAAAAATGCCATGCAAATTGGTTGCAACCTGGATAATGTAACCTATAAAGAGATACATTGGAACCCATGATCACAGAAGGGCTTAACGAATACCCCCTAGTAGACTCCATTGGAGTCACCTAGGGGCTGGGGGGCTAATGTCGGGTTACAATATTTTGATACCCGTTATATGGGTTGTCATCATTATCCTACCTATTGATGGCGAGCAAAGCACGCCATCAGGCCTTTGTTATTGAGGCCCGCAAGACAGTGTCCGGGATGGATCCTTATAGGGTGAACAACCCATCTAAGGGTAGGCCCAAGTAAAGGGAACATCTCACCTGACCCTCTCTTTCTCTTCGATTCACTAGGTTGTATGAGACTGTTCCTTCCCATCAAACCCAGGTGTGATTCGCTCGACGACTGCAATAGAGCCATGATTAGGTGAATCTTTTTCCCGTGAAGGAGGGCCCAATGGCTCCAAAATCATAACACATGGAGCCATCGTACTGTGGGCACCGACATGGGAACGACGGAAAGGAGCGACCCGAGGATGTATTAGGGTATCCCTAGGGCGCCTATGTGTGGCAGATTCATATCAATTGACACCGTGACACCTAGGTCTTGTACGAGACCAAGCAACACAAGGTAGCTCGCACCAAAAGCCGCACCGAATGGATGTGGGTCTTAGCCTATGACACCTAGAGAAGATTCCTGAAGCTCTAGGGGATAGGACCTTTTGTTTATCTTTGTTTCACCAAGCATGCCAACCCTTGGATGCCTCTTGACAGTGTAACCCAAGCCGATCCTCCTTGACCTATAAAAGGGAGAATGACTTGGGGCGGAGGGACAAGCTTTTGCTTCGGCTGAACAGTGGAGGAGAACTACTTTCACTCCTCTTAGATTTCAACTTCTCTCCCTACTCTCTCATCAGAGACTTGAGGTTTCTAAGGAAACTCTCTCTCAACCTTAGTTTGTAACCCCCTTTACAAGCTCCTACAAGCTCCACCAAAGAGAGTGGGCAACACAACCGTCTGAACTGGACGTAGGGATATTCTACCCAAACTAGTATAAATTCTTTGTGTCCACCTAGCTCTACCATTCGATAGCCTAAACGCACTTACTACTTAGATTATTGCTAGTCGTTAATCAAAACACCGACAATGAATTACTCAATGGTACAATTAATTTTTCATAAACCAAAATATTGGTCCGATGGAGAATGGTTACTGTTGGACAAGCTAAGATGATTTTTTCTAAAAATTGTCGGTGTTCTGTCCCGAGGACAGGAACCCAATGAGTAATATGTTGTGTGCCCTCTAATCTGGATGGTGATGCAATGTGAGACACAAGGTTTATCCTAGTTCGGACAAGAGAAGGCCCTACGTCCAGCGGAGAGAGAAGTACTTGTATTGCCTTGCACCTAAATGCTTGTACAGGGGGTATTCCAAGCGAGCGATAGAGAGAGACTGTTTGAGATGTTTGATCTCTAAGAAGCCTAAGTCCTGAGCTATGGAGCTTCATTCTCCTGCCCTTAAACTAGCCCTGGCGTCCCCTTTTATAGGCCAAGGAGAGGCGCAGGGGTACACAAAAACCCTAAGGAGTTGTCCCTGGTAGAGCTGAGGTGTCTGATGACGTCAGGGTGATGGCGTTGATCCTGTAGCGGTTGCTGTAGAGGCATGCGCCGGGCATGTCCTCCATCCTTGAAGGTGTCATGGTAATGTTGGTGACGGGCAGTGAAAGACCCATGCTTCTGTTGCGGGCGTGCGGATCCTTGTAGAAGTCGTGTCGGAGTTGTTGGAGCGTTGACCGGAGGTGCCGGAGGCCGAGTTGAGGGGTAGCTATGGGGGTTGAGGCCCTGTGGATAAGAGAGAGCCCTGGGAATTCTAGTGCCGATGGTTATCGCATTGTGTTTCCGAGGAGGGGTCGAGCGGTGCACAGTGCACGCTATGGCGCTACAGTGGTGGTTAAATCACCACACGTCCGGGGATGGGCAGTAAAAAGAAGATTTGACCTCAGTACTTGATCCCTGTTCCCGTAGCTGTAGCGTTAGGTGGGAGCTATTGGCACATTAAATGCCCTGAGTTTTTGTCCTGGGGTAGATGAGTCGAGGGGGTTAAGCCGGTCGACCCAGGGTCGTTCGCTCAGAGGAATTTTCGTCACTCGAGGAGTCCTGTCGAGGGGGCCTTGCCTGGATTGGTGAACTCAGTGCATGGGCTGACTTGTTGTAATTCGTCGGCTGGGCTTTGTTTCTGGTGGGCCTTGGGCCGCGGGTTTCTCGAGGGTTAGCTCCTTGATTCAATGGGTTCGGGTATCCCTAATTCAGATACCCGACAAAAATATAGAAAACAATATTAACATTTATATTACCAAATAAATTTATAACGAATGTATACTCTAAGCTCAATCTAATAATACTTACTAGTCTATCTCAAATTGTAGTTCGTTTGACTTTTTTATCTCAAGTTTGACCACTCATTTATTTAAAAATTTGTTAAATATTATTTTATTTATTGTGGCTTGCTTTATTAACAAAAGATCTTCGAAAATAACCTAAATTTGATTATGTTTGCTCAAATTTTTTGAGCAAGACGAGTGGTCAAACTTAAGATAAAAAGGTCAAACGAACTATAATTTAAAACGGAGAAAATATTATATAATAAAGATACTAATATATTTTTTTTATAATTTGATCAAACTCTTAAAAATTTGACTCCTTCAAAGATAGAGATGTACACTTATTTCAGACAAAACCAAATTTACATACATGGAAAATTGGTTGACGGACCCGTATGTAGTCTTGCGATTGGGCCCCTTTCTGACAGAGGAAGCAAACGATTAGACAGATGCATGTCCCTCGTGCTCCGGTGACGGACTCATCGTGGAGGAGCCGAGCTTTGGACTCGAACTGCCGACGACCGACGATTGCCATATCACGACGCCCGGAGGAGCGAGCCAAGATAAGATAGAGCGGACACGCAAGAACCTTCCGGAATCGGAGGAGGAGCAATAATAGCACAGCGGGCCCCACCCAGCCATCATCCTCTCCGCAGATTCCCGTTCCCCTGCTGCGGCCCTGTCCTCCATTTATATATTCTTGCCCCACGGAATCAAGAAACCAAGCCAGCCGGATCCTCCATTCCTCCTCCATAGCCATAGCACAGTGTGCGAGAAGGAGAGGGAAGAAATGCTGGAGGGGAAGGCGCGGGTGGAGGACACGGACATGCCGGTGCGGATGCAGGCGGCGGCGACCACGGCGGCTTCCCGCGCGCTCGACCTGTTCGACGTCGCCGACTGCCGCGGCATCGCGGGCCACATCAAGACGGCACGCCCTTTTTCCCTCTCTCGTCGTTCTCTCTCGTGTCACGTACATTTGATTTGATGCATGGCATGGGGATCATTCATGATTCATGAAGATTTGGTGGTGCTCGCTTGCATATATTGCAGGAGTTCGACAAGCAGTACGGCGTGGGGTGGCAGTGCGTGGTGGGCGCCAACTTCGGGTGCTTCTTCACCCACACCAGCGGCACCTTCATCTACTTCTCCCTGGAGCGCCTCTCCTTCCTCCTCTTCAAGGCCGCCGCCGCTTCCGTCGCCGCCTCCTGATCCTGCCCTGCCCGGTGCCCGGCCGCGCGCCACGGTCCACGGCGGGCCCGTCCGCTCCGTCCTTCGTTCATCAGAAGCATAAAACGTGCACTTTGGACTAGTAGCTAGGATCATTTGTAATGTCCGCACGTCCAAAAGCTCAAAAATTGTAGTACGTCCAGTCCAGCATCCTGTGTAAATACATCGCGCCATTCTCGCTCGTTTCCTCAAATCATTTGCCTCCATTTGCATCGACTCTACAAAGCAGTAGCAGCAGCAGCAGCTGCGCACTGCAATGCAAGTTCCGATTGCGTGCCTGAATTTGATTTGATTCCTTTGGCACCACCTGATGAGCGCAGGAAATATCTTTTGGATACTGTAGCTAGCTGCCTGACGACAACACTTTGATTTGTCGGTCAGTGCGTTCAGTATATGCAGTGATGTGTGTGTGGATGATTGCGAGGTCTGTGAGCTGTCCGATGGCGTAATGTTATCCTGTGCTCTTTTTCCTCGCTAAAGCGAACGATGGGACCCCAATAAAGCGGGGTCTTTGTTTTATTCTCCCTGCTAGGCCGGGGAGCGACGAGCGACGCCTCCTGCTCCTGTCCTGTTTCCTCGCGTAAAACCAGAGGAAGGACCAGGCCTCGGCGTCATCGCGACCGCGACCGATGATGGCGTGCCGCGCCGACGCCATTCACAGAAAGCCATGTGCTTGAAACTGAAGCTTCAACTGCTGCTGAAATCGCAGCCGGCCGCGTGTGCGAGCAACCCATCAATTGAGATTCTTATCTGATCCTGTCTGCTTTCTTCTGAATGTGCAGAACTCCCTCCGTCCCATTGAAGATGTCGTTGAAAATTTATGTCCCTCTCACAAACACGCTTTTCAGATGACATCTTTAATGGAACGGAGGGAGTATGCTGATACATAGCACTGTGGTAGCACACGGCACTGATAGGAGGGTTCAGTACGTGTCCTTATGATGGTGACGACTTACTGTAGATTCGGCCTGTTCGATCAGCATTTGCCTCTGGATGTCAAAGCTTTGTCGTTGTGCATTCGTTTGCGAATATTTCGATTTTAAGAGATTTTTTAAAAGATGGTAAAGTTTTATCACGATTTCTATTAAACGGAAAAAAAACCAAGTGTCAGTCCGGTTTTTTATTAAAACTGAGCCAAAAACCTATACAATTAAGGGCAGTGCCGTACTCAACTTATACAACTATGGAGTCACTATCCCAACTCACGCCACCACGTGCAGGATGCTCTAGCGAAAACGCACAAAGCCCACCTAACTCTACTAGCACTACTCAACTAAGCACCGCTACTAAATGCTCTAGCCGGAGCCAACTCAACTCAACTTGCCGCTCCACTTGGCCGAAAAAACCTGCACCAACAACTAGCAGGAACACAAACACAAAGAAAAAGAACAGAAGAACAAAGGAACACGAACATCCCCATCGAAGCCACCGGAGGCACCACCAGCACCAGGCAGAAAGAACAAGGCAGCCGGGCGGAGCTGGAACGCCTCACGATGCCTTCATGAAGGACACGACGCCGAAGGCGCCGACATCGCAATCCCACAAGGGAAGGTTTTCACCAACAAATCCAACGATGGACAAGAAAAACGCCTCCAAAGAGGAAACGACGTCCGCAGACGCCGCCATCAAAGCTTTCGCCATGACCTCTCACACCTGCACCACCACCGCCCACCAGGCCCCGCAATGGAGACGACCATACGGGAAGGCTCCAGGGACGGACGTGGGTGTCCCTGCCGACACCTGACGGCACCACGCGTGCCACGAGCGTCCTCACAGCAAGCACAGCCGCATGGTGAAGCCCCCAACCACCCCCGCGTGGTAAGATGGCGGCCTACAACAGCAGGCCGCCGACGCAGACCGGCCGCTGGGATCTCGAGCATGAAACCCTAGGGACCAACCCGATGCACCGACAACACCATCGTGCCGCCAAGGACCAGATCCGAGCCACTAGCCACCAATCTGCTTAGCACAGGATCCATTGGGATCCAACCGCCGGGAGCTAGATCCACACGACTCTGGCCGCGGACCTCCATAGCACAACAAAGGGCTTAAGAAGCAAGAGTGAGGAGGGGAGGAAGGAGAGGATAGGGAGAGGAGCAAGAGGGGAAAGCCCCGCCGCCGCCTGCCAGCAGCTCCGGCGACGGCAGAGGTGCCGCAAGGGTTCCGGAGGGGTGGGGGGCGAGGAGCAGCCGCCCGAGAGCCCCCGGTGAGGGAGAAAGTATTAGTTATACATGGATGAATGGACACGACACACGACTCAATAATGCAGGCCTTCTTTTCATCTCTTCTTCATCTCTCAATGGGCATGGGATGTCCATCCTCTTGTTATGCTCGCTCGCCAAGGAGAAAGGAATCCCCGTCGTCATGATCGATTGATCGGGACAGCTGGCGAACCAAAGCGAGCTGCTGCATCCGTGACGATCCGTTCGGCTCAACGTACGTGAAGCTGCTAAAATAACGCGCGGGGAAGCAAACACACCTACCAACTAATAACTAATCTAGAATGATAAATAATTAATTTTTTATTCTACTCTAGAGTTTAAATGACTCAACAAGTTATTCCTTTTGATATAAAACAGAACTTATAGCATACTATAATCCTTTCTTTTCCTGCTTGTACCGCCTTCTCGATCAAAATTTGGCCAGCATTCAACCAAATATTAGTTAAGCATGAGAAAATTCTGAACTAGTCAACACAAGTGAATTCCTGTCCAAATTTTCTAGATCCACACAATTTGGTTGGGCCCTAATTTTATTGCCGTTGAAATCCCAAAACCTTGCTCTAACGACAAACTCTTCTCAGCTCCTTCCCCAGCTCTTGTCTCTCTTTAGAAACCGGTCTCCTATTATGTTGACACTGGTTCAGGTAACTCACTGGTTGGGTTAGATCGCCCAAGGCTGTACACACAACCGAGGGAGATCTAAACAAGTCTGACCAGCAGATCAACAAGGCCAATTTAACACTAGTTCTTTGTCTGAAAAAGCCACGAACCGCGAACCACGAATGTGATCCAAAAGTAATATGATCGAGACTGCATGGATGAGCTCGAAACAAGCATGGTAACATACAGGTTCAAAATACAATACCCTTCCTCTTGCACCACGCGAACACGTGGTACCATATATACACCGATGTTCATGCTAGTCTTGTCTGCATAGTTATTAGGTGCTATAAAATACATATGTACTAACAGGAGTCGCTACTGACAACATCAGAAGAGAACCTTCACATGCACGAAGGTATAACAAAAAAAAAAAAACCAAAACAATATATCTATAATTACATGTTGAAAATATGACGCATTGATGGAGAAGGTAGCTACTCCAGTAGATTCTCAGGCACCCGGTATTTTTGCTTCTTCTCAGTCACACTGGGACCATGGAAAATGATCTGCGTAAAGATCAAGGCAGTACAAGTTTTATTTAGTTGCTATCTCTAAAAATGAAAAACAAAAGGTACATTGTAAATGACTACTGGAAAAAAAAAACAATTACAGAACTAAAAATAAGGCATATATGAAACATTGATCAATAGTTGGTCACCTTGCTCTCCATGTTATTCTTCCATCAAAAGAATCTTCCAATTCCAATCAATTTTATTTGATGGACTACTCAACCATTGAATAAGAATCTGCCTCCTCAGATTTAATTCATTGGAACCAATAACCTGACGCATCCTCTCATCATCAAAGTACTTGATTTCCTTGAGGTAAACAACCCACAGTCATGGCTTACAGGAAAAAAAGGAAATCACAGAAACAAAATTAATAATGCATGAAATGCAATTTTTTAAAAAGGAAAAAAACAGCATACAACCAGGTGGTACTTACACCCAAAACTGTTGGTAACCTTCAACATAATCAACATGATAGTTGAAAATTGCAGGCACAGTGCATCCCTCATGCTTTGAGGTGTGCTTGTGCTAAAGATTAATGACACAAACTCTGAATTATAGCAGAGTGGGGTCCTTCTTGAACCTCAGTGAATAAATAACATGAAACTTACTATCCTTCAAATTAATAACAAAAGTAAACAAGTGCCCAGAAGCATCAGTCGCTTTCTTGTGCTTCCAAAATTGGGAATAATATCTGCTCAAAAACAAAGTGAAAATTTAGTAGGAACATATGTGTGGCACGTTATGTACAAAATGTGCACTGTGTAATGTGCACTGTGTAGGAAAGGTAGGGCAGAGTTCCAGACTGCTTGTATTAACTTTATCTAATGAGTGCTTCTGTGCACTGAGATTGTATGTAATATCTACTCTTAAGTAGTTTTGAAATCTTAAATCTCTTTCAAGCTAAACTCAATGATCATTTCAGGCTGGTAGAGACACATGCTAATGCAGAGGTGAGCAATGACAACGATGGAAGTGTGTGGGCGTCTTGGGCTATATAGTCATTGCTCAAATGAACAAGAAGCAAACTGTACAGACCAAACAAGTTTTTTAAAAAAGAAAAAAAGGCATGTTTTGAAAAGAACCAAGTTAGCATTATAGCACTGATTTAAAAACACAACAAAACGAGAACTATGCACCCAAAAATCAAAATAATATAACATGTTTGAAAATCCAGATAATATAATATGCATGGAAAGTAGCATTCAACAGGCAAGTGCTAATAAACTGGTCTCATCTCCCCAGGTCGTTAGGTGCTGCTAGTATATGCCTACCACACGCAAGTCTCATACTCATTCATATCAGCTAATCAGCTATTTTTGCTGTTGATTTGATGGCAGCGGGCAGCCCAGGTCGGTAGTGGGAAGCTAATCAGCCTAGTATGTGCAAATGCAGTGAGATCGTTGCTTTAGAATGTCAAAAACAATCTAGGTCCACTGGCCAAAGGCTCCTTGTACTACTTTTCAGAGTTTACAACTACTATGAGCCATCCAATTTTATTTGTAGGTTGTTAGCCTTATGTGGGTGGAATCTTTTATGCCATATAATAGCAGTGCTGTTGTCTAAAAAAAAGCAGTGCAGTGATGTTTTTTCTCCTTTTAATACTCATCGGATTACTTTCCAGTTTTCTAGAATTGTAGCTGCTGCTCTCATCTGTTGAGTAGCTCTGGAAGTGAGCAAGTGCCACTGGTACTATTTGTAATTGTTTTATGTGTACTTATAGTCCTATAATTGTTTCCTTACATGTATCCTTTTTCATCATTAGTGCTGGATAGCTCTTCTTTACCCCCCCAAAAAAAAAAAGACAACTTGTGGATTTCTGCCACTTCTTCAGATATTTTACCTGTATTCAATTTTTGGATTCGGATGGGTAGGTGGAAGCTGAGAGGCAAACTTTTTCCTCATTTGATGAGTTGCTGGAGAAGAAGTCAGAGAAGCGTTTATTAGTTAACTTTTATGCAACTTGTAAGTCGCTTACTGGAAGTAGTAGTGAAAGTGCCGGTGCCAAATGTCATGCTGAGCTAATTCAGTACTCTCTACTAGATATAACTTCTCTCCATTATTGTTGTGTTTTTATGACTTTGGTGTGTTTCATGTTCCTGCAGCTGGGTTGTAATGGCTAGCTGATGAGACTGAACAAGAAGCCTGAGCAAAGTTGCTACTACTTGATGTGAAACACACTGCAGCAAACCAAGGAATAAACGAGCAAATGTGAATGCTGCTATATATCGATGGACTGCACAACAGAAAAATATAAACACTACCGCACCTAACTACTCCGTAGATGTTTAGTTAAACTGCACAGATCAATTTCAATAGGTGTAAGTGAAAAAATTTAGGTGGCGCATGTTCACTGACTAAAAATATTATGTGACATATGAACATTTATCACCATTTCTTGTACTGCTAGCATCAGTAATTAAAATCTAGCAAAAAGTAATGTCAATATCATTTGAGTAGCTTGCCACAACAAGATAACTGAATTAAGTTTCATTCTTAACTAACTTGTCACAAAGAGATAATCTAAATAGCTAGAGGAAATTGGGTATGCCATCATAAAAATAAGAAGCTAGGGGATTGCAGAATCATCATCAACAAGGATAACCCCAAAATTGCAAACCCTATTAACATGACAGAAACTTATAAAGCAACATAAAAAGGCACTGCAGGAAGAACTGAAATGAATAGGATTTTGAGGTGTACTCAAATCGAACACAACGCATGAGCAGACCACAACATTGGGAGAAAAAGCAACAAGAGGTCTGTAGAGCAAAGCACAACAGGGAAGATATACCAAGCTCAGTTCGATGGCGGCAAGACGGAGAGCGGTGGCGAGATCTAGAGCGGTAGATAAAAGCATTCGATTCTGACCATGTAATACATCAGCTTAAACCACACTTTATGCATTCTGCTTTCTAATACCATCGCACGCTAGAATCTCATGAAGAATGTGATGATTCAACCACACTACAGGCTGCAGCTTTTGCTACATGTTGCTTCATGAAACCCCTTAGGCCCTTTACACACTGCCACATCCCTTCTGAAGCATCTATGTTAGATAACATAGTTTGGAACCCATCATGATTAGGATCCAGCTTGACAAGCTTCTTGCCAACCCTTTCCCCGACCTCACTATCACCATGCTTCCAACAGGCACCAAACAATGCACCCCATGCTGGAACATCAGGTGATATGGGCATGCTCTGAATCAGATCCTCAGCCTCTCTGACATACCCAGCACGTCCAAGGAGATCAACCATACATCCATAGTGTCTGATGTTTGGTATAATCTGGTACTTGTTCTGCATCAACTTGAAGTATTGACGGCCCTCCTCAACTAAGCCACCATGTCTGCAAGCACTCAGAACTCCAGTGAAAGTTATCTCATTGGGGACAGCAATGCCAGAGGTTTCCATCTCAGAGAACATGTCAAGGGATCTTGTAACAAGGCCATTCATGGCCAGTCCCACAGTGACAGCATTCCAGCAAGGTGTTCCTTTTTCTTCCACCATGTCGAAGACTTCTAGTGCAGCCTACATGCATCCACATTTCATGTACATGTCAATGAGGCTAGTCCCAAGTATGATAGTGATGTTATATTGGTATTGCCTAATGTACTCACGCACTAACTTCCCATGCTCCAAAGCAGACAAATTAGTACATGCAGAGATGACACTAACAAGCGTAACTTCATCCGGTTTGATTTCATGGGCTCTCATGTTGCCAAAACTCAAAAACAGTGAGCGCCTGAGATGACTGGTTATTTTGCACACATCCAGCTATCATTACACTCCGGGAAACGTTGTCCTTGTCAGGCATCACACCGAGTAACACTTTCGCATCTTCGATGCGGTCATTCTTCAGATAGCCGGAAATCATCGAGTTCCAGGAGAAGTAGTCCAAACTCTCACCGCTATCAAACAATCTCCGTGCTGCAACATCCAGACAACTTGAGTACGTGTGGATCAGTGCATTCTGCACATTCAGCCGCCTACCGAGGCCAGCTCTGACAACTAGCCCATGGCACATCTCTCCGTTCTAAATCAACTCTGACTTAGCGCAAGCAGCAGCCACACTGACCATAACTGCCTCGTCCACAGGCCACCCCTCTTCACGCATATCTGAAAACACAGCTAACGCTTCCACGAATAGATCATTCCGCTCGAAACAAGAGATCATGGCTCCACATGAACGTATCCCTATGTTCCGCTCTGTCAAACACCCGCCGCCTCTACCATCCCTCTCCTCGCGAACAATGCCACCATCGAGCTCACCGTCGCAGCACTCCTCTCCGACATCCTTGCAAACACCCTGACAGCCTGCTCGACATCCCCGTCCGGCACATACGGTCCTGTGTCAAACACCCTGCGAGCGCCCGCGATGCAGCCGCATGCAGAGTACATGTACATCAGCGCGTTCCTGAGGTGCAGGTTGTCGCTGAACCCGTGCTTGACAGCGTGGGAATGGACCTGCCGGCCTTCCCTTGCGTCCCCTCTGTCTGGCAGCACAGGCGGCAGCGACGAGTGGGTGCGTGTAGCTGTCGGGCGCTGCAGGCACGGAGGCGTAGAAGCAGAGGTGGGGAAGGCCTTGGCGCAGAGCTGCCCTGAGGAGAGTGTTGCAGGTGAAGGCATTGGGGCTGTGCACAAGCCGGAAGAGTTGGAGGGAGTGGTGGAGTGATTGCGGCAGGAGGCGTGCAGGGGTCGCGGACGTGGTGAAGAGGAGGCGCGGCAGCTGGCGGTGCACGTCAGACATCCTCAATTTTCTATAAAGGAAAAATACACAGAATGAAGAATATAATAATAGTCGAGGAGGTCAAATCATCAATTATCCGATATCAGTTGATTACAAAGCAATATATCGAATAAAAGAATACAATAGAGGGGTTTACGGCAATTATTACATTACCACACGACGGAATTATTAGAGTGTCTAACATCCAGACAGCTACGAAAGTAGAAGGGATATTACAGAAGCGTCGTCTTGCACCATCTTGAGCGTAGGCATGATACCATCTAATCCTTTCGTCCTTTAGGGGCGTCGATAAGCCATCATCCAAACCTAAATCCAAATTTTTCAGTATGTTTTATAGTGACCACATCTCCCACTATATGCTTTATTTTTGCTATGTAATTTTTGGTAGATGCAGAAGATATAATCAAAGAGGCCTAATATATATCTGTGGTTTCCTATGCAAGTAGTGACCAATATTATAAATATAGTTCATCAAGTTTTAACCCATCTCATCCACATATCCATCCCATCCCATCACCATCACACACATCTCACACTCTCACACTCAGTCGACAGGTCCAACTCCCTCTTGGAGCCTGTCTCAGCGGCTCACAGCCGGAAGGGTAATACCAGGGGAGAATAGAAGGAGTCATCTCAGTACTCCCGAGAAGCGTAGGTCGAGGAAAAGGCCATGCCGAGGCTGCGGACTATACAGATTCAAAACTCTACAGAGCATGTACTCCCGTAACCACAAGATCACCATTGTCGGCGATGCGCTCCGCCTAGGCTGATTCCGGCTGCTTTCTAACCGGTGCGATGCCACCCTACCACTCAATACTGGGACATCCCGGATAAATACCACCGGCACACCAAGACTATGAGGCGTGGTTACCCGGGCCACCAAGGTAACTATGCGGCTTTAAGGAGGGTGTGGGTCCCAAACACCTGTACCTCTCAACACTATCTGCTAACAACCTAGTAGTAGTGGCATCGTCCTAGCTAGTCAGACATCCGTCCTCCGCCCATACAGGGGCGAGCGGTGAGCACGTAGATCCCAAGGTTCCGGTTCTCAAGATATACCAGGTCCTAGGGGATCAAACAGGATTATCTTCTCATATGGACTAAAACAGTCCGTGCTAAAACAGCACCTCCTACCCGGGGGGATCACCATATTCCTCACAATATATCCGCCACAAATACCTCACATAGGGATGCCCAGAACACACCCCCGGCAAAACTCGCCCTCAAGGCTCATCTAGAATCCTGTTCGATCGACTCAAACCCTCACCACACACTTAAGACACACGCAGCACTCTCCCCGAGTAAAGTGGCACCACGTGCCTTAACCATATACCATACCATACTCTCCACCGAGCATCACATCACAGATATAAGCATATTATAAGTAAATCATCATAAGTAAATAAGCATGCGTCTAGCCTGTCAGCGGGCGTGCAGGGGTAAGGTTGCGACAAGGTAAAGGCTCATCAAGCAAATCTACCATGCAACCTATCATCAGGTGATATTCATAAATAAAGCACTAGCAAACTAGATATTATGCCATGTGTAATAGGATTCTACGAGGCTGGGTGAGGTGTGGCACCTGAATAGCTGTCACTCAAGTCCTCCAAGTCCTTGGCGTGCTCCTAGTCCTTCTCCTTGGACAACTCCTTCGCAGGATCTGAAATCAAGACATAATGGTCGCGGGAGCGACCCCTATAGATCAATCACAAAGAACTAATGAAATCCAATAATTCCAAATGCAATCATACATAAGCTTATGATGTAGAGCTCATTTTTATAAAAATTTAGACACTTGGTTCATAATTTTCAGAGTTCGTATAAATTGGTTATGAATTTCCAAAGTTTAAATCATTTTCTGAAAAAAAGCTGATTAAACCAGGGGCTGATACGTGGCGCAATCTGGTTGGTCCACGTGGCACTGTGGGATCAGCAGCAAGGGTGCAGTGCTGACATCACGCTGATGTCATGCACACGTCAGCACTGACGTGTGGGGCCAGTCAAACAGTGACTTACAGGTGGGTCCCGGGTCGACGGTCAATTTCAGGTGGGACCCAGTCAATGGTCAACCGTTGACTAGTCAACGGTTAACGTCGGCCGGGCTCGGACTAGGCCTCGGTGGGCCTGGGTAGGGCCAGTCTAGGCCAGGTTGGGCCGGCCCGGCACGGACACGTGTCGGCATTCGAGTCTGCCACGTGGTGGGTTTGGTTCCATAGGGCCGTGGTCCCTGGTCTGTGGCTCTGTGAGCCTGGTGTATGGTGAACCAACGACTACGGGGCCAGGTGGCGTGCTGCTGTTGGTTTAGCTAGTCCACGTGGTGGACCTGGTCCATGGGAGGCAGGGGAAAATTCCTCTTTCCTCTTGCTCGTGCGCGGAGGGCATGGCGGCTTCCGACGGCGAGCTGGCGGCCAGTGGCCGCGAGCGGCTAGGCGAGGCGGTGCGGCGGCTAGGCAAGCGTGGCGCGGTGGCAAATGCGGTGGTGGCAACGCGGCGAGGCGCTAGTGCCCCGGCTCGCCGGTGCACGCGCTACGGCGGCGTCGGGAGGCAGAGCAGCGGCGGCGGGAGGCTACGGCTGCCCGGAGGAGGCTTGCGCGCTCGCGAGGGCTACGCGAAGGTGTGGCGCAGGTGGCTGCAAGGACGAGGCGATGCGAAGACGGCAGCGCGGCGGGCACCCGGTGGCCAGGCTGGCCCGCGCGCGTCGCTGAGGCGCGAGGCGACAAGGCCGCGGTGGCGGGGCGAAGCGGTGCACGGTAGGCCGCTTTGGCATGCTCTTTGGCTTCGCGCGGTCAAGGCGAACGTGGCAAGCTAGTCTAATTTGGTTGCGAGGGCCCCTAGCGAGGCAGCAGCGGCGGCGGCGAAGGTCGAACGTGGCAAGCTAGTCTAATTCCGGTAGAGCTCGAAATTGGCCACCTTCTTCTCTTCTCCTTCTTGTGTGGAGCAGCTCGGAGCTCCAGAACTAGCTATCGCGGGTAACGGGGGCATGGCGGGGCGCGCGTGACGACGAGCGTCGCGGCGGCGCTCCGGCAGCCGGGGTGGCATGGCAACCAGGGCCGCAAAGGTGCGTAGCCCCACTGTGGTCGTTGCCAGGCCCCCAAACCTTGTCAACTAAGCGTTCTAGGCGACGGCGGATCGATCCATGGGGTTAATGAAGCCTATCTCTAAGCGCGTCGTCAGGAACGCAGCGATGAACTGGCCGGCGGCCATGGCAGAACTGGGCGACGGTGCGTGAGCTCACCTGTGTAGCAATGGCCGAGCTGAGGCAGCGAGGGCTTGGTGGCGGCTCGAAGAAGGCGAGGCAGAGCGGCTACGTTGGCGAGGCGAGTCGAGGTCGCCGGGGCTCCTCCTGCACGCGCGGATGGCGGCGCCGGCGGTGCTCTACTCTGTCTCCGGGTCGGCGTGGCTCTGCACGTGGACGAGGCTCGCGGTGGCAGGGCGTCGGTGTGGAGGCTCGGCGGGGATGCCTGTGGCACGGCGCGTCTCCTCGTTCGAACGGCGTGAGGTAGTGGTGCTCCGTGCTCCGGCCGTGAGCGGCGGAGTTTCGGGCTGCTCTACTGCTCCCGCTCCCTTCTCCTTCCTCCTCTCTTCCTTGCTCTCTCTCTCTGCTCGGGCTTGGATAAGGGCGTCGTGGGGCTTGCCTGATGGCGGCACGGCGATGGGAAAAACCTATCGGGCGGGGCTCCTCCTTTATATAGGACGGCGGCGGCCATAGCGGAGTGGCTGACGGTGGGGATGGAATGTGCCCATCGGGCGGCCAGCGCGCTTCCGAGCTAGGGTTAGGGTTTGCCCGGTGCAGCGCGAACGGTGACGGACGGCATCGGCGTACGCAAGCGCGGGCGCGGACGGCTGGGACGGCCATTGACATTTGTGGCCATTGGCAAGACGTGGGAGAGAACAGAAAAGGAAAAAGGTTGCTGCTGACCGGTGGGACCCGCGGGGCAGTGAGACTGGGGGAGCCGGTTGTGCTGGTGGCGGCTCATACTGGGCCGGTCGGCCTAGTTGGGCCGCGGGGCAGCTTGGGCAGGCCGAAGCCATGCCGGCTTAGCAGGTCGCGTGGGCGAGGCCGGTCTTGGGCCGAGGCAAGGGAAGGGGGCCAGGCCACGGGGGAGTGCGGTAGCAGGCTAACCGGGCCGCGTGGGGAAGCAGGCCGGGCCGCGGCGCTTGCAAAGCTGGTAGGCCGGGCCACGGCGCTTGCAAAGCTGGTAGGCCGAGCTGGGCTGTTTGCTGCACTGGGCTGAAAACCTTCTTCTTTTCCTACTCTATTTCTTTTTCCTTTTCTATTTCTTTTCCAAGCTTCCAAACCATGCCATGATTAAGTTAGTGTATGCATGTTAATGACTATAGCACCAACATCATACTTGGTCCAATAGAGTCTCATGGTCAAGTTGGTAGCCATGCCAAGGTTGATAAAGGTTTATTTGATTTTATTAGACATTACATAAAATCAAATAAGAAACAAATCACTCTTGTAATTAAAATGCAAATGTTCAACTAATATTGGGTGCTACTTGTGCACCTACTAGTGGGTTTCCTACATGACACTCACCAACCAAGAGTTATTTTAGAAAAAATTTTATTGGTTATAATTTTTGGTGTTTGGATTTTTAGGGACGTTACAGCAGGCGTCAGCAAGAAGGCCCGACGTGAGGAACTGCGCGTGGATTTGAGAAGGTGGCGCGCGGAGTGGCAGCGGGAGATTTCTGAGCAGTTGATTCGTCTCGTTCCTAGTGAAACAAAGTGGTTCCAGCAGATGTTTTTCCCGTGAAAACATAGGGCACCAACAGTATTCCTCAAGATTTCTGAGCCTTTCCTATGAACCAAAGGCCCCTACAGTACCTATTCCTAAGGAGGCCTGAGAGGGCAAAGAAAATCATCTACCTAAACTAAAGTCTGATACAGTTGCAAATTTGCAGTACGTCAATAGGATAATCGAAAGGGATGACTATTTGATCATCGGACTATTGGTCATGTGGTATGGAAATGCAATCTGTTTAGACATGGTTGTTGCAAAATTGGGATCTAAGGATGAAGGAATATAAACTTCTATGTGTAACACCCAAATGATAAGTATAATTTAAGCATGGAAGGGAACTACAGCAGCTACTCATGGTAAAAGAAGGGTGGGGGCTAATCTAATGATGATGTTTTTGTGCACTGATGCAGGTAAAAATTGTCTACAGTGAAGACGACATGAAGACAGATGCAAACCTGTAAATAACTAGCTCATTACGATTTGTTTGGTAACTCAATTTTGGGAAAAGAGGAACATGTTTTAAAGGTAGGGTAAAACATAGTTGCGTATCAAAGTCGAGGATAGAAGTATCTGTTTGGGAAAAACTAAGGTAGCTAAGTAACCTGGCATATTGCCAACTAATCCTCCTCTATCTAGGTTAAAGTGCATGAATATTGTAACAGCAAAATAAATGTAACGATGAGTATTGAGGGTAATAACATTACCTCTTTGCGTCGGTTGTATCTGAGCAGCTCTTCATTTGCGGCCTGTGTCCATAGTTGAAGCAATTACTCTGGCGGCAGCTGGAGGGCCAAGGATAGTAGGGTTAACAACCCGATAGAGTCCCTGAGCGAATAAATCACAGATGCACTACAGGACAGTTTGATAAGCCAATGATTTGAAGGCACCGAACTAATGCAAAATCAGCAATCAGCAAACAGAGCCCTCCAGGCATTTCATCGAGCAGTTGAAGGGCAGAGGCCACTAAGAACAAAGGAACCAGCAGAGGGGGAGCTTGACCACGATCAAAGATGAAGGCAATCCGAGGCAATTGAAATTTGAAAACACAGCGCCATGCCATGTAAAACAGCGACTTACGTGGCCGTGGAGGCGAGGTCGGAGTGCCGATGTCAGTGGCGCCGCCGAGGAGGTGGTCGGTCGCAACTCGCGAGACCTTCCCTGCGCCAGCCGGCGTATCCCAAGCGCGGAGGCGCGGGCGCGGTGGACGGGCGTGCACCGTGGGCGGGCCACGCTGCGGGCGGTGGGAGCCGCGACGTGGGAGGCGAGCGGGATGGTGCGAGCCGGCGGTGTCGACGTGGGAGGCAAGCGGGGACGGCTGCGACATCAGGTTGCGGCTCGGTCTCGCACCTTTTTTTTTTTACCGAAGTCGAATCCCAGCCTTTTTTTTTTTATTTATGAGAGAGTATATAGACTTTTTTTCCATTCAAAATATGTATCTATTAGGCGCGGCCGTTCCTGGCCCCCTTACTCTTGCTTGTCTGTAAGCATGCCATTAATTCTTAGATAGCTACTACACTTGCTTGTACTTCTCTCTTGCTATTCTTTTTATTACTAGGTAATAGATACACGGATATGAATTCTCTCATATTCTTTCTTATAGAAATATATAAATATCAAATAAATAATAAATATAGTATATTATGTGAGTCTTTGAACTCTCGACCTTACTTAATAAATAATTCTGATTACCAACTAACATTATTATTATTACTATTAGAATATAGATCAACCAATATACATCTAGTTAAATGTGAACCAAAATCTTGATTTTCTTATAAATGCCAAATAATTAATAAATAAATATATACACGAGTCTTTGAACTATTGGTCCTTACTTAATAACTCATTTCTGTTTTCACGCTCGCAGGTCCAGCATTAATCAAAAGCGTATTCCGTTATGTCCTCCGATAGTCATGAACACATATCACACATCAAGCTAAGTTGGGACAATCATGGTCACCATCATCAATGGCTTCTGCACCAACGATGCCGCCACGTCGAGGAGGCGAGCCCGAACGCCATCGATAATGGCTCCACATCAGTCGCACAAAGAACACGAGTCCGGACGTCATCAAGGACGGCTCCCCATCTACACCGCATCATTGGACACTAGCAAAGCACATGATGCACGATATGTGGTTACCATAAAAGATTATTTTAAAAAAAATTATAAAAATATATCTTTTAAAAGTTTATAGAAAAATACAACATGAATAGAGATATGTAACATTCTATCCTTGCTTTCTATTAATGTTCGATAGCTTTTTTTTCTCCTGTTACAACTCACGGGCATTTTTGCTACTCTAGATACTATAAAAAAGTGTAAGAGACTTACAATACCACTTATCCGACTTTTTAGCCAAGTTGTTTCAAGGGACATGCATGAATGTCTCGCTTATATTTTTTTTCCATCTATTACATGAAAAATATCCCACTTATTGAATGTGACCGGACAATTGTCCAAAACATTATCATCATCTTTTATATCAGTTTCGTCTTGTCTGGCAGTTTTTCTTGTTTTTTCTTGTTCCTACAAATACATATATACATACACATCCTCTGCTTGCTGAAACCACAAGGTAGATCCGCCCTGGTCCCTCACCCCTCAGCATCCTTGACCACCACGCGCACCAAGTTTTTCCCACCAAACCACGGCCAAACAATGTTTTCGGATGAGCGTGGCCAGACTTCCTAAAGCAATCCCAGATTATGCTAAAAAAAAGCAATCCCAGATTGGCAACCAAACAGAGAGAGCACGAAAAGATTCTACGTAAAGCAGTCAGACGACCAAACAGAGAAAAAGCAAAAAAAGATTCACTACAGCAAAAAAGATGCACTACAGGACAGTTTGATAAGCCAATGATTTGAAGGCACCGAACTAAGAAAATCAGCAAACAGAGCCCTCCAGGCATTTCATCGAGCAGTTGATGGGCAGCGGCCACTAAGAACAAAGGAAACAGCAGAGGGGGGCCTGACCGTGATCAAAGATGAATGAAGGGAATCGGAGGCAATTGAAATTTGAAAGCACAGCATCATGCCATGTAATGTAAAGCAGCGACTTACGTGGCCGTGGAGGCGAGGTCAGAGCGCCGATGTCAGTGGTGCTGCCGAGGAGGTGGTCGGTCGCGACTCGCGAGACCTTCCCTGCGCCAGCCGGCGTACCCCCGGCCGCGGTGGACGGGCGTCGTGCACCGTGGGCGGGCCACGCTGCGGGCGGTGGGAGCCGCGACGTGGGGGGCGAGCGGGATGGTGCGTGTCGACGTGGGAGGCGACCGGGGACGGCTGCGACATCAGGTTTCATCATCAGGCTGCGACAATTCAAATAATTCAAATATGTACAAACTTTTAAAACAATCTGCCGTGCTGGTGTAGTGCTAGCCGCTGGTGTAGTCCTCCATCGTTGCACCGCATCATCTCGGTAGTCCTCGATCTAGAAGCCATTAAGTTGCAAAAGTCCTCTGTAAACGTAGAGAAAAAAACAAAAACATGTATATCTCTACAAACTGATCTACTATATTAAGTATATATGTACCTAATTATTTTGCCTATATGAATTCCCAGACTTTTGCAAAATATGATCAATCAAATCAGATTGGAGTTTTTTGTACGCTCGGCAATCATGTATGGTGGTATTTCTATTAATTATGTCTTCCATCTTTGGGCTTTCTCCAGGAGAGATTGTAGCTTCTTGAACAGTATATATATCCTTCTCTATATCCTTCTCACCTTCAATTATCATGTTGTGGAGAATTATACAAGCAAACACGATATCCTCAAGATCCCCTTGCACCTATAGACATAGGTGCTGGTCGATGCAAAATACATAAGCAAAACTGAAATGCGAGGCGCAATGAACATCCTACCTTGCCCCTTCTTGCTTCTCAGCAAAAAGTTTATGTTTCTCAGATTGTGGTTGATGTATAGACTTAACAAAAACAGGCCACTCTAGATATATGTCATCTGCTAGGTAACCAATCTTATATTGTTTCTATTAATTAATAGAATATTGTGCCTAAGGAGCTCTCAGTTGCTCGACAAACAAATGTGATCGGTTAAACATGTTGATGTCGTTGTTCAATCTAGCAACACCAAAGAAAACGTGCAATATCCAATGATTGCGCAAAGCAACTTGTAACACTCTGGTGTAAGCAAGCATAATCATTTGCATTCTTAAGCA
>CM041637.1:36661380-36689095 GCA_023333625.1 Bothriochloa decipiens
GGCGGATTATGTGCTTGTGCTCTAATAAATTGGTCGGTTCTGTTACACAACTGCCTCTAGAATGAGGGCGGCGGGAGCACCCATACCTTGCCTGAGCTTGAGGTGGGCGGCCGAAGTGGATTCATGTTCATAGAGATTTGGGATGGATTGGGGGCGGATGGTGCTAGGATTTGAAATTTCGGGTATGGAGCTCAGGTATTTTGGGCTTTAAATACTCATTGGCCGTCCAGCTTTCCAGCGGGACAGCCAACAATGAGTATGAAATTTTTACTACATTTCAAGCATGCAATGTTAACCCAACATAAAAATTTTACCACAAGTGGACCATAGAAATTGCAGCTATAAATTATTTCAGTTAATTACATAAAAGTATAGATTTAAAGCTACATAAAATTTTTTTACTAAAGTATACTATATTATATTATATATTTACTGTATAGATCTACTTATGTGGAGTTCAAAAAAATTAGGTTTTTCACTTTTTATTTTTTATTATTTACTATGAATTTTCAAAAATTCAGCTGAAATAAACAAAAAAGAAAAAGACAAAACCGCACCAAGTTAGGGTTATTTGACTGATTTGGAAACTTCAAGAGTGGAATAGCCGGTTTTATAGTTTGGAGAGTGAAAAAAATCCACCCTTGATAGTTGGGGGGAGGGGGGTATATAGATTTTTTCTATTCAAAATATGTATAGGTATAAAATAAAAGAGGGTAAGAGACTTTACAATACCACTTATCCGACTTGTTTCGAGGGACATGCATGAATGTCTCGCTTATATTATTTCCATCTATTACGGGAGAAATATCCCACTTAATGAATGTGACCGGACAATTGTTCAAAACATTATGATCATCTTATATCAGTTTCGTCGTCTCTGGCAGGTTTTTCTCGTTTCTTCTTGTTCTTACAAATACATATATACATACATCCTCTGCTTGTTGAAAGTTGAAACCACAAGGTAGATCCGCCCTGGCCGGTCCCTCACCCCTCAGCATCCTCGACCACCACGCGCACCAAGTTTTTCCCACCAAACCACGGCCAAACAATGTTTTCGGATGAGCGTGGCCAGACTTCCCAAAGCAATCCCAGATTGGCAACCAAGGCCTCATTTAGATGTTAGAATTTTTTTAATTTTGTTACCGTAGTATTTTGTTTTTATTTGATAAATATTATTTAATTATGGGCTAAGTAGGTTCAAAAGATTCGTATCATGGTTTACAACCAAACTGTGTAATTAGTTATTCTTTTTACCTACGTTAATACTCTATACAAGTAGCTAAATATTAATGTGACGAAGAGAGAGCAAAAAACTTAGAATTTAGGGTGCATCTAAACGGGACCCAATGATAGAAAGCACAAAAAGATTCTACCTAAAGCTGTCGGGCAACCAAGGCTGTGTTTAGTTCCCGTGAATTTTGAAAGGAAATGTCACCTCGTGTCACCTCAGCGCACTGTAGCATTTCGTTTGTATTTAGTAAAAATTGTCCAAACTTTGAGTAACTAAACTCAAAATATTCGTTTCGTAAAGTACAATAAAACCGTGCAATTAATTTTTGATTTTATCTACATTTAGTACTCCATGTATGTGCCGGTATTTTGATATGACGGGTGATAGGAATTCTGCATAGTGAATTTTGGGATGATTTCTGGGTAACTAAACACAGCCCAAACAGAGATAGCACAAAAAGATTCTGCATACTCAGAGCCTGGCCAAGGAAATATAAGCAACCAATCAGGCGAACAGAGAGTGGAGTTTGATAAGCTTCATCACCAAATCATCAAACTTTTGTAATTGGAAGATTGGTCCCCCAAAACATTTCATTGTCTTTCGTTATCTTATTTATGCATTGGAATCTTAACATCTTACAGTATTTGATGATTCAAATGTGTATGTTGTTGTCAAAAAAAGAGAGAAAACTTACGTATATGTTGTATTACGGATGACATATTTTCATTAGACAAAAATACATACATCTTAGTTCCATATATTATTTAGAAACAGAATAGAATAATATCTAAGTTCCATATATTATTTAGAAACAAAATAGTAATAATATATGTGTGGTGCTAATATTATGCATGTCTCCTTTCTTCCCATTCAAATTAGAACAACTCGATTTAATGATGATAGCCTGATTGCAAGACATTTTAGATTTCTGAGTATCGTACTAACACGTTTGCTTGCCCTAATATTAAACTATGATACTTTTTTTTTGTCCTTCTTCGTTTTAATTTTCCCTTTTTTGTCTCCATTTGTTTTTCATTTTTTCTGTCATGTTTCCCGTTAGTTTTGGACCATTTGTTTTTCTTTTCCAGTCTCTTTCCGTCTCCATCCTTCTTCTTTTTCTTTTTGTGACCTGTCATCTTTCTTCTTCTTTTTCTCCGTTCGGCTGTGTTCCAGCTTTCAATTATTTTAGGTTTTTGGGCGTCTCCCTTTACTCTAATTTTTTCTCTCCAATCTAAAGTTTCTTTTGTTTTTGTTAAGATTAATTAGGGTTAATTAATTATTAATGATCAATTATTGTTAACCATATCATTAGTAACTGCTAATGATAGTTCCATGTAGATAGACACCTCTTCATAGAGAGGCACCTTTTGGCCAATAGGCATATGTCCTTTGGCTTGTAATATACATATGTACACTGTTCATCAATAGATAATCGGTCATTCATCGACCAAAACTTTCTGTAACACGTTATCAAGCACTGCTCTACGTTGTCGCTAGAAGGCCAAAAGAAAGTTCGCTGGAGAGTTGGCCGGCGTCGCTGTTGAAGCCTCGCTAGAAACAAGATCGCTGGCAATCGCTGTCTCCCCTGCAAGCGACGTTCCCTGAAGTCGCCAGAGATCCGTTCACCGGCGTTATCACAGATACAATGGCGGAGCATCTGGTTTTCGTTGCGGTTGACTTCAGGTACAATTGTCAGCAGTCTCCATGTCGATGAACAAGCAAAGAGTAGAAGATTCGTTGGTTTGCTGTGAAGAAAGAACGGGGCATCAGCAACCATTACTAGAACCGAAGGACTGCATCCACGATTGAAAGGAACAGGTAGCGAGTCTAGAAAGAAAAGAAAACATAGGATCGAGGCAACTGCCCCGATTTGTAGCTTCACAATCTTCGATTCGATTCTGCTTGTTTCCATTGGGTTCACTCTGATGGATTTTTTGTCGTCGTAGTTGGCATCGAGATGCTGCTGGCCACCATGAGGATGAGGGCTGCGCCCTTCACCGGCCTCAACGTTGTGACGGGGTAGGCCGGGGGCGACCAAGCCCCACACAGGCACGGCACTCGCGTGGACTTCGCAGACTGGTGCCCCCGTGGTTGGTTCTCTGCGGCCGGCTGTGCAACAGCGAACTAGAGCCCCACGCACGCGTCCGCGCACGCGTCGCAGAGCGTAGAGCCGACAATGTCCTCAATGTCGTCCTCCCGCATCCGCATCTGCCTCCTCCGACTCCTTGCTATCCTTCACCGACATCGCCGCCAACCGCGGCCAGGGCCAACACTAAAGCATCGCCGGGATCGTCTCCTCCTCGGTTGAGGGGTGGCGGTTCGCCGCTTCTGCGCGGCCTTTGATGGGCCGGTGGTGACGGCCCCACCGTTCCTGGCTCGCAGCGATGACCCTTGAGGCCGGGGCTCACCGGGGATGCGCGGCGATCGCCCCTGCCAGCCGGCCTCCATGGCTGGAGAGACGGGCGTTGGCCTTGATCTGCCATGGGAGGGAATGGGGGAGGAGGAGAAGGCACTAGACGGCTAGTATCGTCACCGGCGGCTGGACGACAGATGGACGGCGTACAGTGGCGGCCGGGGCAAGCGGCGGCTCAAGCCGGGGTTGGGGCAGGCGGTTAGGTTTTCCAACCCTAACCGCCGCCCTTTTTATAGGCGGTGGCGGCGCTGGTGCCCAGTGGGCCGGCCCCGCTCGCGCCCCTTCCTGGGCTGGCTGGTGGCAGCGGGCCTGGCCGCCTGGCTAGGCTGCAAGCCTGGCTGACTGGGCCGCGCCTTCGGCCGGCCAGGCCAAGCCTGTTGCTGGGCCGCATGCCTGGCTGACTGGCTAGGCCACCTGCCCCCTGGGCTTCTTTTCTTTTTAATTTTAGTGCCCTGTTTAATTTTTCTTTTTAGCAGTAATTTAGATAATTAGCATATGATTTGCTAGTTAATTTCTACAAAACATCAGTTATTTATCTTGATTGTTGTTGCATTGTACTGCTGGAGCTTGACATTGCAAATATAATTTGTGGTTTCATTACATTATTATGCAATGTCTTGTATTTCTATCATATTTGCGGAGTATGTGGTGCACCGAATCACCCTTTGCACCACATACATATTACATTTGTGACTTGATAATTTTGGTTTTGGACTATGTTGGTACACCCAAACCCTTTATTTTGTATCAACATATCAGTTACACTTGTAATTTTATGATAGAATTGGGTATGTTGGTGTTGCAAACCATAATTTTTGCACCACATACAAGAGTTAAATTTGCTAGTTTGCTTAGTTGCAACTTAACTATGCAATCTATAGAATTAAAAACCTTTAATTTCTATAGATTTGAAGTTGCAATATATATATCTTGTTTATTTTGATTAAAATAACACAAGGTAATGGAGTCTATGGCATTAGCTATGCTTAATTCCTAGTGAATTATTCTGCCCTGAGACCGTGCCATAGCAGTGATCAAATCACCCATTGCTGAGAGGTCTATATCATGTTTATGAGAAACTTGATGATTACCTACACCGTATTTTTACCCAAAATAAAGGTTTTGGATTGCTATCTTCATCATATTATTTTTGATATTGCACAAGATAGTAGAGCCCTAAGCAAAGGCTGCATTTAATTCACTTATGAATTATCTTGCCCAGAGACCGTGTTTAGGCAGCAAAATCTTTTGCCTACTATAAAGATCTACTCTTTGTCTTTGACATAGAGACTACCTTCTTGTGTTTCTCAAAATCTCTGATGATTTGGTTGTTTGGTCTACACAATTTTTGTGATTACCTACAACAATCCAACACTATGATAAGATATAAACTTTAAAAATATTGCACTTCATATTATAACTTTACCATATTGATTTTAAATTACCATTAGGTAAATAACCAATTCATGGTATTGCATTTGACATTACAACATTGCCATAGTGATTTTGAGTTTACCTTAGGAGTAAATTCATTAAATCAATGGTTTGTCACATGTTATGGATATTGACTTCAGAGGAGTCTGCCGAACTCGCTCTTGATGGCATCAATATCCCACATGGACAATGGACATTAATATTGGTTTTATCCCATAACCTAATAAAACCATTTCATGCCCTATATTAGGGGGTTTTATATTATAGATCAGAGAAATTGTGCCTTCCTATTGTTAGGTACTACATCCATAAAGATTATCTACGTGAATATCTTATGGAAAGAATTGCACATACTTTATGGCATACTCTTCTAGAGTATTTGGACAATAAATAAACTCATATAGCTTAAAGGCTAACCATGAGTAGATCGTGTCTCTAGTTTTCAAACTAGAAGACTATGATCATATTGTTCATAAAGTTTGCTTCCAGTGTCGGAAACAAAAGGACAAATGTGCAACTAAGTTATGACAAAGTTGAACCCCACAATGACAAATGTCATATAGGTGGTCATGTTTAGCATAATGCTAAACAATGTCATCTTTTAATTTTGTGATTGATCTATATCAAAAATCTATAAGGGATAAAACAAGAGCTATAGAAATGAAGATTTGAAGTATGTTTCAATCTTAATCTAAAGCTATTTATAAGGTTGATTTTGTTGGATCCTCCGGGATCACATCTCTACACTCTACCTTTTTCTCATAAGAGAACATCAAATACATGGACAACATGGTCATCGAATATACTTTGACTGACATGTTTTGAGATTTGGAATAATCTCCTGGTCCATTGGTATTATTTCATATTGTCCATCGAAATATGTTGTAACACTTGTTGTCAATGCATAACTATTGTGAGTAGCATATTGATGAATTTGATACTTGACAATATTTATGGATTTCTATATATTAGACGAGAACTTCATTAATTTCTTGTCATATATAGATTGTACAGGAATCATTCCAATGTGGAATGATATATGCCTAGTGGATATTTATACCACAAACTCTATAATTAAGGAAGCAAAATATTCCAGGTTCTTATGACAAGAAGAGGGAATAATTTTGGCCATCATAGTTTGGCCTATTTTGCCACTATCATTCTTCCTATCGATACCGAGTTAGTAACTGAGGATATTTAATTATGTCCTAATTACACTCGTATCTTACCAAATTATAGAGATATCCAAATGTGTTTTCATATGGAAACACAAAAAGACAACATTGGATATTGCACATAAGTAATGAGATAGATCTTATTTTGGTTGTATTATGCATACAACCATCCCTCGTACAACATGTTGCATATAAGAATTTTTCACATTGTCGATACATTCAAGATTTAGAATGGTCAACTTGGTCATCCAGAAGGATACGTGAAAAATTATTGGCAATTCTTTTGGTCTAGATTTTCCCCTAGTAAGGACACAATAAGTGCCATAGGGAAATAGATTTTAAGACCCTCTTATCTTAAAATCAGATAGAATACCTTATATTCCTGGAGCATATTCAAAAGAATGTGTGTGGGTCTGATACAAAGATTGTATGGACAGTTCAGGCATTTCATGGTTGTAAAGATACATCTGCGGGATGATCTAGAGTGTCAAAGTATCCACACTCAACCATGCATTTGGTAGATAATGCCTCATCTTATGAGCATTATCCTGAATATTACTGAACTTTTGTGCCTACAATGATAATTGTAAGGTATAATACAAGTTTAGTTAGATATCGAAAAGAGGATAACTAGAATCTATAAGTATGATATTAATGTCATAGCAAGACCATTATTAGTAAATTACTATTGCCAACTTCAGGTTGGAGTCAAGTAGATTTACACACTCCTGACTTATGATTAACTGCATATCCCCCATATGCATTTAGTACGTGGGAATCTAGGAAGATTTCCTATTTGCGTAAGATTTGGGTTACATTGTATATGTACCAATCTCACCACCACAGCATACATGATGGGTTCACACAGGAAACTGGGGATCAACTAGAGAGATTTCAATCTCCATCGATTGTTAAATATCTATATCTCTTATGAAGAATCTATTTACAACTCGTATGCTGGTTTTATTGAGCTTTTCTAGGCATTAGGGGGAGATTAGTAGTACCATATATAATGCCCAGAAATAATCTAGGAATGCATAAAGCATTTCAAGATTAAGATCACGTACTAAATGAACTGAACTTTGAGTTCAAAGGATTGTTAATTTGCATAAGATTGCAAATAAACTGCCAAATGCATTTACTGATTACTAATCAGTTGCAAGTATGTGCCAGAAAAAGTAGTGGTACTAAGTAAAATCACTCAACTCCCAATTGTAAATAAGATGGGGAGTAGTATGGCCATAAAACAGGATTATTCATGCTAGCAATAGAAGGACTTCCTTCTAAGATAGTAAATGCAGGTCAATCTATATGGTTGGCAATACTATTGGGTAAACATTGATTATTACCCTGTGGATAGATGTCACCCACAAACCTAGCTCAGAGGTGCACCAAAAACTGATGCTGGGATATCGGAAAGCCCTAACTCTCGTTTGAGGAAGTCACGATGAGTCTTTTAGGGTTCTTTGAGTTTTGATAGAACAGAGAATTATATAATGGAAAAGCTACATTTGTCGACAAATACTTCTCTGAATAAATTGTATACAATATTCCAAGTCATCTAGTTACTAAGACCATGGCAGAGTGCTTTGTCATTCTTACTGGATCGAAACTTGTTGAGTAATGTAGTACATACAGAGATAGTCTTGCTCACCAGAGAAGAGGTGTTTTAGGCTCTGATGCCAACACCTCATTGTACCTTACTATGGGTACAAAAAGTTTTCATCCTAAGATTGGATTGAGAACAATGTGGTGGTGAGTTATAAAGCAAGACTAGTAGCACAAGGGTTTTACGCAAAGCCCAGGCATTGATTTCAATGCAAATTATTCTCCATAATAAGTTATAAATTTTTGATGCTACCTTTTGATTAGAAGTACAAAAGCATCTATCATTGCAGTTGATAGTTGATAGATGTAGTGATTGCATATATTTATATGATCACTTGATTTGGAGTAGTTGTGAAGCTTCCGGGAAGGAGTTCACATACTCAATCCTCAGATATAAAATTGCAACATATATCGTGTATTGCTTAAGTCAATATGTGGTTTTAAGCAGATAAGTCAGATTTGGTACAATCGACTTTGCGAGTATTCCTTGATCAATTGTAGGTATACAAGATTGATTACACGTGGTGTTCATTTTGAAGTCCCTGATTGGATTTCATAGTGTAATATGATTGTCAATAATCTTGACATCATTGGGAATGAACACTTGTTAATTGCACGTTGTAATCTAAAGATGAAGTTTTGAGATGGGAGATATGGCCTAAACCAAAATTTTCATTTTGTGTTTAGGATCCAAGTATCTTCTCCCAGGATTTGTACTAAAGCTATCTATATCCACATCATATTGAGTAATTCGATATGAAGGTATATCCTATGGTTGTTCTACCTCACAATAGAGGAAGATTGTTTTATACCATAGTGATTGAGACGAGATATTGGGACAAGTTGTCAATTATCTCAGTGCTATTTATGCGCTAACATATCTTGTAAAAATTTTTGGCTGGATATTAGTTTACAATGATTTGTATATAAGAGCAGCGCTACTTCTACCAAATGTTGGTAGATTGAAGTTATGAATATCTTTTGATATTTCAAAATAGCACATGTGGTCTTGGTGTAACACCCGATCTGATTACGTGGATATAATGATTCTGGTCATTTATAAGATCCCCAAATTTCAGATCATTATAATAAGCTTTACATAACAATCATTCTGATATTGTATTCATAAGGCTGCACATTAATGTGTATAGCTAGTCAGAATGATATATCACATACTGAGGTTATGTGATATTGATTCTATTGAATCAAAAATCATTATCTTAAAAAGGTAATACAACTTGTGTTGTTTAGATAAGAACAAGTTATACTTAATGCAATATTTTTGCATTAAGATTGTTCTGTCCTATAGGTTATATGGACATATGAACATTTGCAAACTAAGTCTTATGATAATCTCGTAGAGATATTCACAAAGCCTACCATACTCCACATTCGTTATGTGTTGAGTACATTGGTATGAATTTGATTAATTAGTTTGAGGTTTGCAAGTATCAGGGGGAGAGTCTCCCTGATTGATAACTTGTTATCAGGGGGAGAGTCTCCCTGATTAATAACTTATTACAAATATCATATTACACTCTTTTCTTTGTATGAGTTTTTCTCATTGGGTTTCTCATATAGAAGTTTTTAATGAGGCAATATCAACACAAGGTTATGTCATATTATCCATTTTCCCCACAGGGGTTTTTGACGGATAATATTGGGACATAGGATACATTGTACTCTTTTCTTTGTGTGAGTTTTTCCTTTATGGTTTCTCACATAAAGTTTTTGATGAGGCAATGTCAATACAAAGGTATATGCTATATCATCTAGTTTTCCCCACTGGGGTGTTTTGGAAGATGATATTTGAGGCATATTGACTTTAGGGTCAAGGTGTTTTTAGACTAAGGCTTTGAGTTTACTCAAAGGGTCTAATAATATTGGTGATTATATATTATGGTGTTTCTCCTTATTTTTCCCACAGGGTTTTAAGGAGTTTTGTCTGGTATACTGGTATTACTTTGGTTTTTCTTATAGGGTTTTCCAAAGCTTCAAGACAATGACTGATGAACAAACAACAACGGTGTCTACAAGGGATCAATTGATCAAGGAGGAGTGTTAAGATTAATTAGGGTTAATTAATTATTAGTGATCAATTATTGTTAATCACATCATTAGTAACTGTTAATGATAGTTCCCTGTAGATAAACACCTCTTCACAGAGAGACACCTTTTGGCCAATAGGCATATGTCCTTTGGCTTGTAATATATATCTGTTCACTGTTCATCAATAGATAATCGGTCATTCATTGACCAAAACTTTCTCTAACAGTTTTCTTATAATATTGTGTAATTGTCAAAACAATAAATATTAAAATAATATTGCATTGTAGCCATTTTAACACAATTTTAGTTAGAAACAAAACTTGTCTTATTACTATAACCTGGTTAGATACCGCAGGCTGGCGGTGTTGTCTGCTAGGCGGGCCTCCTGATGTGGTTCTCTTCCATGTTAGAGCAGAATTGTTTCCTTGTAATACACAATCACGAGCTAATCCAGTAGGGTAGGTTCTGGGTAACCTTTGGTTACCAGGGTGTGGTTGTATTCAAACTTTGGTTTACCACTGCTTAATGAAATACATGCAGCACATGTTCTTAAAAATAAACTATAATCTGGTTCAAACATACTACTAATTAAGAAACTTATAAATAAGGGTTCATTAGCACTAAACATGAGGTAGCTAAATAGCGAGGGCTGTTTGGACCTATCTACTAATATGTGGTTGGATAAATGGATAGTGAGTTGTAGGTGCATATATAAACTATGGACTCTACTACAGCCTGCGCATGCAGGATTTCTATGTCTGGCCTGCACACCTCCGCGCACACACATACATAGAGAGAGAGCTTCTTCACCAAGTCAGGCATCCTCGCCCCCACCGCCGGCCACCACCCCGCCACGGCCGCTAGGGGTCGCTGGAGCTCCGGTGACTTAGGGCCACGGCCCTAACTCGCCAGAGCTCCGGCGACCCCTAGCGGCCGCGGCGGCCGTCCTCTTCCCCTCCCCCTCCCCGATGTGGCAACGACGAACTCCGGCGAAGCCTCGGCCATGGCACCCCCGCCCTAGACCTGGCCCAGCCGCCGTCCCCGCCGTCAGGGCTCCCCTAAACCACCCGCCAACTATCCCCACCGCCTGTCTTCCCTTCCTTCCCCGGCCGGCCGGCAATCTATGGTCCATAGGAGTTGGGGAAGAAGGGGGTGAGCTCACCGAAACCCTAGCCAATCGTCGGAGTTGGAGGAGAAGGAGGAGATAGGAGATAGGAGGAGGACGAGCATACCCACCTGGCTGTAGATCTATGGCGGCAACCGGCGGATGCGGCACCTTGTCGGCTTCGGAGCGGAAGCCACCGAAAACCCACCATAGCAGGCGCGGGGAGGCGATGGGTTGCCAGTGCAGGGAGAAGCTCGCCTATGACCATGCAGGGAGGCGGCGGGTCTCCATGCGGAGGGTCACTAGCGCAGGGAGGCGGTGGGTCGCCGGGCGTGGCCTCCGGCGGCGCATGCGTGGCCTGCGGCCATGTGGGCTCAGGCCGGGCGAGCGGCTGAAGGACGAGTCGGGATGAGCAGTGGAGAGGCGCTGAACAAAATGAGCGGTGGAGAAAGCAATGGGCAGAGACTGGACAGTCGATTCGGTGTGCACGCTAATTAGGTAGATCCTGCACGCGCACAATTTAGCATTTAGGATAAACTATTAGAACCTATTAGCACTCTAAACCTACAATAAAACTAATAGTTAGCAACCCTCCAGGTAATAACTAATTAGCAGGTTTATTAACAGGTCGCTTTGGATCCAATAGTATAATTTTTACATGCTAATGAATCCAAATAGTCGCTAAATATGTCTTCAAACAACGTGAATTTATACTACTGTAATTCCCTGTGAAGACTACCATGTCAATAATCAAGAAATATTCAATATATGTTGGCAACTCCGCTGACTTCAATCGGAATTACAAATTTTTAGGGAACTCAATATTTATTTTTAATATTTATTTTTTTGCCTTTTTCATATGGTCTATTGCCTTTTAAAAACAATATACTGGTTCTTCCTATCGCCATTCCATTGGTGGAGAGGTGATTTTCGGCAAAGAAAATTATGACGGCAATATACTAAGAAATCGTATTGCAAATGGATTTATAAATGAGTGATGCTTCATAAAACATGGTTTTCTACCTACAATTTTGATCGACAGTGTGATAACACTACTGCAAAAATGATTTCAATGATGAAGACTTGTAACCGTAAAGGCAAGCTGCCTCTATAGTGGCCTCCAAACTAAAACAATCCGCCTCTAAAAATGCTTTTTTAGAAGGGGTTGCTGGTTCCTACTATGCCTCTAATTGTAGAGATGGCTCTAGCTGTCTCTAGAAATCGATTTGCATCCGCCTCTAGAAAAAGGAACTGTAAATTCTAATTTCAAACAACCTTAGATGAAGATTGACTATAACTAAATTTCTAGATCTTGAAAAGTTATGCAACTTTATATTTGATAGCTTTTTCATTTGAAATAATATATGCATGAAAAACTATGTTTGAATTTCTCACATTTGAAATTTGAATTTTTCAAATGGTATCGATGAAGATAAGATCAAAACTAAAGTTATAGATCTCGAAAAGTTATAAAATTTATAGTTGGTAAGTTTTTATTTGAAATTATATGGGGTCTCAAATACTCACTTAAAAACCATATGAAGATGAAATGAGGACAAACATGCCATTTGGACACAAAGTATTGTATGGGTGAAGTGGTTTTGGAAGGAATGCACAAGGCCACAGATTGTAGGAGTACCCACAACCATGAAGCATGCATATTTTGTGCAAAAAATCATGCGACTAAGGCCGGTGGGGTCTCACGGGGTCTCTCTGGAAAGTCATAGAGGCGGCTCAAAATACAACTACTCCTACAGATCGATTTCTAGAGGCATAGATCGAGGCGGTTGGGCACCTGACTCGATTTGGAGAGACTGGAAAAGAAGAGAAGGCTTGTAGAGACGGAATAGGAGAGAATGCTGGAGCAGCACCTCTTTTTTTAGAAAAAGAAAATTTTATTTTGGTCTCTACTAGAGTTTTGCACACAACCAATTCTTATTACATATCCACTCTCTTTTGTTATTTAAGCTCACAAAAGCGAAATAAAACAGATGGAAAAAATGATGAAACGCTAAGGACTAAGCCTTTTCAACGACGACCATAGATAGGGAGCACCTCCTCTATAGAGGCTTTGGAGCCACCCTAGAATAAAATCTGTTTCAGTGCAATTCGCTTTCATAAGATCCAGGATCATAGCCACATATGCAAAGTGCACTAGTGCTGTAGGTAACTGTTGTTGTCAAGGTTCATTTTGTCACAAATATAAAGTTCTTATTTATCAATATGTTATATTGGAACCTTGTTCCATTAATAAAAAATCAAACCGATATTATATATGGTATTATATTATTGCTACCTATAAATTACTCATGTGAGTATCGAGTATCGATCCGGGTGACCATTCATCGTGGCCCCGGATGATGACGCCGACGAAAGACGTGGTCGGCGCCATGTCAAGCTCAAGCACGGACGCCGATGGCGCCAGCAGAACATCAGTCGAGCTTCCTCTCCACCTTACCGAGAAGATCCTTTGCTGCATCAACCCGCCGCTGGCGTCGGCTCGCCTCGCCACCGTCTGCAAGTCCTGGGCGGCCACCATCTCCGAGCGGCTCGCACGGCCTGTTCCCCACCTGTTCGTGTACCTGCCGGCTGACAACAAGTCAGATCGTCGCGGCCGCGTCGTTTCCGCCCCGATCGGCTATGACGTCGCCGGGGCGCCCCCCATACCGGCGGTGATCCCGAACCGCGTGCTCCTGGCAGATACGAATGGCATGGCGTGCATCGGCGCCATGCCCAGCGGTCATCTGGCCTTCGCAAGTTGGTGGAGCAAGCTCTTGGTCCTCATCAACCCGATCACGGGCGCCCGGCAGAGCGTCCGAGTGGAGGAACCACGTCGTCGGAGTCTAGTTCTTGCAGTTGGCGGCGGCGGCGACTCCTTCATCTCCGTGGGAACCGATGTGCACATACTCTGGCGGCGAGCTGACGCCGGCGGCGACGAGTGGTCCAGGTGGACGGTACCGGCGGCGGCCGCGCACGGGATCGTCAACATCGTATCGGCGGCCGTCTGTAGCGGCCGCTTCTACGTACTGGACGACGACGGGTACGTGTCCGTGATCGACGTTGCTGCACCGCCGCCGCTTCGCATGGAGCAGCTCCCGGTGGCGAGCCTGTTTGACGGTGACCACGGCGTGGCCTCACCGTCACCGGCGGGCCTCAACCCCGCCACGAAGGGACACCTGCTCGAGTCCGACGGGGAGGTCCTCTTCGTCCGGCCGGTGCTTGCGTTCACGGACGGAGTCGTCGGTGCCGGCAGCGGGACAACGTTCTGCAACCACGACGCTGCCGTGTTCCTCGCCGTCCTTGGCTTCGAGGTGTACCGGCTGGACATGAAGGACAGACGCTGGGCGAAGGTGGAGAAGCTGCCAGGCGATCGGGCGCTTTTCGTGAGCCCTGGGTCGTCGTTCGTGGTGCGCTCGTCGGAGACGGCGGGCTGCAGGAGCAACTGCATCTACTTCGTCGGCAGCAGATGGTACTGCTCCTTGTGCAACAGGGATGCCGGCAAAGCCTGGGGCGTCTACTCCATGGAAGAGCGGGAGGTATTGTTCGAGCATGCTGTGACCGAGCCGGGACCATGCTCGGCGGCGACGTGGTTCTTACCTCGTGTAGTCTAAGGGCATGGATGGGCTCGCAAGAGAAAGTAAATTTTACAAGGCCCATGTAATAGCATGCTATAGCTCAACAAAAAAAAAAAAAAAAAACACCGGTGCGTGTTCAAGAAAAATAAACGCATCCAATGTATAAATAAGAATATAATTTCCTAAATCTTGTCTTTTTTCTACTAAAGCTTTCCATCCCGCACAACGATTCTTTTAATTCCGGGTGTGAGCTGAGAACAAGGAACTGGATTCTCGTTCATATTTGCATCTAGTGTCTTAACCAATGTTTTATCTTTTGGCGAACCGCTTAGGCTGTTTCATGACTGGCTTGACGACGAGAGGGAGGATATAACATTGGTTGAGACACTATATGCAAATAGGAATGATAATCCAATTTCTTACTAAGCATGCGTCTTGATCGATTGCACCCATATACCAACCGAGCAACAAACAGTCCACTGTAAACTTTTTAGAAGTAGTAACTAATAAGAAAATACATGACAACCTTCGGAGAAGAAGAACGCAGAAGCCTAAGACGATGGTACATGCTCTATGTAAATCTGTTTATTTATACACACTAATATTGACTCTTTCTCGATGAAAATAATGTAAGTGTTTTTTCAACCTTAGTTAGAAAACTCCATCGTATTGACTTTTGCTGCAAGTAGCGATGTTCACCGTAAGAATGCATGTCTTAACTTTAACTTAGTAAGCATCATCATCATCATGTCATATCATCTTTCATTATTGAATTATTATTGACGGTGGTTGTATTTGTATATGTGTATATACATGTAGTGACTCAAACCATGTATGTGTAAGCACCAAACATGTCTATACGTGAACTAGCAACTAGCGTGTACGTGTATACATCGAACCAGTAGTACAGGACCTCTTTGGATTGCAAGGTTTTTCCGTTTTGTGTATTTTCCTTGTAAAAATAAACTGATTCATATAAAATTGCTACGTAACTCCTATATGAAATTAAAGGAAGACTTAGTTTTGAAACTCTTAGAGAAAATCTTACACATATTTTAACTTAGTCGTACTCTATTCTTTTATTCCAAATTCTAAACTGTTTTGGCTTTTCTAGATCTACATATGTAGTAAGAATCAAAACATCTTATAATTTTATAATTTGGAACGGATATATACACATAGTATATCTAAATGTATGGAAAAAATTACTTTGCTAGGAAAAGTTAAAATAACCTATAGGAGGCCACTTTATAATTTGTATAATAATAACGGATGTATATTATGACTCGAGCCAAACATATCCGAACTTGTAAGGCCACCGAGAAACGACGGCCGATTCCATGTGCCGCCGCTGTGGCTGCTCTAGTTCCGGTTGGCGTCGGCCTCCAAAAAAAAAAAAAAAAAAAAAAATCCCCAACAAGAAACGAATTTTTTTTATTTTAATTTTTTTAAATTTTTTTTTATAATTTTAATTTTTTGTTTTGAAATATGACAGAACTAGTCGTCCACAGTTAAAAAATGCCCACTGTGTGGGTGTTATATGTGACGTGGCACAGGGCCGGGCGCCGCCGGTGCCGGCTTTTGCGGGCGGCCGCCTGTAGCCCAAAAAACGCCCACTACGTGGGCGTTTTTTTGGTGGCGAGGGGCCGCCTGTAAAAGTGCGCGCTGTTTTGCGGATGGACCTAGGAGCAGCCAAAAAACACTAACTGTGTGGGCGTTTTTTACGCGTCAGGGGGCCGCCCGCAAAACAGTCGCACCGTGCATTGATGCAGCCCACCTCAAAATGCGCTAAAACCAACAAAAAAGGGCAATAGTGGGACTCGAACCTGCATCATCTTATCACCAGCCCCGCTGCGCTAACCAATAGAGATGTGTAACTTTCTTGTAAAGAATGGAGTAGTTGTACTATTTAATAGGTGTAAAAAATGGGCAGTCCCGTCCAGAAGACAGTACCGTGCAGCCTCGCCTGTTTTGCAGGCGGCCTCCTGGCGCGTAAAAGTTTTTTGGCTGCTCCGAGGCCCGCCCGCAAAACAGCACGCACTTTTACAGACGGCCCCTCGCCACCAAAAAACGCCCACGCAGTGGGCGTTTTTTGAGCTACAGGCGGCCGCCCGCAAAAGCCGGCACCGGCGGCGCCCGGCCCTGTGCCACGTCACATATAATGCCCACACAGTGGGTATTTTTTAAATGTGGACGGTTCTGTCATATTTCAAAAAAAAAATTAAAATTATAAAAAATTTTTTAAAAAAAATTAAAAATACAAAAAGGTCACAAGAAACCAGAGGAGAGGAGACAGGAGGCAGCTGGAGCCGGGCGGCCGCTCCGCTCCAGCTGAGAGAGCCTCGAGAGGGAGGGAGGGGGATCTCCGGATGGCAATGGGTGACGCGAAGCCGTCGGTGCTAATCCCGATGCCCAGCCGTGACCGCGACCGCGACCGGGACCGGGACCTGCTCGTGCCGACCGCCGCCGTCGCCACCCATGCGTCCCCGTCCGCCCGCGCCGTCGCCGACCCCGACTCCGACGACGACGAGAGCAAGCCCTTCTCTGCCTCCGCCGCCGCGCAGACCGGCCGCGAGGTCCCCGCCCTTCCCTCTCCCCCTCCTCCCGCTACTACCTCTCCTCGCCTGGCGGTGGCTTCTCGAGTCAGATTTGGTCTGCCAGAGAAATGTCATTGCGCGAATTGTTGTCGGATATGAAATGTAGCTGATTTATTTTTGTGCTTCTTGTTTCAGGCGTTCCATAAGGTTGTGCATAGCTGGGCGTCCAAGAAGTTCATGACCGGATGGTATGTATGCTCCTTGATTCTGAATCTCTAATCCTCGATTCGTAGTATCATGATGGGACTCACATTTTTTGGGGATTTTATTTGTGCAACGCTGAATCCAATGAGTCTTTTGCCGTTGTAGCTATGTACTGTGAAAAGATGGGATTTTTAGGATTTTTAAGCTTGGTATTTCGTTTGTACGGATAAAATACCATTGAAACATGAGAAATGCAGCACGCTTTGTGGTTCTGCTGTTGGGTTTATATCCTAAGACTGAACATAGATGTGTGTTGAAGCTGTTAATTGTGTACATTGTATAATTTCAGTGCAGTTTTGTGCTGTCAGTTAATTTCTATTGAAATTCTTGTGTTGAACTATAAACTGAGTATAGAATGCACCTGAAATTGCAGGGGAATGGGTCATTTACTAAGCTGTAAGCTTTTGCTTCAAAGTACCAAAGCTCAAAATTCCCATCTTTCACTTTGTCAATTTTAAGTAAAAGCTTACATTCACAACAACAACAACAACAACAACATAGTCTTTTGTCCCAAGCAAGTTAGGGTAGGCTATAGATGAAATCCAAAAGAGGCATGAAAACAAAGAACACATAAACGGTACAAGAAAAAGATTACGGTTCAGGCACGTTAATTGCTAGTCTCCAAGCGCTCCTATCCATAGCTAAATCCTTAGGGATATTCCACTCCTTAAGGTCTCTCTTAACCGACTCGTCCCAAGTCAGTTTAGGTCGACCTCTACCTCTCTTTACATTATCGACCCGCTTTAGAACCCCACTACACACCGGTGCCTCAGGAGGCCTCCGTTGGACATGGCCAAACCATCTCAACCGGTGTTGAATCAATTTTTCCTCAATTGGTGCCACCCCAACCCTATCCCGAATATTGTCGTTCCGGACTCTATCCCTTGTGTGCCCACAACACCATCGTAACATACGCATCTCTGCTACACTCAATTGCTGGATATGTCGCCTTTTTGTAGGCCAACATTCAGCACCGTATAACATCGCTGGACGAATCGCTATCCTATAAAACTTACCTTTTAACTTCTGAGGCACCCTTCTGTCACAGAGGACGCCTGAAGCTTGACGCCATTTCAACCAACCGGCTAAAATTCTATGCCTAACATCTTCATCAATGTCACCATCCTTTTGTAGCATCGATCCTAAATACCGAAAAGTATCCTTCTTGGCCACCACTTGCCCATCGAGGCTAACGTCTCCTTCCTCATTCCTAGTCGCGCTGAAATCGCACCTCATGTACTCGGTCTTGGTCCTACTAAGTCTAAACCCTTTCGACTCTAACGTGTACCTCCATAGTTCTAATTTCCTATTAAACCCTGCCCTAATCTCATCCACTAGCACCACATCATCAGCAAAGAGCATACCCCAAGGGATATCACCTTGTATGTCCCTTGTGACCTCATCCATCACCAAAGCAAATAAATAAGGGCTCAATGCCGACCCTTGATGTAGTCCTATTTTAATTGGAAAGTCACTGGTGTCGCCATCACATGTTCAGATACACGTCACCACATCCCTGTACATATCCTTGATGAGGGTGATGTACTTAGTTGGGACTTTGTGCTTTTCCAAGGCCCACCACATGACATTTCTCGGTACTTTGTCATATGCCTTCTCGAGGTCAATAAAGACCATGTGCAAGTCCTTCTTCTGCTCCCTATACCTCTCCATCAACTGTCGTAATAAGAAAATTGCCTCCATGGTCGACCTACCAGGCATAAACCCAAATTGGTTTTGGGTCACACTTGTCACTCTTTTTAGGCGATGCTCGATAACCCTCTCCCAGAGCTTCATCGTATGGCTCATCAACTTAATCCCACAAGTAAAAGCTTACATTCTAGTAAAATTTTTTATTGGTTCTGTCATGGGTTTCACAATTGTTTTATATGTGTGGACGCTGGTTTAAAGTAATTTTTTGAATCCTATGTATGCCACCAGACATGAAAACATTAGCTGTAATTGTTTATCTTTGCTGTTGCCCTCATATTATGTGTACTGTCCTAGCAGAACTTCTAGCTAGGTTTTCTGATAATTTTGCTGAATAATATTATCAGAATATCCTTCTGCTGGGTACAAATGGAGCAACGTGAATATAAATCATCCTTGAGTGCTTTTATAATGTTTGATGTTGGAAAACGGTAGGAATGAGTTAATACCACTAGTGGTTCTTAGTACCAGTATGTGGATGCTAGCCATAAATGACATGCATAAATTGAATAAGATGCAGAATATAGCACATAATATATCAGTGAAACACGGAATGGATTATAATTTTGTGCATTTAGATCGAAAAAGTTATGGATAAGTTTTTTGAAAAGATGAATTTAGAATTGTCTCACTGTATCTTCTTTTCTTTTCTCCATATCTCTAACCATAACGTTTCAATTCCACTTTCTACTTGTCTTTTTCAGTTTCATGATTATCTATCTTGTTATTAATGATGTCATGATGTGTTCACAAAGCCTAAGCTTAACATGAATACATTTCATCACATGTTGGCAATGCAAATGATATTTAGGAAAGAAGTGATTTTTGAGTTTTCTGTCTACTTTATTTATTTTGGCTGACATATGCTTTGTCAACATGATTTAAGCAAAATGTGTGCTATTTGTAATGTTAAAAACAGTACTATAAAATTTATTTAGCATTAAACCTTAGGTGAACATGGGATAGAATAAACACATTGTGCTGAGTTGACTTTTTTTTTTTGGCAAGGCTTCTTTCATCTAGATGGGGTCAGCCATGGTAGCATAAAGTTTGATTTCTCTATTTGTGTCAGGGAAGGATCAACACAGAATTAAGTTTGAGATGAACCAAACATTTTGATTATATTCTCTTCACTATAGTTTGACATGTTCACCAGCTATTGTACTATTCAATCTACTGATGTGGTTTCCATAATTCTCTTGCAGTGTCATACTCTTCCCAATCGCAGTTACATTCTATGTGACATGGTGGTTCTTTCGTTTTGTGGATGGGTTTTCTCCCCAATATATGCTCACTTAGGAATCAAAATATTTGGTATGTATGAGATGCATAGTGATTGTTGCTGCAGTTTACTTTCTAAAATACTTATCAGAAGACTTTTACATATGGTGAGATGCGGATGCACTTTTTATTGAAAACTAATAATGTTTATTTATGTAGCTCACATTATGTGCGGGTATGGCTTGGCGCTGAAATCCCTTCCCCAGACCCCGCACAGCGCGGGAGCCTACGGCGCTGGGTACGTCCTTTTTATGTAGCTCACTATTAGCAAAGTATTGCTTCGATCTAGATTACTATTTACCACTTCCTGCAGAATCATAATTCATAGTGTAAGAGTGATGTGCACCTATTGCGGTGTTCGGTTGCCAGGCGAGCTTTGCCTTGCCTTGGCAATTTGGGTGAGGCAAACCTTGCCAAGATAGGAGAGCGGAATTAGCTCTGTCACAGCAGCAAGGCAGAAGCTTTGCCACTGCAGCCTACAAGGTTTGCTTCCCAGCAAATCCAAACACGTATCTTGCTGCAAATCCTCACTGGGCAAGGCGAGGCAAGCTTTGCCGAAGGATCCAAACTGCTGCATTATCATTGAGATGTTGGGCAACCTTGAGACCTAGCCATCTAGGTGCATTTCCATGTATCTATAAAATGTAACAACAAATGAAGTTCGGAAACACGGCATGGTCTATTTAGCTGTTTGTTTTGCAATGTCAGTTCATGAAATTGTTAATTCTTATGTCTCCCCATGACCATGAGCCTACCTTGTCCTGTTGCCCATAGATTTGTGCACTGTTGTGCAATTTCACGCGAGACATTAGAATGGCTGGTTTTAATCTAGTGATGGATTCAAGCTTTTCCCTCAACTTGCTTCCTAAACTCCATACTCTTGGTTTACTATCAGTGCCCCGTTTTAATGCCTCATCATTGATCTTTGGCCAAGTATATTTTCCTAAATCCATAGCTTACTTGCATTGTATACTAAGCAACTAATTCTCTTTTAGCTTGTTCGTGTAATTTTCTCTTCTTTGATGTTCTTTCTATGTTAAGTAGCTTTATATGGAAACTTATAGAATCATCTTTCAATTTTCACTACTACTTTAAATTTAATGGCTTTTTTACCTTCCTGCAGGGCTTGGTTTTGTAACATCGATATCTTTCATTTTTGTGGTTGGTGTATTCATGTCATCTTGGTTGGGGGCATCTATCCTTGGTCTCGGAGAGTGGTTCATAAAATGAATGCCATTTGTTCGTCATATTTACGATGCATCTAAGCAAATCAGTGCTGCCATTTCACCTGGTTAGATTCATTTTCATTTTATGTTTCTAAAAATCATAATTCAAATGTGTCTAAGCAAATCACAGTTTCATGCAGATCAAAACAAGCATGCATTTAAGGAAGTGGTCATCATTAGGCACCCAAGAATTGGCGAATATGCATTTGGATTTATCACTTCAGAAGTTCTACTTCAGGTTTGTATGCTTTTACTATTTGACCTGGTCGATTAACCATCATCATAATATCTAATATCATTGAGAGCAATTAGCCACGAGGTTAGATGATTGATTATGGGGTACAGGGTACAATTATATAGGCAAGGATCCCTAAGGGTTTATAGAAACACCCAATTAACGGTGATCCTTGCCTTATCAATCTATCTTAATCCCTATGGTGCTAAACCCGCACCGGCCCATTACAGCCCATTAGGGCGCCTATTGCTAACACTCCCCCACAGTCGAAACGTCAGCCACTTTGCACGTTTAGACTGGACCTAAACTCCGTGAACACTGAGGTAGGCAGACCTTTGGTGAAGATATCAGCATACTGCAGGGCGGTAGGAACATGCTGGACTCGTAGATCACCAATGGCAACTCTTTCTCGGACGAAGTGAAGATCGATCTCGATGTGCTTGGTGCGCTGATGCTGCACCGGATTGGAGGTCATATAGACGGCACTGATGTTGTCACAGTACACCAGTGTGGCGCGTTGAAGAGGGGCATGTAGCTCCAAGAGAAGCTGACGCAGCCAGGTCGCCTCTGCCACTCCATTAGCCACTGCGCGATACTCAGCTTCAGCACTTGATCTTGATACTGTATTCTGGCGCTTGGAGGACCAGGAAACGAGATTGTCTCCGAGGAACACTGCATAACCTGAGGTGGATCGGCGAGTGTCGGGACAACCAGCCCAATCAGCGTCGGTATAGACAACAAGATCAGTCGAAGTAGACGGTCACAGCAGCAGACCGAGGTGGAGTGTGCCCCGAACATAGCGAAGAATCCGCTTCAAGGCAGCAAGGTGCGGCTCTCGAGGGTCATGCATGTGGAGGCAGACCTGCTGAACAGCATATGCAATGTCTGGGCGAGTGAACGTCAAGTACTGAAGAGCTCCAGCAAGACTGCGGAAGTCTGTAGCATCAGACACAGGGGCCCCCTCAGTTGCAGCAACCTTGGAGTTGGTGTCAACTGGTGTAGAGCACGGCTTGCACTCAGTCATTCCGGCGCGATCAAGGATATCCAGCATATACTGTCGTTGTGAGAGGAGGAGTCCATCACCACGTCGCTGAACATGCATACCAAGGAAGTGATGTAGTTCACCTAGATCTTTCATGGCGAACTCTTGCCGAAGTGCTGAGATAATCCGCCGAAGAAAATCTGAGGACGAAGCTGTGAGGACAATATCGTCGACATAGAGCAACAGGTAGGCTGTGTCGGATCCGCGCTGATAGATGAAGAGTGAAGTGTCTGACTTGGCTTCAACAAACCCAATAGACAGCAGGTAAGAGGCCATCCGGCTGTACCAAGCACGAGGAGCCTGTTTCAGGCCATAGAGCGACTTCTTCAAAAGGCATACAAAATCCGGGTGAGCAGAATCTTCGAACCCGGACGGCTGCTGGCAGTAAACTGTCTTAGTCAAGTTGCCATGAAGAAAGGCGTTCTTCACATCAAGCTGGTGAATGGGCCAGTGGCGAGTGAGCGCCAAGGAAAGCACCGTGCGAACAGTAGCAGGCTTCACCACAGGACTGAAGGTCTCATCGAAGTCCACACCAGGACGCTGGGTAAAACCACGAAGAACCCAACGTGCCTTGTACCGCTCAAGGGAGCCATCAGACTGAAGTTTGTGCTTGAAGATCCACTTCCCAGTGACAACATTGGCTCGAGGGGGACGAGGCACAAGGTCCCAGGTGTGATTCTGAAGAAGAGCACTGTGTTCTTCCTCCATAGCTGCTCGCCAATTGGGGTCAGCAAGAGCACTACGGAAGGTCTTCGGCACCGGGGAGAGAGGCACGGCGTGGTAGATGGAGGGTATCCTGTAGCCGCTCTTGGACCTGGTCCCCATGGAGTGCTGGTTGGTCACCGGAGGGACAGCAACCGCACCCTTGGGCAGCGGGGCTGCTGGAGCAGCAGGGGCTGCTGGTGTAGCAGCAGGAACATCCGGGGCAGCAGCTGGTGAGGCGGCTGGTGCAGCAGCCGGGCCGTCCAGTGGCACGCGCGGCCGGCGCACATAGACGTGCGTGAAGTCGCGAGGTGGCCGGAGAGGAGGAAACCCTGGTGGTGGTCCGCGAGGCGCCTGCAAAGGTGCTGGAGAGCCTGCAGATGTCGTCGAAGAGGTCGAGCCGGCACGCAGAGCGTCGGGCAGCTCGAAGGCCGCGCGTGGCACGGACGGTGGACTGCTGGTGGAGGTCCCAGACACCCGCAGCGCAGGGGGGACGTGGAGCGCGGGTGCCGGAGGATCGTCAGCATCCTCAGGAAGCTCCAGGGGCGCCCCAGGCACGGCCTCATGGGGACCAGCAGGGGCGCGAGCGGCGTCGGAGGTACTGGAAGGGGACCCTGCAAGCAAACATTTGTGCGACGGTCCAATAGGATCGGGCACAGCATTAGTGGTGTCATCGGTAAGAAACTCGAGGTCTGCTGAGCGACTGGGGCCATTTTGCTCAGCAAAAGGGAAGGCCGTTTCATCGAAGATGACGTGCCGGGAGATGATGACTCTATTGGAGGATAGGTCAAGGCAACGGTACCCTTTATGATGAGCTGAATAGCCGAGGAAAACACACAAGACAGACCGAGGAGCAAGCTTATGAATGGCAGTGGCGGACATATTGGGGTAGCATTTGCAACCAAAAACTCGTAGATGATCATACGTGGGTGGCTTACCAAACAAGGCAAGATGAGGTGTGGAGAACTCTAGAGTCTTGGTAGGCAAAATGTTAAGAAGCACGGTCGCCGTGGAGAGAGCCTCCACCCAGTACCGGGGGGGCATGGATGCCTGAAATAGCAGGGAGCGAACAACATTATTTATAGACCGGATAATGCGTTCAGCTTTACCATTCTGAGACGAGGTGTAGGGACAGGACATGCGGAGGTGGATGCCCTGGGTGAGGAAGAAGTGCCGAGTGCTAGAGTTGTCAAACTCTTTCCCGTTGTCGCACTGTACGGCCTTGACGCGGGCGCCAAACTGAGTGGAGGCATGGGCGATGAAATGGTTAAGCGTGCTGAAAGTGTCAGATTTTAGTCGCAAAGGAAAAGTCCACAAGTAATGAGTGCAATCATCAAGAATGACCAAATAATATTTATAACCAGATACGCTTATGACTGGAGATGTCCATAAATCACAGTGAAGAAGATCAAACTTGCTAGACGCACGAGACGTGGACACATGAAAGGGCAGACGAACATGATGCCCTAATTGACAAGCATGACATAAATCTGAACAATCCTGAATAGGAAAAGACATGCTAGACGCAAGCTTTGACATGGCCTCGTGACCAGGATGGCCAAGACGCCGATGCCACAATGGAGAGGAGCCCTGAGCGACAAAGGAGAGTGCTGGTGGAAGGCGAAGTGGGTACAAGGGCCCGGAGCTATTACACCTGACGATCTCTCTCCGAGACGGAAGAACCTTCACAGAACAACCAGCGGGGTCAAACTCAACAGAGCAATTATTGTCGATAGTAAATTGGCGAACAGAGATAAGATTCTTAATAATCTGTGGTGACACAAGAACATTATTAAGACGTAAATTAGAGGATAACTCTGCGGAGCCAGTGGCAGTCACAGGAATAAGAGAGCCATTACCGACAACAATAGATGAAGGATTAGGGTACCGCGGGAGAAGAACATGTGAAAGTGAGGAGGGTTGAGATGTCATATGTGAAGTAGCACCTGAGTCGAAGTACCATTTGTTGTTGGAAGGAGGCGTCAGCGAGGTGGTGCTGAAGGAGGCAGCGAGGTCCGTCGGGTCCCAGGAGGGCAGGCCGGTCATGGGGTTGTAAGACCCCGGAGCGGCCCACTGTCCGGCCTGCTGCTGGTGAGCGAGAAGCGCCTGCTGCTGCTGCTGAGCAAGCAAGGCTTGCTGCTGGGCTTGGAGTTGCGCCTGCTGCTACGCCTGGAGATGAGGAGGCACCGGGAGTGGTGCCAGGGGCGGACGAGGCCCTCCTGGCCACATCTGGATGGAGCCGGACCATGGGTTGAGGAAACTGGGGAAAGGGCGCCTCCCCCCAGCCTGCTGCTGCTGTCCTGCAGCGTTTTGCTGCTGGCCACCGCTTGCAGGGGTCCTGGAGCCCTGTCCTGGATTGCTGGTGGTGTTTGGCGCCTTGTTGCCGCCACCGCGCTTGCTGCGGCGGTTGTTGGAGGCCTTAGAACCCCCGCCGGAACCTGCAGAGGGTGGAGGCGCCTTGGCAGGAGCGGTGGACGCGGCGAGGGCAGCTGCTGGAGTCTCCTTGCGGTCCGTCATGGTGAGTTCCTCAAGGATGAGGTCCTCACGAGCTTCCAGGAACGTGGGGAAGGGCCTGGCGCGGCGAAGAAGGGTGCCGACGTGGGCGAAGCGCTCGCTGAGGCCGCGGATGAGGTTGAGGACGACGGTGCGGTCGGTGACGACCTCGCCGAGGGCCGTGAGGTCATCAGCCATCTTCTTCAGCTTGCGGCAGTACTCGGTGATGGAGAGGTCCCCTTGTACGAAGTTGCGAAACTTGGTCTCCAGCTGGATGGAGCGAGCCTCTCGATTGCCGAGGAATTGCGACTCGACCGCGAGCCAGGCGTGCCGGGCTGTGGAGCCCTGGGCACGAATTATCTCGGCGAGATCGTCCGTGAGCGTGGCGATGATCCAGGACTTGACGACGCAGTCCATTCTGGCCCAATCAGGAGAAATCGGGAGTGGAGGCGTTTCGCGGACGTGATCCTGGAGGGAAAACTTGCCGAGGATGAGCAGGAACTGATCGGTCCAGCGGTTGAAGTTACCGGAGTCGACGTCGAGGATGGTGGTGACGTGGTTCCGGATGTTGCTGACGGCGACAGCCTGGGAGTGAAGTTGGAGCGGGGCCACAGCTTCGTGATGAAGCATGGCGGCACGCAGATCGGGTGGAGCGCCGTCGGACGATGCAGAGGTACCACCGGGTGGAGCCCCCGACGATGTAGACGCCCTTGCGGCGGCGGCGGCCGCCCGCTCCAAGGCAGCACGCGCGAGGGCGTCGGAGGCACGCTTGGCGGCGTCGTCGCGCTCCTGGGCCGCGGCCTCTGCCTCCTGTTCAGCCTGGAAAGCGCGAGCCAGGGCGGCGTCGCGAGCAGCCTGGCGGTCGCGCTCCAACTTCTGGGCAGCGGTAGCAGCCTCATTCGCCTGCTCCTAGGCCAGGCGCTTGGCGACCTCGTCGCCCTGGACAGAGACGGAAGAGCCGTCGATCTCCCCGTCCTTGGGAGTGGACGACATGGCGACGTTGGGCGAGCGCGCGGAGTCGGCGCGGTCGGGCTCGCGAAGGGGCGGCTGGCGGCCGGCGCGCGGGAGAAGAAGAGGAAGGGAAGGCGCGGGCCTCGGGGTGCTGGCGCCGCCGCTGCTTCAGGCACCGTGGAGGGGGCGACGGGATGCAGCGCTCCAGGCAGAGAGGACGCACGCCGAGGAAGGGTTGAGGCCGCCTCCGCGCGTCGGGACAGGGGAGAGGCAGCCGCCGCGCGTAGAGAAGGGGCGAGGCCGTCGAGTGCGGGGAGGAGCAGGACCGCGCGGCGCAGCGCCGGTGGTGGAGGGGTGGGGAAGCGCCGGCGCCGCTTGGGGAGGTCCGCCTGAGCACCTCGCCGCCGGAGGAGCAGGGTCGCGCCGCGGACGGGGATGGGCAGGGCCGGGCCGCGCTGTGGCGCCGTGGAACGGGGAGGGCGCGGGGCCGCGCCTCGCCGCCGCGGAAGCAGGGCCGCGCCTCGCCGCCGCGGAAGCAGAGCCGCACCGGGGCCGGCGCGCGAGAAGAGGAGGCGCTGCGCGGCTTAGGGCCGACGCGCGTGAGGTGTTTAGCGGAAGCTGATCTAACCTAATCTGATACCATGAGAGCAATTAGCCACGAGGTTAGATGATTGATTATGGGGTACA
>CM041637.1:36689105-36712969 GCA_023333625.1 Bothriochloa decipiens
AACCCGCACCGGCCCATTACAGCCCATTAGGGCGCCTATTGCTAACACTCCCCCACAGTCGAAACGTCAGCCACTTTGCACGTTTAGACTAGACCTAAACTCCGTGAACACTGAGGTAGGCAGACCTTTGGTGAAGATATCAGCATACTGCAGGGCGGTAGGAACATGCTGGACTCGCAGATCACCAATGGCAACTCTTTCTCGGACGAAGTGAAGATCGATCTCGATGTGCTTGGTGCGCTGATGCTGCACCGGATTGGAGGTCATATAGACGGCACTGATGTTGTCACAGTACACCAGTGTGGCGCGCTGAAGAGGGGCATGTAGCTCCAAGAGAAGCTGACGCAGCCAGGTTGCCTCTGCCACTCAGGTTTGTTGACCTTAGGTCAAACCCTTAGGGATCCTTGCCTATATAATTGGGGCGCCTATAATTAGGGTACAATAACAACATCACCAGTTGAAGTAGAGTTGACCTTTGTTGAGTTTTCTAAGTTTTGCCGTGGAAGAATTTTCTTAACCCATTAGCTCATGCATGCATGTCCCAAGAGGCCAATAGTCTTGTGAGGCCTGTTTGAGTGGGATTTTTTTTTGGGAGAATTGGCCACAGGACATGCAAAGTGACACCTCTCTGCCAATGGACATGTAAAATTCGACGATTTGCTGGTGGATACTCTGGTTTTTTATAAATTTGTTGGTGGACACCGGACCAAATAAAATATTTATTTCTAGGTTCGGAGGAGAGAGAAGAGCGGTGAAATGTCCTTAATGCCCCTGCCTCTTTCTCTTTTTTCGCTTCACTTTCTTCCCTGCGTCGCCCATGCCTCTGCTCTGCGTCCCTTCTCTTTGCTCTGTGCTAGGCCTACTTCGCCGGGCCACTGCCGCAGTGTCCTGTGCGCGGGCGCATCGCTGGGGCCGCAGTATCTAGCGCGCGGATGCGCCGCCCGTGCCGCCGCCGCCGCCATGTCCATGCATGCGGGCGCGCTGCTGAGACCGCCGTCGTGTCAATGCGCGCAGGTGCACCGCAGGGGCCGCCGATGCAGCGTCCATCGTGCGGGCGCTCCGCCTGGGTGGGCCCCGCCACGTCCACGCGGATGGGCGCACCGCCGGGGCCGCCGCTGCATCTAGCGTGCAGACGCGCCGCCCGTGCCGCCGCCGCCGCCATGTCCATGCGTACGGGCACGCTACCGGGGCCGTCGTCGTGTCCATGCGCGCGGGTGCACCGCAGGGCCACCGTTGCCACGTCCACGCGCGCGGGCATGCGGTCGGGGCTGCCGCCGCCGTGGCCTCGCAGGCGCGCATAAGTCGTTCCGCTGCCGGCGGCGCGACACGGTCACGCGGCACTCAGCCACCGCGGGCGGCGCGGCGCTCGGGCGGGCTCCGCCCCGACGGTGCGGCGCGCAGTGCGGGCACGCGGTTCCCCGCCACCGCGGGCGAGCTCCGTGGGCGCGCGGCGCGGGCATGCGGTCGGCGCGCAGGCGGGCTCCGCCCTGGCATTGTGGTCGGGCACGCGGTTCCCAGCCACCGCGGGCGGCCTGTGGGCACGCGGCCCGCAACCACCGCGGGCGGCACGCGAGCATGGGCGACGTAGGGAGGAAAGAGAGGGAAAAAAGAGAAAGAGGCAGGGGCATTAAGGACAATTTATCGCTCTTCTCTCTACTCTAAACCTTGAATTGAATATTTTATTCGGTCCAGTGTCCACCAGCAAATTAATAAAGAACCAGAGTGTCCACCAGTAAATCGTTGAATTTTATATGTCCATCGACATAGAAGGGCCACTTTGCTTGTCCTGTGGCCAATTCTCTCTTTTTTTTTGGCATTCTGGTTCAAACTTACATGAATCCCAAAAAGATAGTGTAAAAGCATCAAGCAGTTTCCGTTCGTTTGTCAAAGATAGCATGCTGTCCATCCCTTCAATTTTATTTTACTATAGCTAGAGAATGAATGGTACAAACGGAGTCAGTTGCATGCAGCAGGAAATTTGTGGCAGCAATTGTTTGATATTCGTCCCAATATCTGTATGAAAATGGTTCTGTTAGAATTCAGCAATTGTTTGATATACTAAATTGGGCATTTAACATCGATAGCCGTTTAAGGTGTAATTTAAGTTTGTGTAACTACGCTCTACGAAGACCTTCAATTGTTCGTAACAGGATTCATTATCCCTCTCGGTGTCGGCATAATTTTGAGAACGCCGTATGCAGTCTCTGGAGGCCGACTTGTTGAACATATAAAATTGAGGATATGTTTATATACACCATGCAAATTGAATTTAGACGTGACTTTACAATATTATTAAAAAGAATGAGAGATACAAGCCATATCTGGCCGTCGCTCTGATGAATAGACAGTATATACAAGTAACACAAGTACATAGCGTAGAACACAAGAACCTCCATTATTCATGCAAGCATCTTCAAATCAAACTCCTGTGACTACGTCATCACTTGAACTGCAACTTGGATGCAAATGTCTGGCCAAACTTCCACCCTTGTGGCACCACGTCTGTGAATTCAATCGTTTGTCCGTCCGTGTCGGTGACTCTAAACGAGAGCATCTGCCATGTGAGATAGGCCAGAGAGTGCCAGTTTGCGCCCCAGTTTCGCACCATTGGGGTCCAGTCGGTCGAGTTCGAACTCTTGACATCCATGGACTTGATGGAGCCGGCAGCCGCAACATTGGTCACGAGCACAAGGTTGAAGTAGTCATGCCCATTGATCGTGAACCTGACGCCACCTCGCTTCACGCAAGGAACTCTGCAAAGCAAGAAACTCATGGTCAGATATTGCATTCCCAATTTGTTTTGTTTGTGCTTTACTTTTTGTGATGATAGGTCGTCGAGGCTGACTAGGAAATTAAAGACGTACCTCTGGTACATGACGGGGATGATGCCGCCGGCGTAGACGCCGATCTTCTCCCACGCCGGCTGCGCCATGTCGAAGTGCGGGCGCACCGCAATGCACCACCCGCCCTTGGGCAGCGCCGGGTTGGGCGGGCAGAAGTTGGTGGCCGTGGCGGTCACCGTGACGCCGGGCTTGCAGAACATGGGGTCGGCTCTCTTGCGGTCGCAGGCGATCTTGTAGCACTGCCCGCACGAGGCGCCGTCGTTGAAGAGCACCGTGCTCAGCGCCGCCGTGCGCGTGCCGTAGCCCTAGGAGAAGAGGTTTCCGTATCCGCACGCGCCGCCTGCCACCATATACGTACATACATATATACATTATTAGATCAGAGGACGACAGATGTGAATGCGTTATCAGCCGGCCGGCACTGCATCGTGTTGATGCGGCCTTATTATAGCTTGATCGCAGATACATGGCATAGAAAGGTTCTTGAGCGTCTAGCTAGCAAGCTTACCCATGGTGTCCGAGGCATCAGCGCCTCCGTAGAACGTGGCATGCGCCTTTAGCCAGCCGATTGGTGCCGGAGACTACGACGACGACGTGGCGGGCGGGGACGACGGTGTCATTAGCGGCCATGGCCGACACCCAACCGGCAGCTGCGAGCAGCAGGAGTGTGAAAACTCGAGCTGGAGTCGCCATACCTCACCTCTAAGAAGTAAGAACCGTACAAGGAGCTATATGTACGTCGAGCTCGATCAGAAAGTTGAGCTACGTGTGTTGTCTGAATAATTTGCTGCTGTGTAGTATATATCAAGTACTATATGACTATATATGAATGGATTTTGTTGTGATGATGATGGTGCCATGATTGGTCGTGTATATATACATACACAGCCTTAGGCTTCGCACGGTTGATTGGCGGCTTGTGGATTATTGGCTAATAAACTTATATGAAGCTGTTAAGGGTGTCGAACGAAGCAAGCATGGTAGCTAGCGTGCACATATCTATGGCTATGCAGCCCAAGCATATGCATGGCTTAAGCTGTACACTAATCCACAAAAGAGAGACGCCGTATGTACGCCGCCGCTGATACGCGTTATTATATATACAAATGGTACGGTGTGTAATGAACGGCTTTCCCTAAATCCCTTGTGTAAGAAATGATATCGTTTGTTCCAGAGGCACGAATTTATGATGATCTGCACCTGGACCCGAACGAAATGAAGGAATATGCCTCGCTCTTTGGATTTTGCCGTTGCCACGCCGTCCCGCACCGGCGGCCATGCATGCTAAGCTGTGGCAGACGTTTTGTGCGCCAAACCTTGGGCACGCTAGATTCATGCATGGTATGTGAAGGAGAAGTCAATTTTACTCCCTTTATTCTAAAAAGTTAACTATAGCAGAACTACATCAGAACAATAAATCCCTGTCCAATTGTCACTAAGGATGGCAACGGGTCAGGTTCGGATCAGGTGGAGTCTCCGTGCACCCAAACCCAAAACCCGAAATCAAAACCCGAATCCGAAACCGATTCGGGTGGAATTTCATAACCAAAACCAAACCCGCGGATACCTAAAACCCGAACGGATACCCGAAACTCGAATAAATACCCGAAACCCGCGGATATATATACACATATCCACATATTCATATATATACACACATATTCACATGTATATATACACATATTCATATATATATACATATTTCGGATATCCATTGGATATCCACGGGTGAAAAACCGAACCTAAACCGGACCCGATAGGTTTCGGGTACCCAAACCCGAAAACCGTGGGTGAAAAATCAGCCCCAAACCTGAACCCGCAGGACCCGAAACCCGCGGATACCCGCCCCGGACCTGACCCGCTGCCATCCTTAATTGTCACAGTATCGGATATGTGCCGGTAATGATTGTGGTTCAATGCTGGATGCTGTTCACTGGGCAATGAATCATAGTAAGCCTAGAATTAGGAAAATTATCATTATCTTATTAACCCGGCTGTGTTGGCCCCTTTTACTGGTAGTGACATAACTTTGCCAGTTCTGAGACAAGAACTGACAGCGATATTCTAATTACCGCTATCAGCTGATAACATGAATGTCAGTTTCGTGACATCACCTGACAACAACAACGGTATAATAAAATCATTGCCACTTTTTTGGTTGACCTAACAATCTTAGCTTCTAGCTAGCTATATTATAAAACTCCCCGAACCTCTTCTTCCTCTTCTCGCCCAACCCGAGCACACCACATCTAAGGAGGCGCCTTTCTCCTCTCTCCCTTTGTTGCCACAGCCATTTTTTTCACCAAATTGCTCATGAAGAGGCTTGGTTTTTGAAGTATTTAAATGATCCCCTCGCTTTAAAGGTGGGTAACTAGCATTCCTTTGAATCTGTAGCTTGTTTTGTTGGTCAATCCTTTTGATATAGGTATTAAGCTTAGTATATATGGCCCATTAATTAATTTGTAGCTAGTTTCCTTCGTTAGTGTGCTTTTGATTCTTGGGATGACTTAGTTGGTTCATTTAGTTTATCCATTTTAATTAGCTAGAGTAGCATAGAATACAATTGTTCACAAGGGCCACCATGTTTTCATGAATCCATGTCATACATGTACTTTACCTTCAGACTATATCAGCTAGCAACCATTAAATTTTAGTATAGTTTGGTTTATTCTTGCAAGTGTGATTGTTTTATTGGTGTTGATTGACCTGTTTAAATGCTAGTTGTTTTTTAACTTCATTCCCTGTGTGACTACAAATCATTATTATTGGACATTATATCCATTGTTCGCAAAACAAGTGAGATGTATATGAACACTTTGTTGCAAATTTTATGAATTTTCGAAATTTAACTAAATGCAATGTTGTACTACTTTTTTGTTCGTATATGGATAGGATGGATGTACAGTCTAACCCCCTATGTTATTTTGGTTTGTAATCAACATCAATTCCTTTATACAGGCAACTAAAGCTTATGTTGCACATAATCCACTGGATGAAAGATATATGTGCTGCTGAAACAGGGACCGTAAGAATTAGAAATTTTCAAAACCCTGAGAAGATATCTTCTCACTAGATTACCCGAGTCGCGGGTTTCATCAAAGGCACGAGAGATGATTTGCACCTGATCGGAATGAAATGGAGGCATGTTTGGACGATGTCGTCGAGCACATACTATGCCACACCAGAGGCCATGCTGAAGCTATGGCAGACATATTGTCCACCAAAGCTTCAACACGCTAATAGATAGCCTCGTCAAACTACATTAAGGCTATGTTGAGGGAAATCAATTTTATTCTCCCCATTCTAAATTAAATCTTTGTTAGCATAACTCCTAAAGAAAATTTTTGCAAAGATAGTCATTCATTGATTTTTTAAACAAGTGCAAGATTCCCTACTACAGAACGTTGTCCAGATTTTTGCCGCCAGTCTCTTTGTGGGTGTAGTGAGGTAGAATACCGATCGTCAAAATTATTTTCAATGTTGCCTGTTAAAGCTACACAACTGCAGTGTCTGTTTCAGATGGCAGTGAAAATTGATATCACCGGCAGCTCGACGGATGATCTGGTGGTGAGAGCGTGATGGCCTTTCCATGCTTTGTCGCTTTGGTCATCTTTGTAAAATGTTTTGCCACCATTCGTGGCAGATGTTCATCTCGTCTCTTCTCGGTAAATTCTTTGCCACTATGGTTTCATCTCTTTTGTTGTCAACGATTGCATTGATGTAATCTTCCTTTCACAGGTTAGGGTTCTGAGGAGGAGGGTCGTTTTCTTGTTGCCTCTTCTTTGTTGCTTTGGATTAGTCTAGGTTTCTAACCGCTAGCTTTGTGGTTTAATCTACGCTACGGGGTTCTCTTGTTGCGGTGTTGTATAGTTCTCATCGTCACAGTGAAACATGTACTCAGGCACTGTTGGGTAACGAAATCACATATACGTATATGAGGTGAAAGCAATATGCTGGCTTCGCCATTCAAGGAATCTTACAAAATTAACCATGGAATCTCCTATACATTTAGCTAGAAAGCACGTCGGCGAAGTGGTGAAACACACTTCGCCCTTTTCCTTTTGTCTTCTTAAGCAACTATGGACTTGATCATGATTTCTTAACTCAGCTGAGAACCTCATAGACTCTTCATGCAAAGCTGCCACGTCAGCTTCGCTGCTCATCAAGAGTCTAGCGAAGTCATCTCTGCCGAGTAACCTGAAACATGTGAAACATATGTGCGAAGTTTGATAGCCACAGCGAAGTGTCCATGTCATCTTCACTGAGCGTCCAATGTACGGCGAAGTCATCTTCGCCAGTCAACTCGAAACATGCGAAAATACATAAGCGAAGTTGAAAACACGTGCAGCGAAGTATCTACGTTATCTTCGCTGCACATGTTAGCATCTCAAATGTTTATAATGAAATGTTTGTCTCCAAGGTTTGAAAAGGATATTTGCATGTCAAAGTTATTCCCCAACAGGCATGATTGCGAAAGAAAAACAATCTTTGCCTACAGATCCTTAACAACTGAATAAATTCGAGACCAATCATAACGTGATAGTATTAGAAGAACGATTCTTGAAGCAGGACCAAGGAAACTAGAGGGAAATTAAATATCCTATGAATAGTTGCAAAGGTAGCCAGTTGGATTTATTTTCTTGCAACATGTTGGTTTGGATTTTGTTAATCTCAAGATCTATTGGGTCCATCATTTAGTGGTAGACGACATGCCTCTTAACAGCGCTTATGGTGATTTTATCAATCTTGAGATCTACTGGCACTAGTTAGTTCAACAGCAAGTATCATTCTAATCCTAAAATTCATTGGAAACACAATAGCTAGCTATTAGAAACATTTATATTTATATTATTGTCTTCAAAAAAACATTTATATGTATATTATTATTTGAAAGTTCAACCACCAGTTATTGGATTACATTGACCTATGAACATCCTCTAGCCTCGATATTTTGAAAAGAGGAGAACTTAACTATATTAAAACATCATGGTTACAAACTGGGGCTAAAGCCACCAACATGCAAGTTACGATGCCATTAGCAATAAAAACACCAGAAAGCTCTCTCCTACCAAATTGACACAACACATAAGCAGCCTCATTTGTGCTCCGGTAGCATCTGGAAACTCTCTATTCCTAAAAACGCTTAAGGGATTCCTTCACTTCTTTGATCATGTAGCAAATTATAGAATGGTTTATGCACAGATCCTTCAAATAGCATGCCATCGCAAAATTTTATTCTAAGGCGCCCTTTACAGGAGGCTGTCGTTTTTAGAAGAAGGGAAACTCTGCCAAAATTTTTCTTGAACCCTAAAGTTTGAGATAGTTTTTCTTGACGTTTTGCCGTTGTGTTCACCTGGTCTTAGATCTTTGATCGAAGTTTGTGTAACACCTTCGTTAAGGTTTGTTCCTTTAACTTTATATTTTCATGATTTTTTCAAATAGTGTTTCTAATCTTTGATTTTTGTAGATGTCTTCGCGTGATTTGCAAGATCAACTTCAGTCTCAGGAGAGTTCCAAAACTGAGAAAGATAAGTCTCGGTTGGATTCTGACGAAGAGGGCCTTGACGGCGTTGATGCGTCAGTTGAGGATTTGGTTAAAGATGACGAAGGTTTCACTTTAACTTTTGGGAAGACTTTGTTTGAAAAAAGTGATCTTGATGAAATGGTGTGATTGAAGCTTGTTGAGTGTGATCAAGTGAGGGTGCCTGATCCTTTGGAGACTAATCCGAAGCCACATCCTGATGAATGCATTGTTTTCGGGATCTGTTCACTGCTGGTCTTCGTTTTCCTTGCCAGGACTTTGTTGAAGATGTGCTAAAGGCTATGCACCATTTGATTACAAACGGTGTAGTTAGACTGACTCAGTTTGTTTGGGCTGTCAAATCTCAGGAGGCTAATGCTGACATTGCTGCTTTTTGCAAACTTTTTGAGATGTATACTCAATTCAAGGAGTTTATGCTTGAAGGGCGAGTGATTACCAAATATTTTGCTTGTTCAAGTTTTAAGACTGCTCACAACGCTGTCCAAATCTCTCCGGCGACGAGTAATAAGTGGGGTGTTGGGGACTGGTCGAGGTATTGGTTCTACCATAAGGTGCCCATGGTTGAGGAAAGAGATTCTGTTACTAAGAAAATGGTAAAAAGATATCCAATGGCTGCTAGGATGGAGGTTGAGAAGTTTGAGTTGTCTCCATCCTTTCCTTCTTCTATAATCTCGAAAACTACAGTTAAGGCATACAAGTGCACAGCTTCATTACAGTGTGCTAGAGATCTTGTAGAAGAGTATGCTGCTGTTAGGATTTGGCCACTGAAAAAAGGATGGTCCTTTCAACATTTTTATCCTAAGGATGTTCGAGGTATAAACTATAAGTATCCAGATAATGATTTTCATTGCCCGCGGACTTTTGCTACTGATGAAGATTTTGTGAAGTCTGTTGAGAGTCGGGCTGAAGATCTACTTGAAAAATATGTGCTGAGTGAGAAAAATAATATTGATAGAATTCTTGGTGATGGTTACAAATGTTTGAATAGAGTTTTTGAAGTTGCGCAAGTTGAGTATAGTGAACGGCCTCCTCCTGCTTATCACCGCGAGAAGAAGCAAGACCAGAAGAAGGAGACTGCTAAGGGTGCTAAGCGCAAGGCTGGTCCTAGCAAGACTGTTGTTAAGAAATTAAAGAAGAATCAAAGTCCTTCTGTCTTGCTTGATTCTGAAGAGCTTGACGTTGTGCTGGAGCGGATCTTGGATTTGGAGGGAAATTTGGTTGCTAGTTTGGGTTGTTCTGGAGGAGAGGATGCTGGTACTTCGAAAGTTGTTGATGATGTTGGTGTTACCGAGTCTCAGCGTGTTGAAGAGGAGGTGAGAAAAATTACTGTTGTTTTTTCTTCTGACAGTTTGACTTCGTCGTTGCTTACTCCGCTGAGTGATGTGTTGCAGAATGTACAGGGTGTGAGCTTGTCTGCAAGAGGTTCTGTTGGTGTTGAAGGTGTTGTTATTTCTGAAATGGCAACTATTGAGGGAGAAACTTTTGTGGGGGAAACTCAAAGAGCTGCTAGTTCTACTTCACCAAGGCCTGATGCTGAGGCCCCTGATGCTGGACCTCACGAAGAAAATGTTGACGGCTGGAAAACAACTTCGGTTGAGAACCCAGCTACGGTTGAGGTTGGCGAAGTTGGTGTTCAGAAAGTGTTAAAGAAAGCTGATGGCTCTAGAGTTTACTCTCTTAATCTTGAAGATAGTGATGATGAAGTTTTTGATGATGTGGTTAATGATGATCGTTTGGCGCACTTGTCCAGTTCTACTATCCATGTTGAGAGTGAAAAAAGTGTTGAGTGTAATTTGGGTGAGCGCGTCTCTACTGGTAAGTGTTTTGGCTTCGCGTTTTTCCTTTTGACTTGAATTATTTTCTTTCGCTGATTGTTTGGTTTTTATTCTTGCAGAAATAATTTTTCCTCATGCACCATCTTCTCCCCAAAAGAATGTTGATTTTAGCAAGATAAAGAATGTTCAGCAGGACCCTGCAACTCCTGTTGCCCCTACTGTTGGTGAAGGGGAAGTTTCTGAAGCGCTGAGGCGGGGCTTAGAGTTTTGTCAGGAGAAAGGTTTAGGTCTTGACTGCTTCAAGTTTATAGGCATTGGGTCTGATAAACTTTGGATGATGCCTCGTACTTCTGAGGTTCAATTAGCAAAGTGTTTAGACGAGGCCTTCACTGTCCCTGATGCAGAACTTGAAATATCCAAGAAACCCTTACTCGAAGTTGCTGATGCTGGGTTATTGATGATGTACAAAGGTTTTATCTTGATGAGAGGGTTGCGAATGGGTTTAGAAGAGAAGGAGAAAGATTTTGCTCTTCGCGAACGTGACTATCAAGTTGAAAATGAAAATCTGAAGAAACAACTTGCCGAGAAAGAAAAGGAAAGAGCTGATGCTGTCGATGCTCACAATGCTTTGGAGGGCAGACTTATCAGTGCTCTTGCTGATGTTGAAAGGAAAGAAGATGATATGAAGAAGGTTGTTGTGGAAAATGAAAAGTTGAAAGAAAGTATGCGACGTCTTGAAAGAAAATTGAAGAAGCAGGACAGGTCTTTCTTTGACAACTGCAATCGTATTTGGGAATTGTGCTTTGAAAGCTATGATAAGTTTGGGGCCAGGCCTGGTGAAAAATGTTGGGATCTAGGTGACCATGACAGTTTCTTCAGTTGGCTTTGCCGTCAGTATGAAGACTTGTCTCGTGTTATGGAGACCATAGTTGACATTGGGGTTTACTATTCTGCTCGTGCATTGTTTCACTTGATGAAACAGAGCCAGGATCCCTTGTTTGCGCAACTTTATGATGATCAGTACAAGTTTCCTTCTGTGAATAACTTGACTAACGTGATGAAGGCTACACAAATGTTGTGTAACAAGTATCTTGAGCAGTATTGGAGGTCTGGTGGTCGAGCTCATTGTTTTGGTAAAGTTAAGGAGAAGTTGAAGAAGGTATGCCATGTATTTGGCTTGTTGTGGTTTTTTTTCTGTTCTTTTGTGTCTAACTTTTCTTTTTGCTTGTTAGCAAATTGCGAAAAAGGCGGAGGCTGCTCAGAAGGAGGCGGAGGAGATTGTGAAGAAGGATGCTGGAGCCAGGGGTCAAAGTGGTGCTGGATCGGGCAAAGTTAGTGGCGGCCATCCTAAGACTCTAGCTGTTTTTTCTTTTATGAGATGAGAGGGTCTTAAGATACAATGGTTTTAAGTTATTGGCTTTGTAATATATACTTAGAAGTTGTTTGACTATTTGCCCATCCTGCGCAGGTTTCTCATGCTGAGCATGTGCAGGATATCGAAGACGTTGCTCTGCTGTTAATGTGTAAAGATAATTTTGTTTTCAAGCCTAGCGAGTTTTAAAATTTTCGTGTGAAATATATGGTTGCGATGTCGATGAATTTCTTGCCCGTAAGTTTTTACTCTTGTTATTTTGAACTTGGGACTTTTTCTTTGGGTGTTTTTTCTTACAAATCTTTTACAGATGTGAATGAACGATACTGTAGTATCAGGCCTCCCAACTATCGAGTTTTTGATTTCATGAATTTTGCACAGGTAAAGTTTGTTATGTAAAGTTTATTTTTCGTCTGTGGTTGGGATTTTGTTTTTTAACCTCTTTTTCTTGTAGTCATCTAGGTCAAGTACTTCGCCGGCAAATGTTTGTGAAGACCATCTACGTCGTGAAGCGGATAATATTATTAATGAAGTTGTGAGCAACATACTTGGTGATGCTGCCGAAGTAATTAGTTCTCAAGATGACTGATTTTGTAAACACATTTTGTTTGTAATTGGATAAGTTGTATTGTAGACATCTTGTTGTATTACGAAATTTGTGAGTTTTCCTTCGCTTATATGAATAGGTACAGAATAAATACTTTGAATTATATTGCTTGTGGACGTATGTACTTTTCTTAGAAACATTTAGATAAATGGAGTTGAGGAATTTGCCTTAGCAAATTTTGAAACATCGTCCCTTCTTTTTCGCGTGTACTTCGCTTGGAGGTTTGAAATATTTTCTCCTGGGAGAAAAGAAGTTGAGAAATTTGCCTTAGCAAATTTTGAAATGCTGTCCCTTCTTTTTCGTTCGAAGTGGATGTGTTTGCTTCGCTTGGAAGCTTGAAAAATTTTCACCTTAGTGAAATGAAGTCGAAATAATTGTCTTAGCAAATTTTGAGACACCATCCCTTCTTTTTTGTGTGAAGTGGACGCGTACGCTTCCTTAGAAGCTGAAAACATTTTCACCTTAGTGAAATGAAATCAAAAAATTTGCCTTAGTAAATTTTGAAACACCGTCACTTCTTTTTCTTGCGAAGTGGACGCGTATGATTCCTTAGAAGCTGAAAACATTTTCACCTTAGTGAAATGAAGTCAAAAAATTTGTCTTAGCAAATTTTGAAACGTTGTCCCTTCTTTTTCGTGCAAAATGGACGCGTACGCTTGCTTAGAAGCTAAAAATATTTTCACCTTAGTGAAATGAAGTCGAAAAATTTTTCTTAGCAAATTTTAAAATGCCGTCCCTTTTTTCGTGCGAAGTGGATGTGTGCGCTTCCTTAGAAGCTGAAAACATTTTCACCTTAGTGAAATGAAGTCAAAAAATTTGCCTTAGCAAATTTTGAAACGCCGTCCCTTCTTTTTCATACGAAGTGGACGCGTACGCTTCTTTAGAAGCTGAAAACATTTTCTCCTTAGTGAAATAAAGTTGAAAAATTTGCCTTAGACTTATTTGAGTTGGATAAGTTAGCATTTTTTAGATTTAATAAAATATTAATGCTAACTTAATTTTGTAACATTTGTGCCGATATGGGAGTATATGTTGGATATACTCTTCGGCATTTTGTACTTTTAGTTGTGTAATGTAGAGACATATCTTTGGAGAAACTATTTTCTAAGTTATATTTCATGAGATTTACAAAGAGACTGCCTCATTAAAAAATCACTCACCCTGCGAAGGGTTTCCTCTGAGTGGGAAAAGAGTGCAGCTCGATTACATTTTGAATTGTAAAGTTGCTTAGAATGAAACTTCTACTTCTACTTCGCAGAAAGTAAAACTACTCTTCTAATTTGGCTACGGGTAATATTTATGAAGTGCTTCTATGTTCCAAGTGTGACTGACTTCTTCACCTTTCAGGTTTGCTAGGTGATACGCACCTTCTTTGTTTGTTCTTATGATAATGAAAGGCCCTTCCTACTTTTGTTGAAATTTTCCCACTGTGTCTTCATCTCTTTTTCTTTTGAGGATAAAATCTCCTGGTGCTAACTCTCTTGGCTTGACTTTCTTGTTGTACCACTTCTTTGTTTTAAGTTGGTACATCTTGATATTTTCAAGTGCTTTGTTTCTTTCTTCTTCGAGTAAATCTTTGCTTGTTGGTTGGTCTTCTTCTGTGATCATTTGAATCTTTGTTCTTGGAATTTCGTATTTTATTTCTTCAGGAGTCATTGCTTTATCTCCGTAAAGTAACTTGAATGGAGAAAAATATGTTGGCCTCAGTTTTGAAGTGTTGTGAGACCAGATTACTCTTGGTAATTCGTCGATCCATTTTCCTTTTTTCAGGTCTGTTAAGCACTTTGAAATTCCAGTGCAAATTATCCTGTTTGCTCTTTTGATTGCTTCATTAGACTGTGGGTGTCTTACTGATGCGAAGAAAAGTTTGATTCCCATTGACTGACAATATTCTCTGAAGCCTTCGCTGTCGAATTGTGTTTCTATTATCTACTGTGATGTGTCTTGGGACTCCAAATCTGCATATGATGTTCTGCCATAGGAATTTTTTCATTGTGTGAAAGGACATGTTGGTGATTGGCTTCGCCTCAATCCACTTGGTGAAATATTTAACTGCAACTATTGCGTATTGGTAATTGCCTTGAGCCGGAGGTAACTTTTCAACTCTGTCGATTCCCCATCTTGCTAGTGGCCAAGTTGGTTTAATTGGTTGTAGGTTTGTTCCTGGTGTATTGACTTTACTTCCTGCCATTTGACAATTGTGATAAGTCCGAATGATTTCTTTGCTGTCACTTTTGGGCAGTTGGCCAGAAAAACCCTTGTCTGAAAGCTTTCCCAACTATTGATATAACCCCAGCGTGACATCCGCAGATTCTCTCATGTATTTCTTTTAACAAGTTTTTTCCATCTTCTCTTGAGATGCACTTTAGTAGTGGTTGGCAAACTCCTTCCTTGTACAATCCTTTGTTGATGATTTTGTAACTTCTAGTCTTTTGCTTCATTCTTATTTCATCAACTTCGTTTTCTGGCTCGTAAAATCTTTTGAGAAATGCCATGACTGTAGCTCTCTAGTCTTCGCTTTCTATGATGGTACTTCTTTCGGTTGTTCAACTTTTATTTTTGTTGAGGCTTCGGTGATAGTTTGCAAGAATACTTCTGGTGGTAGCTCTAACTTCTGGGCGACGGCTTTTGCAACTTTGTCTGCATCTGTGTCATTATTTCTTAAGATACTTTTCACTATGAATCCAGCGAAGTGTTTTTCTTGATCCCTCAATAGTTGGAGATACTTTGCTAGCTCTGGGTCTCTTGCTTTGTAATTTTTCTCTATGTGCCCAGCTACAACTTGAGAATCTATCTTGATTATTAGCTTTTAAATTCCCATTGCTCTTTCTTTACGAAGTCCCAACAATACTGCCTCATATTCTGCAATGTTGTTGGTGCATTGAAAGTTTAGTCTTGCTGCGTATTTGAGTTTGATTCCAGAAGTGAGGTTATGATTGCTGCTGCTCCTACGCCGGCGAAGCCCCAAGCGCCATCACAACAGATTATCCATTCTGGTTGCTCCATTCTTTCTTGATTGTACTTTGAAGGTGTCCAATCTGCTACGAAGTCAGCCAACACTTGAGATTTGATTGTTGTTCTTTTCTCAAATTTGATGAAGTATTGAGACAATTCTGCATCCCATTTTTCTAATCTCCCTAAGGACTTATAGCCTTGTAGCACTTCTTTGAGGGTTGATTTGTTGGCACTCTTATTTTGTGTGCTTAGAAGTAGTGTTTTAACTTTCTAGATGCCATAAGTACTGCGAATACAATTTTCTCGATTTCTGAATAGAAAAATTTTGATCCAGACAATGCTTCGGATGCGAAGTATACTGGAACTTGTCTTGTTGAGTGCTCGTTTTCTTCTTCTTGTATTAGTACCACACTGACTGTACTTTTGTTTGCTGATACATATAGTAGCAAATCTGCCATTGGGTTAGGTGTTGCCAAAGTTGTAGGGTTGGATAGATGCTTCTTTATTTCTTCGAAAGCTTTTTGTTGTTTTTGGCCCCAGTTGAATTTTTCCTTTTTCCCTTTTAGTGCTTGAAATATTGGGAGGCTTCGCTCAGCTAATTTGGATATAAATCTGTTCCGCGAAGCTAATCTTCCTATCAGCTTTTGGATGTCTTTGATGTTTCTTGGCACTTGCATGTTCAGTATTGCCTTCACCTTCTCTGGATTCGGGTCAATTCCTTTTACGGATACGATGCACCCTAAAATTTTGCTTGTTTGAACTCCAAATATGTATTTTTCTGGGTTCAACTTTAGATTTGCTTTTCTGAGGTTTGAGAAGGTTTCTTGTAAGTCTTCAACATGGTCTTCTCTTTTCTTGCTCTTGACTACCAAGTCATCAACATATACAAGCAAATTTCTTGGTATTTGATCTTTGAGGACTGGGGATGTCATTCTGATGAAGGTTGTTCCTGCATTGCGAAGCCCCTTGGCCATTCTTTAGAAACAGTAAGTTCCAAATGGTGTAATAAAACTTGTTATTCTTCATCTTCTTTTTTCATCCAAATTTGATGGTAGCTTAAATAGCAATCGAGGAAACTGAGCATTTCACTTCCTGCTACTTGATCTACTAGAGTATCTATTCTTGATAGAGAGAAATTATCTTTTGGATATGCCTTGTTGAGATCTATGAAGTTTATACACATTCTCCACTTTTTGTTTTTCTTCTATACCATGACTATGTTTGCAAGCCAAGTTGTGAATTGAACTTCTCTTATGACTTTTGCATCTAACAATCTTTGGACTTTGGCTTTTGCAGCTTGTGTTCTATCTTTTGACAACTTTTTGAGTTTTTACTTTTTTGGCCTGAAGTTTGGGTCGATGTTTAACTTGTATTCTATGACATCCTTGCTTACTCCTCCTAAGTCCTGTGCAGACCAGGTGAAGATATCCTTGTTACTTAGAAGGACTTGTATTATCTTTTCTTCTTGTTCTTTTGATAGATTTGTACCGATGATAACTTATCTTTCTAGCACCATTGGGTTGATTGGTACTTTCTTTGTGTCTTCGCAAGGCTTCGCTTTTTCTTGTGTCTTCGCGTTTTTAGTTTCAAGCTCATCATCTTCTTCTTCTTCTTGTATCATGTGGATATTTTTGAAAGCTGGGCTTGCATCTCTTTCTATGTTTCTTGCCTCTGTTTGATCACCGAAGATGATTATGATGCCATTGACTACTGGAATCTTCATGCATAAGTATGGGTAGCTTACTATGGCTTCAAAAGCATTTAAACTTCCTCTTCCAAAGATTGCGTTGTATTGGCTATGTATTTCAACAACATCAAATGCTATTTGCTCTGTTCTCGCATTGTTCACTATTCCGAATGAGACTAGCAAGACAATTCTGTCGACAGAGTTTATTTTCTTTTCACTGAAGCCAACTAACGGATGCTCGGCCCTTCCCAAGATTTTTCTATCAATTTGCGTTGCATCTAGAGTTCTTGTGAATATGATATCTGCTGAGCTGCCACCATCTATTAGAATTTTTTATACTGCCCAACCTTCGATGTTTGCTTCTATGACCAGTGCGTCCATATGAGGGTAATCTTTGAGCTTGAGATCTTGTTCTGAGAATGTGATTGGCATGTGGGACCATCTTGTTTTCTTGAATGGACCTTCGACTGCTATGGAATTTACTCTTGTGAAATAATTTCTTCTTTCATTTCTTGTATCAAGCTCCATGTTGTTTCCTCTGAAGATTGTCATAATTCTGCCTTTGCTTGGGATGACTGCATTCCCATTGCTTGTTGACGCTTCGGGCATGTTGTTGTTGTGTTGAATTTGGTGATTGCTATTTGCTACTGAACTTTCAAGGTGGAAACTTTGCTGCTGACTTGGGCCCCATTGATTTTGCAGACACGTTGCTAGTGGCTGGCAATTGTAGATTGGCAGAGGTGGTGGCAATATATGCTGAGGGTAAGTTATTGGCAAGTAACTTGTTCTTTGGGGGGCTAGATGATTGACAACTTTCAGCTGCAAAGTTGCTCTATTCTCTTCATGCATTTCTTCAATGCTTTTCTTTACTCTTGGGCACATCTTTGATGTGTGACCAGCCCCATTGCCATGTATGATACAGTATATTTCTTTGGGCCTCAAAATTTTCCTTTCAAAGTTTTTGCTTTGGTTGTTATAGTTTGCCCTTTGCTAGAAGTTTTTCTTGTAATTTCTATTGCTTTGAAAATATCTTTGATTGCTTGATCTTGGACCTTGGCTATTGACTTCACTTGTGTTGTTGATATGGTTTATTCTCTGAAGTGGTCTTCGCTCTGTGTTTGTCACTCTTGAGTGCTGAAAGTTGTTGTTTGCTCTTGACGTGTTTCTTTCTTTGTTTTCTTCTTCTATTCTTTTTCTGTAGTCTTCATCGGATTCACAGTACTTTCTCATTTCTTCATATAGTTTTTCAACTATGGTTGGTCTTTTCCTTTTGAAGTGTGATGAGAGTTGGCCTGCTCGCAGTCCTTTGATTGCTGCTATGATGACGACTTTGTCTGGTATGTTTGGTATTTGAGCTTTTGCTTGTATAAATCTTTTATAATATTGGCTCAATGGTTCTTTTTGTTGTTGCTTGATGTTGAAAAGATCATCGCTGGTGAGTTCAACCCTTTGTAGGCCTTGAAAATCTAGGAGCAAAGTTGTGCGAAATTGATCCCAAGATTTGATTGACCTTGGTTTTAGCGAAGAGTACCAGTGTTGTGCTGTCCTCTTACTACCATGATGAGCGACTTCGCTAAGGTGTTTGCATCTCCCCCACTTGATGCAACTGCTGCTTCAAAACTCATAAGGAATTGTCTTGGGTCGGACATGCCATTGTAAGTTGGGCTGATGTTGAATTTAAATCCTGCTGGCCACTTCGCTAGCTGAATGTCGATTGACAAAGGTGACTCTGTGTCAATTGTCGCTATTTGACTTTGGCTCTTTTTGTTGTTGGTGTTTTTGCTTGCTGAGTTTGGGTCCTGAATTATAACTTCGCTCTCATTTTCTATTTCATCATTGAGCTTTCTTAGTTCAGCCTCTGCTTCTGTGATTCTTTGCTTTAAAGACTTTTCTCTTGTCTTCGCTCTTGCTTCCTCCAGCTGTTTTTTCTTGACGATGAGTTGATCTTTGAGTTCTTTGAGTCTTCTTTCTTCGTTCTGAGTTTCTTCTTCTTAAACACGTCTGTTATCTGTTTCTGTCTCATCTTTCAAAAGTGGATCTTTGTCTTGGTTTGAATTGTCACCAGCTAAAGCTGCCTTTTTGCTGAGTCTTGCCATTTTACGTCCGCGTGGTGGTTGTGGGTGTCTTCGACCATACAAACGGACGGCGCCAGATGTTGGGTAACGAAATCACATACACGTATATGAGGTGAAAACAATATGTTGGTTGCAATTGTATTTTATTATGTCCAAAAACTTACACTCCAGGGGGTATTTATAGACCCCCTGGCTTCGCCATTCAAGGAATCTTACAAAATTAACCATGGAATCTCCTATACATTTAGCTAGAAAGCACATCGACGAAGCGGTAAAACACACTTCGCCCTTTTCCTTTTGTCTTCTTAAGCAACTTTAGACTTGATCATGATTTCTGGACTCAGCTGAGAACCTCATAGACTCTTCATGCAAAGCTGCCACGTCGGCTTCGCTGCTCATCAAGAGTCTAGCGAAGTCATCTTTGCCGAGTAACCTAAAACATGTGAAATCATATGTGTGAAGTTTGATAGCCACAACGAAGTGTCCATGTCATCTTCGTTGAGCGTCCAATGTATGGCGAAGTCATCTTCGCCAGTCAACTCGAAACATGCGAAAATACATAAGCGAAGTTGAAAACACATGCGGCGAAGTATCTACGTTATCTTCGCTGCACATGTTAGCATCTCAAATGTTTATAATGAAATGTTTATCTCCAAGGTTTGGAAAGGATGTTTGTATGTCAAAGTTATTCCCCAACAGGCATGATTGCGAAAGAAAAACAATCTTTGCCTACAGATCCTTAACAACTGAATAAATTCAAGACCAATCATAACGTGGTAGTATTAGAAGAACGATTCTTGAAGCAGGACCAAGGAAACTGGAGGGAAATTAAATATCCTATGAATAGTTGCAAAGGTAGCCAGTTGGATTTATTTTCTTGCAACATGTTGGTTTGGATTTTGTTAATCTCAAGATCTATTGGTCCATCATTTAGTGGTAGACGACATGCCTCTTAACAGCGCTTATGGTGATTTTATCAATCTTGAGATCTACTAGCACTAGTTAGTTCAACAGCAAGTATCATTCTAATCCTAAAATTCATTGGAAACACAATAGCCTAGCTATTAGAAACATTTATATTTATATTATTGTATTCAAAAAAAACATTTATATGTATATTATTATTTGAAAGTTCGACCACCAGTTATTGGATTACATTGACCTATGAACATCCTCTAGCCTCGATATTTTGAAAAGAGGAGAACTTAACTATATTAAAACATCATGGTTACAAACTGGGGCTAAAGCCACCAACATGCAAGTTACGATGCCATTAGCAATAAAAACATCAGAAAGCTCTCTCCTACCAAATTGATACAACACATAAGCAGCCTCATTTGCGCTCTGATGGCATCTGGAAACTCTCTATTCCTGAAAACGCTTAAGGGCTTCCTTCACTTCTTCGATCATGTGGCAAATTATAGAATGGTTTATGCACAGATCCTTCAAATAGCATGCCATCGCAAAACATCTTATTCTAAGGCACCCTTTACAGGAGGCAAGGCCGGGTATGTTTTAGACCCAACCAAAGCAACAAGACATTCCGCTTCTTCAGTCAACCTGCATTGATCATTTTTTTGACAAATTCATTGATGATCGTTGAGCCGCCAAAGAACAAAACCCTGCGTACATGGTTCCTTGCAATGAAACCAAGCACGGCATAACTAGAGTTGCGCGTTGGATCAAAACCTACTTGCATCCACATTTAGTTTTATCCAGTCAATGGGAGGAGGTGACCAAGGCACTTTTTCTTTTTTATCCGTTTGAGTAGCAAGGAAGGGCCTACGTGTTCAAGGCCACAGATTACTTTCCCTTTTTCTATGGTGTCAACTTACTGTTTGGGGTCAACGGTGAGAGGTAGTTTTGAAAAAAAGAAACAACCAAGGCAGATATAAGGCTTCACCTTTCCCGGAGATGGTATATGTGGGTGTTTTGATAATGACCAGCAAGAAAACAGATGTGTTTCCCGCTCTCTTCGACACAAAGTAAAGTGTGCTTAGGCTAACAGATGGTAGAGCTAGGCAGATGTGTTGCCTGCTCTCTTTGACACAAAAAGATTTATACTGGTTTTGGGCAGAATGTCCTTACATCCTCGGGCGGATGTGTTGCCCGCTCTCTTTGATGGATCTTGTAAAGGGGGGTTACAAACAATGGTTGAGAGAGAGCTTCTAAGGAAAGCCCAAGTCTCTAATGAAGGATTAGAGAGAGAGTGTGTATAGAGAGTTGTGAGTGTGTTTAGCTATAATATGGGTGGACTCGATGAGCTAAAGATGATCAAGCGGGTCGACGGTAAGAAATTCTATCTTCTAGGGCTTTTGGACAAGTTATCATAGGATTGTTGAGGTGAGAAAAATGCCCTCTCCCCCCTCGAGAGGTGTCGGTCCTCCTTTTATAGAGCAAAGAGGAACCGTGGAGTACAAGTTTACATCATCGGGAAGCAACCAGTTATGGCTTCTTTGGTGGTCGCGTTTCTTTTGGGGAACCGTGGTGGTTACGATTGCATTGTCGTCGTCTCTGCGGTCTAGGGATGTCGTCTATCGCTCCTATTTTTATAGAGTGCAGCTAGCGTCCCTTGTGGGGGGCATTTTGTGTGGCCCCCGTTACCATGAGGTCGTCCGCCGTACGTAGACCGAGGGCTGAGATATCACCGTATCTCCCCTGCGTAGGAGGTAAAGAGACCTTTCCCATGCGCCCGACCCCTTCTTATGAGGTTGGCGAAGTGGAACTTGGCGACCATCGGGAAGGTTTCATGCCATAGGGCAAGGCTTCATGCCTCCCCCGACCAGCTCTTTGCGGACCTGGGCCTTCCCTTCCTAGGCCTGCTGGTTACCAGGCTTCAAAGCCTGTATCAGCAAAACCGATAATCCGGTGGGCCACTTTTTAGTGGGCCGGAAAATATTTACCCCTTGAGATGCCAGGCTCTCCAGAAAAGGAACATCATTTGTTTGATCTTAGTTCATTAGCAATCATAATTCTTGCTCGACGGAATATGTATCCAACAAGGTTATTACTGTATTAGCAATAACTCATGCAATTATTGTACGTTTACATCGGTACAACAAAATTCAAAATTACTGAAGATATAAACTGAACACGTTTATATACACAAAAAAAACAAATTTGAACATATGACTGTACAACAGAAAGAATGAGAGGTACAAATTAAGGCATATAGCGTACACAACTAATAACATACATAGCGTACAACACAAGCAATTCAATTATTCATCCATTTTGACCAGCTATACAAGTTTAATTAAATCAAACTCCTCTGACTAATGTGTCACCGGAAATTAATAGTACTGGATGATGGAGCTCTCATCATCACTTGAACTGCAACTTGGATGCAAACGTTTGGCCAAACTTCCATCCTTGTGGCACCACGTTTGTGAATTCAATAGTTTGTCCATCCGTGTCGGTGACTCTAAACGAGAGCATCTGGCCGGTAAGATATGCAAGAGAGTGCCAGTTCGCACCCCAGTTGCGTAACAATGGAGACCAGCTATTCGAATTGGAGGTCTTGACTTCCATGGACTTGATCGAGCCGGCAGCCGCAACATTGGTCACAAGCACAAGATTGAAGTAGTCATGCCCATTGATCGTGAAGCGCACCCCACCTTTCCTTACGCAAGGAACTCTACAAGCAAGAGTTTGGTTTTAGTGTCTATTATGAATTATGATACATTGATATTGCATTTGCATCCAAACAAGTTTTTGTTTTTTGAGCTTGGAAGAGGTAGTGTGAAACTAAATAAAAATACCTCTTGTACATGACGGGGATGATGCCACCGCTGTAGACGCCGATCTTCTCCCACGCCGGCTGCGCCATGTCGAAGTGCGGGCGCTGCTGATTGCACCAGCCGCCCTCGGGCAGCGCCATGTTGGGTGGGCAGAAGTTGGTGGCAGTGACGGTCACCGTGACGCCGGGTCTGCAGAACCTCGGGTCGGCTCTCTTGCGGTCGCATGCGATCTTGTAGCACTGCCCACACGAGGCACCATTGTTGAAGAGCACCGTGCTCAGCGCCGCCGACCGCGTGCCATAGCCCTGCGAGTAGAGGTTGCCGTACCCGCACGCACCGCCTGCCACCAATACATAGATACATTATTAGATCCGACGATGACACATATGTGATATACCTGCACAGTGGATCATGTTCATGGCCCATGCATGGTTCTTTTGAGCGGCTATATCTATCTAGCTTACCCATGGTGTCCGAGGCATCAGCACCTCCGTAGAAGGTGGCATGGGCCTTCAGCCAGCCGGTTGGTGCCGGAGACGGCGACGCGGCATCAGCTGCCATGGCCGACACCCAACCGGCGGCTGCCAGCAGCAAGAGTGTGAAAACTCGAGCTGGAGCCATTCCTCTAAGAAGCGTACGAGAAGACGAAGCTGGAGATACGTAGCTCAGAAAGTGGACCTGATGCCTGTTGTTGCCTGAATAATTTGGTTGGCGATGTGATGTAATGTATGGGTATGGAAACAGAATTTGTTTTGATGACGATGGCGGTGGTGGTGGTGCGATGATTAGTGTTGTATATATACACAGCCATTAGCCTTGGTAATCACGGTTGATTGGCGGCTTTTGAGATTATATTGGCAAAACTTATTTAAGGTCGTCGAACGAAGCAAGCCTGCTATGTCTAGCGTGCACATGCAGCCCCATCATGCATGGCTTAAGGTGCAATCCACAAGCAGAGAGAGACGCACGCCGCCGAAGATGCCGCGTTATGGTTATTTGTATACAGGCCCGTTTGGATATTCTCCTCTAAACTTTAGAGCTCTGTAAACTTTTGAGCTAAATCTTTAAACAGGAGGCAATCCAAACAGGCCTTATTATAATCCACTGCAGACGCGCACGGCGGCGCGGGTGTGAAATGGAGTATTACGCGGTTTCCCCTTTTCTAAGACAGGATGTTGTTTGTTTCGTGAGAGGCACGCGAGTGGTGATCTGCATCTGCACCGGAATGAAACGAAGGCCTGAGTGCAGAGGCGGAGCTCCCCATACAG